>NW_020769399.1:354329-367397 GCF_900518735.1 Pseudonaja textilis | reverse complement strand
AGAGAAGAGAAGAGAAGAGAAGAGAAGAGAAGAGAAGAGAAATATGGAATAGAACAGAACAGAATTATTTATTGGGCAGGTGTGATTGGACACGCAAGGAATTTGTCTTGGTGCAAATGCTCTCAGTGTACATAAAAAGAAAAGATACATTCGTCAAGAATCATTAGGTCCCACACTTAATGATAGTCAAAGGGTACAATAAGCAATCAAATCATACTAGGAAACAGTCAGTATAAATCGTAAGGATAAAAGCATCAAAGTTATAGTCATACTGTTATAAGTGGGAGGGGATGGGTGATAAGGAGTGATGAGAAGATTAATACTGTAGTAATAGTAGTGCAGACTTAGTAAATAGTTGAACAGTGTTGAGGGAATTATTTGTTTAGCAGAGTGATGGCGTTCGGGGAAAAAACTCCCCATGTGTCTAGTTGTTCTGGTGTGCAGGGCCCTATAGCGTCGTTTTGAGGGGAGGAGTTGAAACAGTTCATATCCGGCATGGGATTCAAACCTGTCTAGAAGGTTGAGGGGTTCTACTTCCACGCCCACCTCCCACGAATTAAGAAAACAGATTGACCTGTTTCCCTTCCCAAAGGGGGAACCTCCCAGCATTCTCCAAATGTAGCCTGAGGTCTTATATTGCAGAGGTCTCCAAACTCGGCCACTTTTAAGACTTGCGGACTTCAACTCCCAGAATGCCCCAGCCTGGGGCATTCTGGGAGTTGAAGTCCCCTAGTTTCAAAAGTGGCCATGTTTGGAGATCTCCGCTTTAATTGGAAGTAAACGTTTGCCTAGAAAAAGAAAGGGGCAGCCCCTCCTCTTGGGGGCATTGGGGGGGGGGGCACCTCAAAAGTTTCTAATTGTACATCTCTCTTGTTAAGTTGTGTTCCCCCCACATCTCCACCTCCCCCCTGTATCTCAGCCGCCATCCTTAGCTCTTTCTGATATCCTGGGCTCCCTACAGAATGGCCCCGGGGGTCAAGGCTGCCACCGCCAGAGAAAGGAGGTGGCCGGACCGAGTGCCTGCAAATTGGCTGCTCTGTCTCTTTTCCCCCCACCCCACAACTCCTGGTTTTTGTTTCTCTGTTCCCTCCCTCCCCAAAGGGGTGAGCTTCTCCGCTCAGGGCGCGAGCGACAGAGACAGACACCAGCGACAGAGACAGACACGCAGACATCCGGCCCGAAGGTCAAGACCCCCCCGTTGCCCTTCTTCTCCCCCCTGGGCGCAAGGGGCCTCTGTTGGCACGTGGCTGCCTGCAGGGGGAGGGATGGAGGGAGGGGAGTAGCCAAGGGGTGGGGGGGACATCGCCTCTGCAGTGGGGCTGCTGGCTGCAGGGACTGCGCTGCCAAGGGGGAAGGGTGGGGACTGAGCGGAAAAATTCCTTGGAGGCCAGAAGGAGAAAGAGGAGAAAGTCCACTCGGCACGGTTGCAAGTCCCTTTCCTGTGCTGATTTCCTGGGAACATTCAGATAACAGATAATCAGAGTTGGGAGGGACCTTGTAGGTCATCTAGTCCAACCCCCCCTCTACCCAAGAGGAAGACCCAACACCATTTCTGACAGATAGCGGTCCGGCCTCTTCTTGAAAGTCTCAAGTGATGGAAGCTCCCACAATTTCCAAAGGCAGCTTCTGTTGATTGTTCTCAGAAAGTTTCTCTTTATATCCAGGTTGAATCTCTTCTTGCTCAGTTTCCATCCATTGTTCCTTGTCTGGCCTTCGGGTGCTTTGGAACAGGGGTCTCCAACGTTGGCAGCTTATAAGATGTATGGACTTCAACTCCCAGAATTCCTCAGCCAGTTTGGAGTTGCCAAGGTTGGAGACCCCTGCTTTAGAAAATAGCTGGACCCCTTCCTCTCTGTGGCAGCCCCTCAAATATTGGAAGACTGCTCTCCTGTCTCCCCTGGTCCTTCTCTTCCCTAGACCAGCCAAGCCCAGTTCCTGCAACCGTTCTTCATATGTTTGAGCCTCCAGTCCCCTCATCATCCTGGTTGCTCTTCTCTGTACTTTTTTTAGAGTCTCAACATCTTTTTTATAGTGTGACCAAAACTGGATGCAGGACTCTAGGTGTGGCCGTACTAAGGCTTTATAGAGTGGTATTAGTACCTCCCTTGATCTTGATTCTATCCCTCTGTTAATGCAATTTAGGATCACATTGGCATTTTTGGCTGCTGCTGCACACAGCTGGCTCCTATTTAGCTGGTTGTCCACTAAGACTCCAAGATCCCTCTCACAGTTATTGCTATTGACCCTGGTTTCACCCAGTCTGTGTGTGTACTTTTTGGTTTTTCTTGCCTAAGTGTAGGACTTTACTTTTTTCTACACTGAATTTCATTTTGTTAGAACGTTCCAGGGTTCTAGTCTATCAAGATCCATCTGGATCTTGTTTTCCCTGGAGTCAGAGCAGGCGAATGCTGGCTGGGGAATTCTGGGAGTTGAAGTCCACCAGTCTTAAAAGTGGCCAGGTTGGAGAGTACCCCCATTGAGTTGTTTATTGATTTTATTCAATTTCTATGCCGCCCAACTCGCCTGAGGGGAGGGTATTTTGATACGAAAGCCGAGCCGAGGAAACTCCGCAGAACGCTCGGTTTGCCTCGTCGCAATCTGGCGTTACCAGAAATAGCCCTGAATCTTTCCCGGGAATAAATTACAAGCATTTACAGATGGAAAAAAAGGAAAACAGCTTATATATGTGGCAAGTACAGATGTGAATATTTCTGGACTCCGTCCACTGGAAAACTAATAAAGACAGAAGAAGACTGAAAAAACAGGCCCAGGAGCCCGTCCAAAAATAACTGCAGTCGGGAGAGAGATAGGACGCAGCTCGACAGAAGGCTTCACGCTACTCCCCTCCCTACTCCAGTCAGAGTAGGGAATAACAAAGAGTTGGAAGGGACCCTGGAGGTCTTCTAGCCCAACCCCTTGCTTGGGCAGGGAAGTCTATACCATTTCAGACAAGTGGCTGTCCAGTCTCTTCTTGCAAACTTCCCGTGTTGGAGAGTTCACAATTTCTGGAGGCAAATTGTTCTATTGATTAATCGTTGTGGCTGTCAGGAAATTTCTCCTAGTGCCGCTTCAGAGAAGGGCCCGAATAATAGGATACCAGAGTTGGAAGGGACCTCAGAGGTCCTCTAGTCTAGCCCCCTAACCCTAAGCCAGGGGCCTGCAACCTTAAACACTCAAAAGAGCCATTTGGTCCTGTTTCCCACAGAAAAGAAAACACCGGGAGCCACAAAACCTGGTTGCATGTGGCCAACTCAACGTCACTCCCACCTAGTCACATGACACCCCCTGCCACACCTACCCAGGTTTTGTGGCTCCCGGTGTTTTCTGTGAGAAAGGGGTCTCCCTCTTTCCTTCTGTCCCTCTCTCTCTCTCTCTCTCTGTCTTTTTCTCTCTCTCTCTCCCCCTCTCTCTCCCCCTCTCTCCCTCTTATTTCTGTTTTCTGTGTTTTAACTTCTCAGCCCAGGCGAGGGGTGACTGAGAGGGGAGGGCGAGGGGCAGGGCCAGCCAGTGGTGGGATCACCCAGCAGGGAGCCACTGCAGAGGGCCCAAAGAGCCTCATGAGGCTCTGGAGCCACCGGTTGCTGACACCTGTCCTAAGCCGTTCCAGACAAACAGCTGCCCAGTCTCTTCTTGAAGATCTCCAGTGATGGAGCTCCCACCATTTCTGGAGGGAAGAAGCGTGCTCGGAGGGCAGATGAGTAGAAGGTCCGGTTTGCAGCCTGGCCTCCTCCACTCTGTCCTAGGAAGACCCCTGTCATGTTAACTCAGGCGCCATGAGTGGAGGGGATTGCTACCCATTATTTCAAATTTAAGTCTCTTTCTGAACTAAGGAGGGAGGGTCTCAGGGCGAGGGCTTCCTGGGAACCAGAGCAGGGTGATGTGGAGGGAGCTGGAATGTCTGCAGCCCTTCCCGGTGGGAATTGCCGGAGCCAAAAATTAGCATATTTGGGAGGCCCCGGTAGGGAAGGTGGATGACGTTGGCCATTTGGCAGGTGCGCGAAGCTTGGAGGGGGATGCTGGACCGTGACGCAGGGCCTGTGGGAAGCAGCCCCCTCCCCTGCCAGGAAGAGCCCTGCCTTACTCGGAGGAGCCCCTGTGTTGCACCACGCAGGGGGCCGCTGGAGCTGCCTGATGAGTAACTCCGACCGGGCGGCTGGTGGCATCTCAGCTCCTTCGGTGGGCATGGGCTGTCCTAGCCTTTATTCTCTGGGTGGGTTACCCCCGCCCCCACTCCAACTTTCCGGCTAATTGCTTTTGTAATCTGAATTTCCTTCAGGGTTTCTGTCCGCTGCAGGGGAGCCAGGCCTTCAGGATGGGTTATCTTTGGCAAGCAGGGCGCAAGTGCTGTGGTTTCTTCGGTTGGGTTTCTATCATGATGCCGGGTTCGTGAATAAAAACATCCTGTCTGCAGAAGGGAGAAGAGCAGTTCCGAGAGAGGGCGCCCCCAACGCTGCCCTGCCTTAAAAACACACGGGTGCTGGACAAGGGGTGGGATGCTGCGGGTTCGGGAGAGCCGCTAGCTTAAGATATCGGTGCAGTTCGGACAACCCCCAGATCCTCCACTCCTGGCTGGCTCCGCCCACCCTGCCCCTCCTCTCCCAGGAGTCCCACTCGGCCCATTTTGGACGCAGGGAAGTGCAGGGGGTGCACGGAAGCTCAGGGAGGGTGAAAAACGAGCCTCCCGGAAGTTTGGGCAGGCTAGGAATGGGCCCGTTTCCTGGCTTCCAGAGAGCCTCCGGGGCCCAGGGAGGCCATTTTCGCCCTCCTGGATGCTTGAGGAAACCCTCGGGAGCCCGGGGAGGACAAAAACGCCCCCCCCATGGTACAGGAGGCCAACTAGGCCACACCCACCATGGCCAGGCCCACCCAGCAACCGGGCAGAGACCCCGTTGCTAATATGTGTGAAGCCCACCCTAGCGGCAGCTCTGAAGGGCACCTGGTGGCCTTCCTCAGAGAAGGGGCAGGTTTGGATGGGGCAGGGTCTTCTCCTCCTCCTCTTCCTCCTCCTCCTCCTCCGCCGAAGCCGCCTTTCAGCTTCTCTCTGCAGTTCAGCAAGCAGAGGTTTTTTTCGTCCTCGTGACTCTGGAGGCTGCTGCTTCGCTGGCTGGGGGGATACTGGGAATTGGAAGTCCACAAGCCTTGTCAGCTTGTCAAGGTTGGGCACCCCTGGCTTAAGTCTTGTCCTCTCCGGTGAGCTGCTCCCTCGGTTAACTGGTTCCCTTTCAGAACCTGGGGGAGCTGCCTGAGATCGTTTCCACCTCCCGAGATAAATGTTCAAAAGACAGAAGGAGAAAGAGACGGGGAGGGGAGGGAGGGAAGAGGGAAAGAAGGGAGAGGAAGAAAAGAGAGAGGGAGGGAGAGACTGGAAGAGGTAAAACGAAGGGAGGGAGGGGAAGAGAAAGAGGAAGGAAGGAAGGGAAAGAAAGAAAGAAAAAGAAAGGAAAGGAAAATAAAAAGGGGAAAGAAAGGAAGGGGATAGAAAGGAAAGGAAAGGAAAGGAGAGGAAAGGAGAAAGGAAAGGAAAGGAGAAAGGAAAGGAAAGGAAAGGAAAGGAAAGGAAAGGAAAGGAAAGGAAAGGAATAAACTCTCAGCTTATAGATTGGTCCAGCCACCCTGCCTCCCCTGGGATGGCTTCTCCAGGTCTCTTCCCCAAATCCCACCCACGTTGCAGGTGACTCCTGGCCAGGTGTGGGTGGGGAGTGAGGAAGGAACCTGGGCGCTTCATCCTGTGGGGGGCAGCTGATGTGTGAGCCAACCATGGGGGGGGGGGGGGTGGACTGGAGAGCTTCTGTGTCTCCTCCAGGGCTTCTCCTCCAGGACACCTTTCACCAGGCATGGGCCCTCCCGGGTTCCCCCAGCTCCGCCCCTCCCCTCCTTAAGAAGCCAGCAGCCCCCTCCCCATCTCCCCCCCCGCCCCATACCCCAGGGCGGGGGCTGTTGTCCTCCCTGCTGCAGGCCAGAGTTCGAGGGCTGAGAGGGTGGAGTGGGGGGCTCCTTCCCAACGAGGGGTGTGCGCTTGTCTCTGTGTGTGTGTGTGTGTGTGTTGGGGAGGGCGCATTGCCAAGGGGGATGGACGGCCCCCCCGCACAGCCAGCTCTCCGGCCGGAGGGATTAATGGCATTTGCATAATCTTTATTTTGGAATCTGCCCCGGCCGATAGTGGCCGGATGGGTGCAAGAGCCACACGGTGTCTTCACCCAGAATCCTCCCTCTCCCCCCGCCCCAATTTAGGAGGTGAAAAGTTGAAGTGGGGGAGAAGGAAGAAAGTCCCCATTTCTGGGCCGCATCAATCCTCCAGCCCTTGTCAGGCCTCCCAGCCCGGTTGTGTTGTTGCAGCCGCTCTCCACGTGCGCGTGAAGGAAAGGGGGGTGGGTGGGTGTGTGGCAGCCCAGCCGCAGAGCCTTCCCGGCCCAACCGCGTGTCCACAAGATGGATGGGCCGAGGGATGGCAGAGCTGCCGGCTATCCTTCACCTGTGCCCGTCTGCTGGTCTTGGCTGGCGGAGCCCGGACTCGGAATAACGAGAGTTGGAAGGGACCTTGGAGGACTTCTAGACCAACCCCTGTTCAAGCAGGAGACCTTATACCCGCGAGGGCGAACCTTTGGCACGCGGGCCAGAAGTGGCACACAGAGAGGTCACCCGGAAGAGGCTCACTACGTCTGCGCGCCCCACCAGCCCGCTGATTGTCGGGTATCTGCCACGCACGCATGCTCAGAGGCGTGCCGGCGGGGTTGTGTGCGCATGCCCAGAGGTGTGTGGTGGTGGTGGGTCGCACGCACATTGCATCATGGGTGCAGGCACGCAAGCGTGCGCTCTTTTTGGCACGCAAATGTGGGAAAAGGTTAAGCCATCAGTTCCCTATACCATTTCAGACAGATAGCTGTCCAGCTGTCTTCCTAAAAAGTGACGAAGCGCCCACAACTTCTGGAGGGCCAGCTGTTCCACTGGTCAAAATTAAAGTGACCAAGTTGGAGACCCCTGGCCTGGATCACGGAGGCTGCAGCTCCGTTCTCTCCGTGATGTCTTACGCAGATCTCCAGCCTGCCTCTGCTCCCCAAGCCTCCTTCAAGAGGCGAGACATCGGTTCATCTGGTTTCTCCGTTTCCATTTTTCAGCTGGATTTACGTAGAAACTTACACACACACACACACACACACACACACACACACACACACACAAACCCCTGGAGCTCCCCAAATGATCCTCTAGCCAGCTCACCCATTGCTGGAGGAGTTTCTTGGCAAGACAATGGGGTCTGTTCGGCCCCAGAAAGAAGGGATCCAAGGTCAGCGGGTGGACAGTCCACTCATTTTGCTCAGGTGGCAGCCCTCCATTCAAGGTGTCCATGCAGAGTCTCCATCATCCAGATGCTTTTTTTCCAAAAAAGCAATTGGACTTTCTTGCTTGTTTTTTTGCTTGAAGAGGTTTCGCTTCTCATCCAAGAGGCTTCTTCAGTTCTGGGTTAGGGTTGAACTGAAGAATCTTCTCGGATGAGAAGCGAAACATCTTTAAAAAAACAAAAAACAAACAGAAAGTCCAGCTGCCTCTTGAAAAAAGCACCTTTGGGGCCACCATGATCTGGAGGACTGAGAAATCTCCACAGGCTTCCTTGGTTTTTTTTTTCCTTGAAGAGGTTTCGCTTCTCATCCGAGAAGCTTCTTCAGTTCTGGGTTAAGGTTGAACGGAAGAAGCTTCTTGGATTCTTAGCGTTTTTTTCTTAGCGTTCGTCGAAACCTGTTGCAAGAGCTTAGGGGAGGCCTGAGGTCGAATCCCAAGAGGGATGCCTTCCTTCAGCCTTCTGTGTCCCGGTACGCTGACGTAGCGAGGGTCATCTTACAGGTTTTGAAGGACACAGCCTCTCAAGCTTTCCGAGGTTGTCTCAGGGTCCACCTTTTCCTCTTTCAGCTGCTGGATCTCTTCCTCCAGTGGGACTGGTCGACGTATCTGGCTGACTACGGGCAGCCCACCTGCAAGTACCTTCGGGTGAATCCGACGACCGCGCTGGCTTTACTGGAAAAGTGAGTGTGTCCTTCTGGGCGCTGACAACGCCCCCCACCCCCGCCGCTTTTGCTGCCTCCTTTGCCCAGGATGCCTGGGGCGGAGGGTGGGTGGCCGGGGGTACGGCTTGCTCCGTGACGGGCCCAGCCTTGCATGGCGGCTTCTGCTTATGGCGATGCTTGCAACTGCGGCTGGTTGTGTCTCCAATGCACGCTGACTGGCCAATGGGGATAAAAGGCCTGGGATTCAATCGGCCAGTCAATCCATCAGAGTAGAGCTGGAAGGGACCTTGGAGGTCTTCTAGTCCAACCCCCTGATCAAGCGGGAGACCCGTTACCATTCTGGACAAATGGCTGGACAATCTCTTGCTGAAAAGCTTCCAGGAATGGAGCACCCACAATTTCTGAAGGCAAGTCGTTCCACTGGTTAATTGTCCTCCCTATTAGGAAGTTTCTCCTCAATTCCAGGTTGCTTCTCTCCTTGATTAGTTTCCATCTGGTGCTTCTTGTCCTGCCTTCAGGTGCTTTGGAGAATAGATTGACCTCCCCTCTTCTTTGCAGCAGCCCCTCAAATATTGGGATACTGCTATCATGTTCCCCCCAGTCCTTCTTTTCTCCAGACTAGCCAAATCCAACTCCTGCAACCGTTCTTCATATGTTTTAGTCTCCAGGCTTTTAATCATTTTAGTTGCTCTACTTTGCACTTTCTCCAAAGGGTCAACATCTTTTTTTGTAACTTGGGGACCAAAACTGGCTTGCAGCATTCCAGATGAGGCCTTGTTGAGGCTTTATAAAGTGGTACTAATGTGATTTTGAACTATTGGTGAGGGAGGAAGAGATTCTTGGGGTGAGGGCCATGTGTGAGTGCATTGGAGGCCTTTTCTTTGGGGTGGGTCCTTCCTGCGTGGCCCCTGGGAGAAGGTGACAGGAGGACCTTCCCCGTGTGGTCCTTGAACCTGTCGTGGCCTGCCGGCAGCTGGCGGAGCTAGCAGCAAGAGTCGGACAGTAGTGAGGAGGTTGGGGAGGAACCTGGGCCAGTCCTGGAGGCTGAGGAAGGCTTGGATGAGGGCTCTGCGCCAGAGGCAGAGATGGGGCCAGGGCAGTCTGGCAGTCATCAGCTGCCTTCGGGGTCAGACAGCAGTGAGGCGTGGAAGCAGCTGGAGCCGGTTCCAGAACTGCAGAACTGCCGAAAGAAAAGAACTGTTACGAACTAAGGGTCGACGTGGGAGTAAAGCCACAAGTGGCCGGTGAATGGCCCCTCCCATAGGGATTAAAAGAAGAGCAAAAGGGGAGGGATATATTTTTTTTTTGCAGAAAACAATTCGTCGTTGCATCAGTGTGAAGATCTGTCTGTGCATCTCAGAGACTCTGTGCTGAGCCCTTCCTTGTCAGCACTGCGTTTGGACATATTTACCAGGCAGCTTTCTGAGATAGATAAGGTTTGAGCTCCTAATTGCACCCCTGAAAGACTGTTTGCCAGGTCTTTGGCTGAATATGTGAATGCAAGAAATTCACCTTCATTTAATAAGAGGGGTTTGGTCGTGACAAAGAGTCTGCTGAGTGCTTTTTGGGGGAAGCCTGGGACGGAACAGGACCGGGCAAGACCCCTGTCGGACAGTTACCCTGCAGGAGCAGAGCTGGAGGCAGGAAGGGGCTGGGCTGGCAAAGGAGGGGGGGGTCTCGCGCTGGTGCTCGCATGTGCCACTTTGGCTGCTGGGACGGATGGCCGTTGGGGCTCTTTGGGACCAGGTCCAAGGACTGTGGGGCCGAGGGCCATAGCCTGGGGGCAGTGAGAGGTCCTGTAACCAAAGGGCTTCACCTTCTCCTCGGTCAGGCTCCAAGTTCCCCCATGGTCCTTAGGAGAACCTGCAAAGGCTTAGTCAGACTGCTGCCCTTCGGCCTTGGCTGCCCTTCCCGTTGCCTCTCCTCCGCGCTGCAGGGCTTGCATGGCCGCTTGGGGGCAGTGGGTGAGCCAGGAATAGGAGAGAACAGCTGTACCAGCCGCTGCTTAACTTCTCCTCTGGTTTATCTCTCCTTCCTCCCCACCCCGTCCCTCCTCCTGGCAGGATCTCCCGAGAGTAAGTATGCGTGGGGTGGCTTTGCTGGCATCCTCAGCCCATACAAAGGCAAGGGGTGCCCAGGACTCGTCCCGGGACTTGAGTCTTCTAATGTCCCAAAGGTGCTTTTTCCAAAAGGCAACTGGACTTTCTTGATTTTTTTTTCTTTTCTTTGAAAACCTTTCGCTTCCCATCCAAGAAGCTTCTTCAGTTCTGACTTGTTCGAGTTAGAACTTCACCCAGAACTGAAGAAGCTTCTTGGACAAGCAAGCGAAATGTTTTCAAAGAAAAAAAACCAAGAAAGTCCAGTACCCCTTGGGGCAACTATCAGCCTGGATGACAGAGCGTCTCCAGAGACATCGAGCCCAATGCGGCTTCTGGGCTGGCGGTCACTCTGTATGTACGGGGCGGTTGGGGCTGAGAGTTTGGACCCATCGTTTCCCCTTGTTACCTGTGGTGTGGAACCCCAATAGAACCTGCAAGGGTCAAGCCCTTGGTCAAGCCCTGCAAATCGTAGCATTTATTTCAAATGCCCCGGTTGGTGGACTTCATCCCCAGGCTGTGATCGCTGAGCCACTTTTGACGCCGTGGCACAGCGGTCAAAGCCACTGAGCTTGTCAGATGGAGAGCTGACAGCCCAGGTTCGAGACTCAAGCTCCACAAGACGGAACGAGCTCCCATTCCTTGCCTCGGTTCCTGCCCACCAGCAGATCGAAAGCATGTGAATGCAAGTAGATCAATAGGTACCACTTCGGGGGAAAGCTAAGAGCGTTCTGTGAGCCTCTCTGTGTAGCCACGTTGACCATGGAAATTGTCCTCGCACAACGGTGGCTCCCTCAACCAGGAAACAGAGATGAGCGCTGCACCCCGGGGTCGGGTTTGATACCTTACTTTCTCCTCTAAAGATGGGGCATCATAGCCCATGCATCAGGAAGGGCCACCCCACAAGAGGCGCATGCAAGAGGCCAAGCCCCTCTGAGACCCCTAGAGGTGTGTCTTCCCCAGCTGTGGGAAGGGCTTTGTGGCTGCAGAAGACGCTGGCCGCTCCCTCCGCTTATCCCCACCGTGCTGGCCGGGCCGGGGCCCCAGAGAGGCATCTCATCCAGCCAGCTCTCCTCCTGCCCTGCTGTTCATCCCGTCTTGGAGGTGGAAAGGAAGCCCTGCGTTGCCCATCTCAGTCTGCGCCATCAGCTTCTGGGTCTCCAGAGCTCCTTCCGGCCACCAAGGGGCCTCCCTTCTACCTTCTGCTGGGGTGCCTTGAGGCCCACAGTGTCCTGGGCAAGGGGTGAACCCATTGCAGGCCGGGGAGAGCCGCCTTCAGGGGGCTGCTTTTGCCCGTTGTGTAGATGGAGGGACCCGCCAACCTCTTCTCCTGCCTCCCCTCTTCGTTTCCTGCCTGATAGATTTCCAAAGCAGCCTTTCTCCACCTTGGCCCCCCATGAAGATGGGGGGGTGGGGGGGAACTTCAACTCCCAGAATTCTCCAGCCAGCAGGAGTTGCACTCCATCTTCGAGCGGCCAAGGTGGAAAGACACAGGCCTGAGTTGCGTTTGTGATGACACGGTGGCCATTTGCACAATTAAGCTCGTTCTGTACCCGATGCAGAAATGGGTATTCAGCCGGTTCTGACCGGTTCTAGAGAACCGGTAGCGGGAATTTTGAGTAGTTTGGAGAACTGGAAAATCCCACCTCTGAGTGGCCCCGCCAACCCCCATCTCTTCTCTGTCTCCCATTGAGTCCCAGCTGATCGGCTGGATGTTCTTTGGTTGCCCTGCACAGGAGAAGGGAGCTGGAAAGCTGGTTAGTGGGGTGGGGAGGGGAGGGGGGATTTTACAGTATATCCTTCCCTGCCATGACCCGCCAAGCTGTGCCACGCCCAAGCCACGCCCACAGAACCAGTAGTAAAAAAATTCGAATCCCCCCCACTCCAGATGCCTCCGTCAGGGGGTTCGTTGAAGTGGGGCGACCTCAGCTTCCGGCGGGCAGACCCCTGACCCCTTTTGCCCCAGCTCCCCCGGAGGAAAGTCCCCATAGCTCAAGAGGGCCCCTGCCGGGTGCGTGAGTGTGCGCGCCTGTGCGTTCGCGTGGTCTCGTGTGTGTGTGTGTGTGTTCTCGTGTCTGACGGGGTCTGTTGTTGTTTTTTCCCGCCTGCCCCAAGGATGAAGGACACCAGCCGGAAGAACAACGTCTTCGCCCAGTTCCGGAAGAACGAGAGGGACAAGCAGAAGTTGATCGAGGCCGTGGCCAAGCAGCTCCGCAGCCTCATCAGCACCAGCCACCACTCCTGAGGGGCCACGGGACGCGTGGCGGCCCTGGGTGGGTGGAGAGGGGGGGAATGGCAGGGCGCGGGGCCTGTGCCCGGAGACCGTGAGGAGGGGACGGAGCGGCTTCGGGCAACCAACATGGCTGCTGAAGGATCACTACGGTGCAGCTTGCGGGACTGCTGCGTGGTACCTCCTCCCCTCTGGAGGAGCCTGGCTGGCTTGGGAAAGACTGCTCCTGGAGCTGGAAGCTCAGAGCCCCAGAGAGCCTTCCAGGAAGGCCAAGGCCAGGGATCTGTCAGCACTTCCAGGTTCCTCGACACACCTTGGCAATGAAGCACTAATGCAGGGGGAAGTCCAACCTTGGCCAGCCTTTGAAGACTTCCGGACTTCAGTTCCCAGAATTCCCCAGTCAGCATGGCTGGCTGGGGAATTCTGGGAATTGAAGTCCATTAGTCTTACGGGGGGAACCGAAGTTGGACACTCCTGGTTTAAAGGGAACAATTGACACTTTCAAAGAGAAACATTTACAAAACCCCCACCCCGCACCCCTGTGGGTTGCCCTGGACTCCCGTTTCAGCCCCCATTTTGTCTCCTTTCCGGAAAGACGGCCTTCTTCTCTTCCTCCTTTGGCCGCATTTGAAACACAATCTGCTCTTCTTCTTCTTCTTCTTCTTCTTCTTCTTCTTCTTCTTCTTCTTCTTCTTCTTCTTCTTCTTCTTCTTCTTCTTCTTCTTCTTCTTCTTCTTCTTCT
>NW_020769399.1:339967-353789 GCF_900518735.1 Pseudonaja textilis | reverse complement strand
TTCTTCTTCCTTTCTTTCTTTCTTTCTTTCTTTCTTTCTTTCTTTCTTTTCTTTTTAATGGCCACTCTCCTCCCTGTTTCTTAGCGATCCATTTTTTTTACAAATCCGATTTCTCAGCCTTTGAGCAGCTTCCGCTCGGCTTTCCTGTAGGAAGCCAGGATGGGAAGCATTTTTCTCTTGTGGACCAAGGGAAGAGGAGCTCTTTCCAAATAAACTCGTTGGAAAATAAGATCTTTGTTTTAAAAACGCCCCAAACCCCCCAATTTTTGACGAAAAGAATGGAACTCGCCTAAGAGGTTTCTGTTGTCGGGGGCCTGAGGTTCTGCCCGACGTCGTTGGGTCCAAGAATTCAGGAGGGTGGGACAACCTATGCAATGGAAGCCCCCCCCCCTCTTTTAAATCAGGGGTCCCCAAACTTGGCAACTTGTGGACTTCAACTCCCAGAATTCTCCAGTCAGTGTAGCTTACTCTCTTGTAATCCCCTTTTTCTGCAACCTCTCCCCTTTGGGAGGTTAAGAGAAAAATGAAACAGACATGGCTGACTGGAGAATTCTGGGAGTTGAAGTCCACAAGTCTTAGAAGTTGCCAAGTTTGGGGACCCCTCTTTTAAAGGGAGAGCTGCTGCCCTCTTGGATTTTTCCGATTCCCCCAGACCCAGAGACATCACGGCTTCCCCTCCTCTTCCCTGCTTTTGTGCCAAGAACCCCATTTTCCATGTGGCAAATAATTCACAGTCACCCTTGGAATGGGGAGGAGGATTATATTCTTGTACATGACTTTTCAGCTTCCCCCAAGTCCAAGCAGCAGGGCAGCCGCCCCCTCCTGCAAAGCACTTGCCCACAGACCACCCAGAGACCCCAAATGTGGGCATTTGTGGCCAGAGAAGACGGTGTCCAGATCCGCCGGCCATCTCATAGACCTTCCTTGTTGGCTCCTCCATGTTGCCCTTGGCTTCAGTGACATTCGAGATGTGGGGGTAGATGGAATAGCTCGGGGGGGTCTCCAAACACGGCCACTTTAAGACTGGTGGACTTCGCTTCCCAGAATTCCCCAGCCAAATCTTGAAAATGGCCGTGTTTGGAGACCCCCACCCAGAATAGCGTATAACAGGCGGCCAAGACCACTTCTTGGACGTCAGGGCGAAGGTCTTCCTCAATCTGGCAGTCCAGCTCATTGGCTGCAGAAGGGCTGACCCTGGCCGGTCAGACAAGTGCCTTCCAAGGAGGCTCAGCACAAGCCCACTTCTGGCTGAAATGGCCACGGACCAAGCCAACCCAGGTGGCACCCTGGCTGACTAAGGAGCCTCCGCCATCTTGCCTTCGGCCAAGGAGCCTCCGCCATCTTGTCTTCACTGCTGAGCAATTGGAGGTGGCCCCACCGCTTTGCGCAGGTCCTGAGATGGAGACTTTGAGGCCAGTGTCCCAATCTCCACTAAAGATGGAGAGGAGAGAAAGGCCCTCGGCCCTGTTGGGTTGGATGAGTTCCTCAGGCCTTCTTGAGTTCCTCACCCACTGGCTTGTTTCCGTCCTTCCGGTTGCCGTTCCTCTGCTGTGCTGGGCCTTTGAGGGTCTTCTCTGGGAGTGAGGAACACAGCTGGGCATCTTCTGCGTGAGGCTTTCTCCTAGCCCCAAGGGCCTGGAGTTCCTTCTTCTCTTTAACTCTGGCCACATGGCTGGCTGTCCACTAGAGGGTCTATAAAGTCCAGCTTCCTGCCTAGGCCGCACAAAGCCCCCCAGTGCCTCCAAGACCAGCCCCAAAGTCTTCCCACCCTTGGTCCAGCTAGAGCTGCCCAAGGCCTCTTTTGACCACCCTGGAGGGACCTGGTCATCTTCCTTCAAAGCCAACCTGCCTTGTGGGATTCCTGGCCCCCTGAGGAGGCAGATCTCACCATGGAGAGGGGCTGGGACCCACCTCCGAACATCGGCTGGCCGGCAAGGAGAGCAGGACTGCGTGGCCTCAGGATGAAGGCCAGGGTGGGGTGGGGTGGGGGTCGGCCTTGGCCAAAGCTGCCCTCCCCTCCCCGTTCAAAACCCAGCCTGGCCTCTGAGCCCAAAGACCACTCCTCCCTCCGCCCAGTTTGCCTTATCCAGAGAAGGACAAGGGGCTTCACCTGGATCTTGTCCAGTTCAGCAGTGCCCCAGGGGTCTGCCTGCCCCTGGGGGAAAGAGAGGCTGATTTCTCTCTGCAGCGGCCCAAACAAGCCCACCTTGGCCCCAACCCACAGAACCAGCCTCCTGGCACCTGGGAGAGTGGCTCCTGCTGAGGTCGCCTCTTTTGGAGAGGGTCAAGCTCTTTGGATGGAGGAAGCGGGGGGGCGGGGGGGTTTGATCAGGTTGGCCCTCAGTAGCTTGTTTTGGGCTGGGCCCTGCCATTTCCTGCCGGTTGTAAGAAAACTCCCGGCTTGTGGTGCCTCTTCCTCTCCTTAACCAGATACGAACCCCCAGATCTTTTAGGGTTGCTCCTTGGGAAGGGTCTGCTCCCTGGAAGGGCTTTCTCTCTATGTGCCCGTCCATTCCCCACCCTTCTTGGCCTCCTCAGAGTTGAGGTGCCCTGGAATCAAATTTACACGCTACCTTTTGAACCGGTGGCCAAGGAGGTGGCTGCGGTGGCTGAACTGGCCACCAACTGGGAAAGCATTTGAAAAGCGGACCCTTTGGATTCACCCACGACGTCCTGCGACATCCCAGCTTCCCAAGGGGTCCTTTATGAGTTGCTTATGCACACAACGTATGTCTGTGTACACATCCACACACACACACACACACACACACACACACACGGGCTTTTCCAGATAGCTATTTGGGGTGGCTATTTCTGAAACTAAGGTGGGAAATAGAGGTGGTGGTTTCTTCTTCTTTCTTTGCACAAGCTGTTGCACAAAGTGGAAAACTTGGGATTTGTGTAAGGGATTCTCCCCTGGCCGGGCAATGCAGCTGTTGGATCCAGCAGGTAAAATGGGACCGTGTGGGGTTTACCAATTAAACCGCGTTAAATATTAGCATGTGGATTTGAACTGTACATATATTCCTCCTGTTGTAACTTTTATTAAAAGCTGTATGAATGTACCTGTTGGGAGTGCTGCTCCTTTTGTGTTTCCCTATAGAAAGCAACAAATCCTCAAAGCGTTTGTTGCAAATAACTCCCTAGGGGTTACTTATCCCCAAATAGCAACTGGACTTCCTTGGGTTTTTTTTTCCCCCTTGAAAATGTTTCACTTCTCATCTAAGAAACTTCTTCAGTTCTTTGGGAGCGAGCACCTTTGGGACACCCACGACCTGGATCAGGGGTCTCCAACCTTGGCCACTTTATGACCTGTGGACTTCAACTCCCAGAGTTCCCCAAACCACACCACGCCTACCAAGCCACGCCCACAGAACTATTAGTAAAAAAAATTTGAATCCCACCATGTGCATGTGCAGCTCCATTTATACAAGCAGCGGACGCTTCCGCTTGCGTGCGTGAAAGCTGCACATGCCTGCCATTCGCATGGAACAAATTCTGCAAAATCCCACCCCACCCCACTAACCTGCTTTCCAGCTCCCTTCTCCTGTGCAGGGCCACCAAAGAAGACCCAGCCGATCAGCTGGGACTCAATGGGAGGCAGAGAAGAGATGGGGGTTGGCGGGGCCAGTCAAGAGGTGGGATTGGCCGGTTCTCCGAACGACTCAAAATTTCCGCTATCGGTTCTCCAGAACTGGTCAGAACCTGCTGAATACCCACCTCTGCCCCGCCCTGCCAGTCTGCAAAGCTGGAAAGGCCGGGCACCAGTGGTCTAGACAGGTTCTGCTCCTGCAGCAGCCCCTCCCATCTCCTCCTCCCTTCCCAGGGTGCCTGCATTAGGCCACCTAACCGAATGAAGAACCGGGCGAGCCATCCATCAGGCAGACTAGTCCATCCATTTTCCTGCCAGCTGGAATGCAATTAGGAAGAGCCGGCCGTAAATCACCTCCGTTCTCTGCCCCCCCCCCTCGTGCAGCAGGATGGACGCCCGTGTGCCAGGAGACCCCGGTTGGCAAGTGGCAGGGGCCGCCCGTGGGCTGGGATCACATCGCCTTCCCCAAATGTTAAAAGCTGAGCCACGGATGACGAATGGTCGGCCTCCCGTCCCCTCCGAGGAGCCCATCCATCTCTCAGCTGACAGGGAGGACTTATTGGAAAAGGGCCTGCGCGGGGCCATCGCTCAACGTCCACCATGACAAAGAGGGGTGTGAATGATCCCCGTGGGCCCAGCACGGTCATCTGTTTCCATTAGGAGGTCTGCGCTTGCAACTCTGGGCACACACGGCCGTCGTCTTTTGAGCCTTGGCATCCTGTAGGCCTCCTCAGGAAGAAGGAAGGAGAGCCGGCAGGGTGATGGCTTTCTTTGGATGCTTGAGAAGTTGCTGGCCAGGAACCAGCAAAACTGGACACCCAGCTGCCCGGGGAGATTCAGTTCCAGTCAGAGGTTATGGCAGTGTTGTGGTTCGCCAGCAGCCGGTGCAGCCGGCAGAGGTATCAAACAGTGAGGACGAAAGAGAACCAGTCAGGGAGTCTGGAGAGGACTTGGACGAGGGTCCTGCATCCGATGCAGGGAGGGGGCCAGGACCATCTGAGTGGGGTGCTGCCTTGGGAGCATTCGGAGTCCGGCAGCAGTGAAGCAGAGGACCCAGGGGAGCCTGTTCCTAGTTTGCGTGTGCGCAGAGCTGCTAGAGGGCGAGAGCAGCGGAAGCGGAAGGGGTGACTTCGGGAGCAAGGCTTGGAGGTGATTGCCCCTCCCATAAGCAATAAAAGTCAGACCTCAAGGACGAACACTTTGCAGGAAGCAAAGCAATATATCCTGAGTCCTTGAAGCTCTCATATTCTGGTTGGTTTTTTTTTTCTGGGACTTTGGTTGGTTTATGTTATAATTAATTGGACTTCTGTTCTGAAAGGCAGCATTGCACAGCACTGAAAGGCAGGCTGTTATCTGGGGGCACGGTTTATAATTAGTTCTGGCTAAGAATGCAAGTAATTCCCAGCGTTGCATTAAAATAGGTTTCGCTTTTAAAATTAAGTTTGTGTTTTCATTAAGTCTGACGAAGCTTGGGTCAGAACAGGCACGAGCACCCAAGGAAGGTCCTGGGATGGTCAGCGGGGACTCTGGGGCAGCAGAGCCGGAGGAAGGTGGGCAGAAGGGGTTGACCTTAGCACTTGGTGGACTCTTCTTGGCGTCTCCCAGCTTAAAACAGAAGGAAATGCAGGCAGTGCTCTATTTCAGGGGGGTCTCCAACCTTGGCCACTTTAAGACTTGTGGACTTCAATTCCCAGAGTTCCTCAGCCAGCAAAGTCCACAAGTCTTAAAAGTGGCCAAGGTTGGAGACCCCTGCTCTATTTAAGACTAGTCACTTTGCAAGCCTTGGCATCCCACCTACTTTCCCAAGAAATCCCAGCCCTTCCCTTTCTCCACCGTTCTTCCCTGGGCAGGGACCTGGGAAGAACTTGGATACCCAGATGTTCCCTGGAAGCAATCAATATCCTTGGGCTGAGAATCGGTGAAAGAAATAGATCTTCTTCAAGCAAATATTGCAAAGCATTTGCGGACTTGGGTGGACGTTAGAATGAGGATTAGAATTCTTTTACTGCCCACCTGCGACTGGGACACGCAAGGAATTTGGGCATAAACTCAGCGTACACGCAAGCCACAAGCGATAAATCATGATCCATGAAGGTTCAGCTGAAGCATAAAAATGGCAGCTGAATTCAGAAGTGAAATGGGAGGGCTAAGAGGAGACTGGACAGCCATTTGCCTGGGATGGTCTAGAGGAGACTCTAGGGCCGTGATGGCGAACATGTCTGCCACAGGTAGCACGCAGAGCCATTTGTGCCAGCATGCGAGCCGCAGGCGAATTGACCTCACTGCACATGTGCGTGCCTCACAGCTGATTTTTGGCTGGTTTGAGGCCTTTTTTGGCCTCCCAGAGGCTTGAAAAAAAGCCTCTGCAGGCTTTGCAGGATGAATAATAGGCCCGTTTCATCACTTCCTGTAATACCGGAAGGGACGAAATGGGCCTATTATTCGTCCTGAAAAGCCTGCAGAAGCTTTTTTCAAGCCTCTGGGAGGCTGAAAAAGGCTTCAAACTGGCTGAAAATCAGTTGTGAGTTGCAGTGCAGGTAAGGATGTGTGTGGGGGAAGCGGCATGGGGGAATTGTGCACACATGCACAGCGGGTGTGGGTGGTATGCGCATTGACTTCTGGGTTCTGGCATGTGAATGCGCGTGTGCCAGTGCATACACAAGTATTGGCACAGGTGCCCCAAAAGGTTAGCCATCACTGCTCTAGGGTCTCCTGCCAGAGCAGGGGGGTTGGACTAGAAGACCTCCAAGGTCCCTTCCAACTCTGTTAATCTGTTCCTCAGCATACTCCCGCCGGGCTAAAAGGCCCACTGCTTTTGCCTCCTCTAATTTTCAGGAAGAGGCTCCCCGAGAGATGAGGGGTAACCCCGTCTTCCCTCCCGGCCTTCTGGGGCTGAGCTGCCCCCTTGGCCTGCATGAAAAAAGGGGCCTCGCACAGACTGGGATGAACTGGGGACAATTCACAGTAACCACCAAATCTGGGGGGACGGGGAGGGGGAGAGAGAGAGAGAGAAATGGAAAGCATCCAATCATTCAATAAGAGATTGAAATGGAATGATGGAGAAGGAAGGAACCAAGTTGGAAAACAGCCCGGAAAGGGGTTTAAATGAGAAACGAAGATGACAAAAAGGTCGAGAGATCAAATCCAGACTCACTGCCCCCTTGAGTGGGTCACTGTAAAGTTGAGCTCTGTGTGTTTGTGCGTGTCTCTATGTGTCTGTGTGAGTGGGTGGAACTCCAGCCTTTCAGGGGACTATCCTAGCTGCGGGGGGGGGGGGAAGGGTGGAAAAGAACCAGACTCGCAAGTCTCCAAACTTGGCAACTTTTAAGACTTCAACTTTTAAGACTTCAACTCCCAGAATTCTCCAGCCAGCTGGCTGGAGAATTCTGGGAGTTGAAGTCCACAAGTCTTAAAAGTTGCCAAGTTTGGGGACCCCTGGGCCAGAACCTAGTGGGACACCCCCTCCTCCCCGAACCCTTCCTCTTCCTCTGCAAGGGACGGGCTCCCTCGCCTTGGGCTGCTGCTACCCCTTGTGCCCCCTTCTCGCCTTTGGCCCTGCTGGGGGGCTGCCGGGGAGTCCCCTGTGGCCCCCAGACCCCACCCCCACCCCACCTGCCACTCACCTCTCCCTTGAGCGCCCCCTGGCGGGGATGCCCGCAAAGGCCTTGCTGGGGGTGGGGGTGGGGTGGGCCAAACCTGGCCCGGCAGCAAAGCCCGAGTGGACAGGTGGGTCAAGACGCCCCCGCTGGGCGGGTCGCCGCTCGGGCTAGAGGGAGGGGGGGCTGCTGAAGTGGGGAGGGGGGTCTCCTTTTCTGACCCCCCCTCCAAATCCAGGGGGGGGGCGTTCCTCAACGTGCTCAAGTCAAGACACCCCCCCTCCCCCGTTTGCTATCCAGAGCGGGAAAAGGGCTCCGGCAACCATCGTTCTTGCGCTAGATCTCCCCGCGGGATCGGCTCTCTCTGGTGCCCCATTTCTGTGGGAGTCGCTTGACCGTCCGAGCGCCTTTTCCTACCGCTCCTTGCGGACCCGCGTCCCTTCAAGGCCCGGAAGGCCCCGAGGACGGGAGCGGGAAGGGGAGCACATGCGCCGCGGCTTGAAAACGGCCTCTTCCTCCTGTTCCTTCTGGCGAACCGAGGAGAATAAATAACAGAGGTAGAAGGGACCTTGGAGGTCTTCTAGTCCAACCCGCTGCTCGAGCAGGAGACCCCTAGACCAGGCGTGTCTAGACGGGAAAGAAACGGGAAGCGGCTCAAAACTTTCAGGAGAAGGAGACCTCCTCGGGGAACTCGAAGAAGAAAGGTCCTTACCCGATTCTGTTTAGCATTTTTATTTAAGGGCCAAGACGCCTGTCCTCAGGGTCTTTCTGTGAGGAGGAGGAGGAGGAGAAAAAGAAGAGGAAGAGGAAGAGGAGGAAGGAGAAAAGGACTGGGGTCCTTGAGGCTCTCCGAGCTCAGTGGTTTTCTTGTAGAAGTTTCATCCAACCAGGTAACATCATCAGTTCTAGAAGGAAGTGGGGCTTGTGAAGAAGAGGAGGAGGAGGAGGAGGAGGAGGAGGAGAAGAAGAAGAAGAAGAAGAAGAAGAAGAAGAAGAAGAAGAAGAAGAAGAAGAAGAAGAAGAAGAAGAAGAAGAAGAAGACAGTGAGGTCCTTGAGGCTCTCTGAGCTCAATGGTTTTCTTGCAGACGTTTCATGACCCAACCAGGCAACATCATCAGTTCTAGAAGGGAGTGGGGCTTGTGAGGAAGAGGAGGAGGAGAAGAAGAGGAAGAGGAAGGAGGAGAGGAGAAGTTTCACAACCCAAGTAGGTAACATCATCAGTTCCTGAAGAGAGTGGGGTTTGTGAATAAGAGGAGGCTTGTAGAGGGAGCATGTCTTGGAGCAGGGGTCTCCAACCTTGGCAACTTTAAGACTTGTGGACTTCAACTCCAGAAGCTGGCTGAGGAATTCTGGGAGTTGAAGTCCACAAGTCTTCAACTTGCCAAGTTTGAAGACCCTTGTCTTCAGTGACTAAAAGTGCTTTCGATGAGCAGGGGGGGGGAAGTCTTTTTCAGACAAACCCTCCCTCTGGCACTCAGCTGGCAGGACCACTCCTCACTCCTACTCCAATTAACCCAGCCAATGAAGAGAGTGCTAATTACAGGCACAGCCCCCTCCTCACTCCTCCCAGCAGCCCCCACAAGGGAGCAAGCAAGCAGCCAGGTGCCCCTTTTGAGGGAGGGGCTCCCCTTCCCTCCCTTCCAACTCCTGGGAACACTTATGGCAGGAGAGTCCATCTTGTGGACTTCGACTCCCAGAATTCTCCAGCCAGCTAAGGTTGGACGCCCCCTGCCCTAAAGGGAGATGTCTTGAACAGTTCTGAAGAAAAAACCCCTCCCCACTAATAAGAGGGCCTGTCCCCCCCTTTTTTTGAAGTGTTTTAATGCAATTTATTTTATGCTTAAATTATCAACTAGACCATCATAAATTTGGGACAGTTGCCAAGCGTCCAAATTTTGATCATGTGACCCTGGGGAAGCTGCAACGGTCGTACGAGTGAAAAACCGATCATAAGTCACTTTTTTCAGTGCCGTTGTAACTTTGAACAGTCCATAAAGGAACTGTTGTAAGTCGAGGCCTACCTGTACAGGTAGCTTAGAAGCTTCCAAAGAGCTTACTTACTTATAGATTAAGAGTTGGAAGGGACCTTCTAGGTCATCTAGTTCAACCCCCGGCCTAAGCAGAAACACCATTTCTGACGGATGGCAGTCCAGTCTCTAAAACTCACAGTTGCAATTACTTCAAAAACAAATATTTCATTTGCAGAAGAATGTTAGTTTGCTGTTCAACCTAATTTCATTATTTTGAGGTTTTACGTTGCCTTTAATGACATTTTGTATCACTAGGAGGAAAGAATTGTCTGAGGCACCAGAAAAATGGAATTGCACTGGAAAATCTATTAATGGAACTGCTTGAAATATTATTTTAAATTTTATTTACAATATTTTTATTTTCTACACAAAGAAGTCAAAAGGCTAAATTTAGAGAAGTGAAAATGAAGTAGACCATCAACAGGCCAGCAACAACTTTGCTTTATTTTTAATGTTATGTTCCTTGAGAGCTTTGTATCATAATCTATATTTATTATTTAATTTAATTTAATTTATTTATTTTTTATTTTATTTTATTAAATTCATTGCCTGCCCATCTTAACATGTGGTAACTCTGTGCAGCTTGCAATATGAAAAAGATAAAACAATATACAAGTAAAATACCACAAAAATGTAAATATGCACAATACAAAATACTGCCCTTGCTGTGCACAACTGGGAGACCCAGGAGGGGATTTCACAACTTGCCCTTTCACGCCTGTTGCTAAATTGACTTTCAATCACCGGAGCGGGATTAATTGCTCAAATGGGTGTGTAAGTGGGCAGAGATCAGACAATAACTTTGTAAATGCTTGCTACGGAAAAGAAAACACAGACATAGAACAGCTTTGATTCAAAAGATCCCCACAGAAAACCAGGTTGTACGTTGTGCCATTTTCAGAAAGTCATACTTTTTTGTGCATCCTCTGACCAACAGGCCAAATTTCTTTCTGCTTTCTTTTCTTTTCTCTTTTCTGTTCTTTTCTTTTTTCCTTTCCTTTCCTTTCTTTTCTTTTTTCTTTTCTTTTCTTTCCTTCCTTCATTCCCTCTCTCCCTCCCTCCCTTTCTTACTCTTTCTTTCTCTATTCCTTCCTTCCTTTTTCTTTTCTTCCTTTCTTCTCTTTCTTCTTTCTTTCCTTCCTTCCTTTTTCTCATCTTCTTTCCTTCCTTCCTTCCTTCCTGCCTGCCTGCCTGCCTCTTTTCCTTTGTCTTCCTTCCTTCCTTCCTTCCTTCCTTCCTTCCTTCCTTCCTTCCTTCCTTCCTTCCTTCCTTCCTTCCTTCCTTCCTTCCTTTCTTTTCTGTCTTTCTGTCTTCCCTGTCTTGCCCTGGATCCCACAATACCAGCATTTCCTCCAAAAACCCCACTGAAAAGCGAGCAGTTTGCAGGTGGCCATCGTGTGTGTGTCTCTCTCTCTCTCGTCTGGAGGTGACATCCATATGGCGCTGTGGGGGTCTATCCCCTAAGGACCCTCATGGGCTCTTGGCTGCAGAAACAGAGAAGAAAGTGGTGTAAGGAACTGCAAGGGGGATTTCTAAGCAGACCCCAGGAGAAATGCATCTCTTTTCAGACAGGAAAGACGGTGCGAGAAAGGTTTTGCTGGTCCTTTTCTTTTTTCAGGTGATATTTGAGTGACCCTGAGAGAGCATCTACGGAGCATCACTCCAATCCAGTTTAGTCCAACTAAGTGATTCCTCAACACTTCCCCCGCCGGAGGGAATCAGTTAATTTGCACGCTTCTTTCCAAATCCAGCACCGTTTCCCCCTCCCTTTCTTTCCTAGGTCTCGCATCGAAGTTACTCGGGGGGGGGGGGGGGTCGGCAGAAGGGAATAAATTTGTGGCTGGCTGTCACAATTGCTGGGCTAAAAAAGTGCCTTTTCTCCAAGACTTGGTTCAGGCCGTCAGAGAATCCACGACGGAACCTCAGCAGGATGATGGTCTGGTTTTGTCAGGAGGGCATCTCCACCAGGGTGCCTCTTGACCCCGGATGATCGTGGCCTTCTTCGCCTCGCCCTCCGGAGAGTCACTGGGAGGAAGAAAAAAAGAGGGTGAGGGAAGATCTTCGGGAAGCCTTACGCTGCTCCGACTGCACAGTCGCCAAAATGTTTACAAAAGAAGGATGGTAACGAATCTGGATTTCTATTTTTAAAAAAAAAAAAAAAAAAAAAAGTAGCGTTAGTAAGCCTAAATTAATCCTAATATATATATATGTGCCACGAGGCTGGGTTTCCCCAAACCTGTTTGTGTCTCGGGTTACGCTGCCATTCGAAAGAGGCAGGGAAAATTCAGCCGAGCGATTTTCCCTCATTAGCTCAGTAAGCTGTTTCTCGTTATGGCTTTTTAATTTTATCAAAGGCTGCCTCTGGTGTAGAATAATGGAGGCTGTATTCTTGCAGCGATGCAAAAATCCTAAAGAAAAAAAAAAGCAGGGGGGGGGAATTAAAATTCCAAAGGGGGGCAAAATTCCAGTCTGTTTTTGCTTTTGGAGCGCCGAAAGAAATGGCTTGATATTAATGAGCAAAACCAACTTCTTCCCCCCGCACCCTTAAAACTGATACACACGGTTGTCTTAGAAAGGAAGATTATTTTTAATCTCAGCGCTGGACCTCTGCTACGAATGCTTTAATAAACCTGAAAAAAAGAAAAAAATAGTTCTTAAGCAGCGTCATGTCTGAAATTCAGTTTGCAACCGTACACCAATCTGAAAGTCTTTTCCAGTAAAAAATATTCTAATTTAAGTCTACGTGAAGCCTAACCGTTTATATTAATTGAGCAAATGCAAACGGTGAACTGAATCAAATCAAATGTAGAATAATAAAACTTAACTAGACTGAGGTTAAACTAAATCAACATTCAAAACAGGCTTAAGGATATTTGCTTCAAATGCTCAACATTGGGGGAAAAAAAAACCCAGAATCCTTTCCCAGTTACACAATTGTGTGTCTGCTCATTAAGGAGGTCATATTTTAAAGGAGTTTATTTTATTTTTTTTAAAAGAGAGAAATACATTTGAAGGCACAAACTGCCGAAAACCTGAAACCCGGGGATGAACTGAACAACACAGCTTGTTCCAATATTAAATAAACTCCTCTGGATTAATCATCTTCAGATTGCTGCTATTAGTGTCTGGAGCGCAAGCCAACCAACCAACCATCCAGCCCACAAAACAGTCCTAATTGTGCGTCCTTTCTCTTTGCTGCTGCTTTTCTGTTCTTTTTTTTTTCTTTCTTTCCTCCCACAGGAAGAATTTCTGTGCATTTTGTTCACTCTGCGCTCACAACATCCTCGCACGACAGTCACGGCAGGAAGAGAGCCGGCCTGATCCACAGGGGCCCGCTTCAAAAATCACCCGGATATTTTTTTTTCTTTTCAACAAGCAAACCCAAACCCCAGGAATCTCCTGGGTTGTCGGGATGGGTTGTTTGCAGATTCCTAGGGATGTGAAACCCAGACGGTGACTCTGGAGCCTGCCCACCCCATCTGCAGCCGTAGCTCAGAAGAAATTGAGCACCCCACCGCCAGCAGCAATGGGCTCTCTTCCCACCCCCCACCCCAAAAAACCCCTTGCTCTGGCAGGTGTCCTGACAAGTCACACCAGCAGCCACCTAGGGCTGTTCCCCAGCTGCGCCCCACTGCCAGGACTGGCCCAAAGGGGAGGGTTCACCCCTATAGCTTGTCCTTGCCTTGCAGTGGACCAGGCTCCTTCCAAAACAGCACCCCTCCCCACCTCACCCTGCCAAGGAAGAGGGGAGTCTAGGGAAGAGAAGGACCGGGGGAGACAGGAGAGCAGTCTTCCAATATTTGAGGGGCTGCCACAGAGAGGAGGAGGAAGGGGTCAAGCTATTTTCCAAAGCACCCAAAGGCCAGACATGGAATAATGGATGGAAACTGAACAAGGAGAGATTTAACCTGGAAATAAGGAGGAATTTTCTGACAGGGAGAACCATCAACCATCAAAAGAAGTGGCCTTCGGAAGTTGTGGGAGCTTCATCACTTGAGACTTTCAAGAAGAGATTGGACTGCCATCTGTCAGAAATGGTGTAGGGTCTCCTGCTTGGGCGGGGGGTTGGACTAGATGACCTACTTTCCAACTCTGTTATTCTGTTATCTGGGAGGAAAAACCTCATAATTCCCAGAGCAACAGCTGGTGGGCCTTTTGCCCCACCCAAAACCAGGAGAAACTCAAAATCACACCAGTTTCAGCCTGTCTTGTGGGAAGGCCCAGTCTAAGCACTTTTGGGAGTTTTCCCAAACCGATGAGTTCCAAAAAAAGAAACAGAGAGGGCCTTTTGGGTGTCTCCTTTGGGCCCCAGATCTGAGGAGCAGTTTGTAGAGGGATACTAGAGGGATAAACCCCAGAGGGAAATGTTTGAAGGTTGAAAATTAGCCACCTCTGAGTTTTCCCTCCATGAAATATGAGAAAGCCACATGCTAATCACTGCACCACTCCAAAGGAGCTTTTTCCCGGAAAGTTTCTGGTTGTTGTTGTTTTTCTTCTTCTTCTTCTTCTTCTTCTTCTTCTTCTTCTTCTTCTTCTTCTTCTTCTTCTTCTTCTTCTTCTTCTTCTTCTTCTTCTTCTTCTTCTTCTTCTTCTTCTTTTTCTT
>NW_020769399.1:321593-339867 GCF_900518735.1 Pseudonaja textilis | reverse complement strand
CTCCTCCTCCTCCTCCTCCTCCTCCTATTCTCCTCCTCCTCCTCCCCCTCCTCTTCTTCTTCTTCTTCTTCTTCTTCTTCTTCTTCTCCTTCTCCTTCTCCTTCTCCTTCTCCTTCTCCTTCTCCTTCTCCTTCTCCTTCTCCTTCTCCTTCTCCTTCTTCTTCTCCTCCTTGGAAATGTTTCACTTCTCATCCAAGAAGCTTCTTCAGTTCTCACCGATGATTGAACATCACCACGGACAATCACTGGATATTTGAGTCCATTTGTTCCTGGTCGGTTTGCCAGTCTTATGAGATAAATTCAGGATGTAGTTATTTGGGGGAAGGGCTAAAATGTTGGCAGGCAGGGAATGGGGCCGCTGCTGCTTGGTCAAGCAGGGCCCCGTGGCACACTAGGGTTGGCTTAGTTGGCATCCAGATGGGTCTCTCCTGCCCTCTGATGGGACCAACCCTCAAATGAATGAATGATGGTCCACCTTGGTTCTTTTTTAAAAAAAATATTTTTTATTGTTCTTTTTCACATTTTACAAATCTTAATGTTAACGGTACAGTGACATTATGATTATGTACACCAATCTCATATAAATATATACATTTATCTATATTTTTTTTATCTCTGTTATCCTTATTTCTATTGTTTAACCATTTACATCAATTATCCAAAACTTTGTAATACTCCAACTCTTCTTTATCCTTTAATTTTAACGTAAGTTTATCCACTTCAGCACAATCTAAAATGTTTTGAATTACTAATTCCTCTGATGGTGTGTTATTTTGTTTCCAGCATTGTGCGAATGCTATCCTCGTCACTGTCAACATATGCAGTAGAATATATTTAATCTTTTTTCCTATATTTCCCTTGAATTATTCCCAAGAAGAACAATTCCGGTTTAAACTCTATCCGATCTTCCACTATTTCTTGTATACAGTTCCAATCCCGGTACTTTTGGGCTTCTGGGCATAACCACCACACCTTGTAGAATGGGTTGGCCAAGCCTTGGGATGGAGTCCTCCTGTGGACTTTCTCCATGTTGCCTTGAAGAAGACCTTAGTGGCCAATGGACACCTCCTTCAGGGCTGGAGTTCTGCTAGGGAGACACTACCTCTGGAGGACACCTGGCCAAGAACCTCACAAGTCCTGTGAGACCTTCTCAGGTGAAGACTCCAAGAACACGAGGGGCAGGGAAGCCCCCACTGGCCCCGTGGGAGAAGGATGTCCACCAGGAACCCTTGTTGACTACAGAAAGCCCCAAAGTAGAAGCTCCTGCTGGGAGAGATACGGAGGGGAGTGACCGCCGGGAAGCCTCCCCCAAGCCAGCCGAGAACAAGGCCCGAGCTTGTCTTCCACTCTCGGTCCAAAGCTGAAGCAGCCAAAGCCTTTTGTGTGAGCGGCCCTCCACTTCCATCAGCTCTGGACGCTGACCAAGAAGCCATTTTCTCAAGCCCCACACAATGGAGGCCCCAAGTGCCTATCTGCATGATCTGGCTCTTTGCTCTCTTCCGTCTCTGTGGGGAACAAAAGGCAGAACAGGAGGCCCAGGAGGTGGGGGGGTGCGGCGGCTGGGGAGGTGGTGGTGGGGGCAGCATCACCTGTTCCCATCCTGTCTGGGGCAGCCCAGGGTGATCCAGTCCTACAGAGGAATTATTGAGCCTGTCCTCTGCACCTCGATAACCGTCTGATTTGGTTCTGCAACCCAACAGGACAGACACAGACTTCAGAGAGTAATTAGGACTGCAGAAAAAAACATTTACTACCAACCTGCCTTCCATCGAGGACCTGTATCCTGCACGAGTCAAAAAGAGGGCTGTGAAAATATTTACAGACCCCTCACATCCCAGACATAAACTGTTTCAACTCCTCCCCTCAAAACAATGCTACAGAGCCCTGCACACTAGAACAACTAGACACAAGGAGAGTTTTTTCCCAAAAGCCATCCCTCTGCTAAATAAATAATTTGCTCATCACTGTCCAACTATTTACAAAGTCTGCACTACTATTACTATTATTCCCATCACTCCTTATCGCCCATCCCCTCCCACTTGTATGACTGTAACTTTGTGGCTTGTATCCTAATGATTTTTATTGACTGTTTCCTAGTATGATTTCATTGCTTATTTGTACCCTATGACTATCATTAAGTATTGGACCTGATGATTCTTGACTCTTGACGAATGTATCTTTTATTTATACTGAAAGCATTTGCACGATGACAAATTCCTTGCACATCCAACCACACTTGGCTAATAAAAAAGAATTCTCTTCTCTTCTCTTCTCTTCTCTTCTCTTCTCTTCTCTTCTCTTCTCTTCTCTTCTCTTCTCTTCTCTTCACTTCCATTCTATTGTTTTATTTGTTCCTCAGTATGATTTGATTGCTTATTAGTAATCGATGACTATCATTTATGTATTTAGAGTTGATATGAAAAAAATATCATTTATAATGTTTGAAATAATTGAAATACGTACCCAAGCTGACGTATGATTAAAATGGAATGATTTGTTGTATATATATAAAAAAAACAGTAACAAATTATTTAAAAAAAGAAGTACTCTAACATTCTAACATTATCCCCAATTTACCCGGTCTCTAAAGAGCTTCGTGACCAGGTGGGACACCCTGGCTTTAGTGGGGAAAAGCCAGCCACCTCCAGCCTGCCCACTGATGTTCTCCCCTTCCAGGCTGGGCTCTGCTCAGACTTCAAATGCCCAGAGAGGGGTAAGTCAAAACAGCCCTTGGCCCAGGGAAGGGATAAACAGAGCCCCCTCCAAGAGGTTGGGAAGGAAGGAAGGGAGGGGGGGCTTCTCCGGCCTGACAAAAGGCCCCCTTCTTCTGTCATCCTTTTCATTTTCCTTGATGGATCCCCAATTGTGGAGCCATCAAGAAAATGCATTCGGTCTCTTTGTCACCGGGTGTAATTCGATAAACGCTTTGCAGAAACACACCGGTTTTCCGATTCTTTTCAGAAACGGTTACTGGGCAGGAGAGGAAGAAAAGGGCCCCGAGCGGCTGAGACATCTGAGAGGCTCAACTGGGCATTGGGGGGAAAGGCAGTGGCGGGGTGTGTGTGTGTAAGCCTCTCCCAAATCGACAGCCTTCCGAAATGGCAGCCAGGTTTGGGTGGGAGGGTGGGAGGGAGGCCCTTCGTGGCAGTGCTGCTGCACCGACAGCCTTGTAGATGTGTGTGTGTGTGTGTGTGTGTAGGGGGCTGCCTTCTTCCATCAAAGACCCCCCCCCCGTCATCTCCTTCCCTGGCGAAGCTTTTTGGCCCAGGCTGGGGACGGGGGGGGATGGGACCCTCCCCCCAAAGACCCTCCTTGGGTCAGCTGCGAGATCTCCTCCTCAAAAATCGCTTTTGGGATCTTCTGACGAAGCCACATCAGCAACCAGGTTCCTAACTTAACAACGGCGGGGATTCCTTTAAGTGCGATCCTAAAAAATTGTAAAAGAGGGCGAAATTCACTTCACACCCGTCTCACTTAGCAACGGAAACTTTGGGCTCTGTTATAGTTATAAGTTGAGGATTCCTTGCGTTCAGCTGCAGATCTTCTGATGGTATAGAACAGATCCAAAGGGCGGAACACGGTGAAGAGGGAAGAAGGGAGACGGGACTTCTAAAACTGTTCTGAAACAACAATGACACTTCAACACTGAAGAGACTGGACAGCCATTGATCTGAAATGGTGTAGGTTCTCCTGCTTGAGCAGGGGGTTGGACTAGATGACCTCCGAGGACCCTTCTGGCTCTATTCTTTTTTTTCCCTTTTTTTTCTTTTAATATGTTGATTGAAAGTTTCAAAAGCAAAAAAAGAATATATTTTTCAAAAAGAGAAACACGTTCTCACATTTTTGCAACGTTTTCATAGCAGTGTACATTTCTAAGTGTCAATTAAAATCATTTGTTACAAGTAAATCTATACCTTGTTTCTAGATCCTTACTTTTTTTTTGGTTATTATTACCATTATAATATTTATTTAATTATATTACTTGTAGGGTCTCCTGCTTGGTCCGGGGGGGGGGTTGGACTGGATGACCTACAAGATCCCTTCCAACTCTGTTCATTTGTTGATCTATTAATCTGATCTGATCAAAGAACGAGAATGAAGGAAGACGGGGTCACCAAATGATTATACGAAGGAAGACTGAAGGGGTCAAGGGTTAGAGTTAGGCTGAGGAAATGGTTGAACTTTTATTTTATTATCGGCTGATGGTGGGTTGTTGTTGTTATTTTTGCTTGTGACTTCCCCCACTTTTGCTGGGCTGGTAACCCTGCAAGCTGATGGGTTATGGATGATGTATTATTTTACACGCCGTGGCCCATACGGGTGAGCTGGACAAGGTCCTCAACTTACGACCTCAGTGGAGTCCAAAATGTCTGTTAGTAACTTGGCCAGCCTCTTTGAGCCATTAATCCAGTCTAAACACGGAGAATCTTTAGGATCCAGAGGGAAGCTGGAACCTCCTGCAAAAACGACAGGGCCCACTGCACATTTCTGCAGCTGTCAGAAACCAGACCAGCAAAGAAAAAAATAGAAAGAATAGAAACAGAAAGAATACGCATAGAATAGAATATGTTCCTGATGTTCCTCTTAGATACATATGCATACATTAAGTGATATTCCCTTGGTGGTGTATGAGAATCAGATCTTAAAAAGATGATACAGCTTGTTCGTTAATATTAACTAAGAATTAAGACTTAATATAGACATTATATTTTTAAAAAACTGTCAAATTCTTTGTATATATAAATATGATATTTAATGTACTGCCAAGAAATGATACAGAAATATGTTGACACAACTTTAGTACAGAAACTTTTGTAAATTTTTTCTTCTAACCATTTTATCTTTTGAAAACTTTTCAATCTTTTGAATGTTAATAAAGTTTTGTTTTAAAATCTTTAAAAAAAAAAGAGGAATAGGATAGCTGGAAGGAACCTTGGAGATCTTCTAGTCCAGCCCGCTGCTGAAGCAGGAGAACCTAGGCCATTTCAGATAAGTGACTGTCCAGTCTCTTCTTCCAAACCTCCAGTAATGGGACGCTCACTTTTTCTGAAGGCAACTTCCGTAATCTCTTCCACTAAACCAGCGGTCCCCAAACTTGGCCACTTTAAGACTCGGGGACTTCAACTCCCAGAATTCTCCAGCCAGTTATGCTTGTGGACTTCAGCTACGCTGGCTGGAGAATTCTGGGAGTTGAAGTCCCCAAGTCTTAAAGTGGCCAAGTTCGGAGACCTCTGTGCACGAAAACTAAAGGACCCTTTAGATTAGAAAACCCAGGCGAGGCGCTCTCCTTCCCGCGAGGACGGCGGGACAGCTGCGTGCCGGCCACCCCCCACCACCACCTCGGCCGTCCTTGCGGGGCCCCGCGTGGCCACCAGGTGGGGCTGCAGGGCAAAGAGTGAAGCGGGCTCTGGCCGGAGCAGCTGGGCAGTCCGCTTCTCACCTGGCCTGGGCCGGGGTCCTCCACCTGAGGCTCTCCTCTCGGGGGGCAGCCGGGCATTAAATGCCCTCGGGGAAGCCTGAAGGGAGGGGGAAGGGTCCTTGCACCCCCCCCCCCCCCTTGCAGGAAGCTCCCGTTTCCCCTTGGAGGCTTTTTTGGGGAGGGGGGGGGAAGGCGCTGCTTCCCTTCTCCCCCGAGACCACCAACCTTTCTGGTTGAGGTTCGTCGCCCTTCGGGCCAGGTGCGGTCAAACGGGGGGTGGGGTCCTTCTTAACCGGGGGTCGCTTCGCCGCTGTCCCGGGGCCGCGCTGGTCTGCAGGAGGCGAGAGGCAGCCAGACCCAGCCCAGCTCCCGACGCCCCTTCCCTTGTGGAGACCCAGGCCCTCTGTCCCCCCCCCCCCCGCCCCGCCCCAGTCTGGAAGAGGCCAGAGCCGCCTCCACCCACTTTTTGCCTTGCCTTTGGTCGGCCCTTCCTCTGCCTGCCTTCTGGGGGGTGGGGGGTGGGCAGAAAGCATCCCTCCCACTCCAGATAATAGATAATCAGAGTTGGAAGGGACCTTGTAGGTCATCTAGTCCAACCTGCCCAAGCAGGAGACCCTACACCATTTCTGACAAATGGCGGTCCAATCTCTTCTTGAAAGTCTCAAGCGATGGCGCTCCCACAACTTCTGAAGGCAACTTTTGTTCCATTAGTTGATTGTTAAATTTATCTGTTTTTTCCAGGTTGACTCTCTCTTTGCTCAGTTTCCATCCATGATTCCTTGTCTGGACTTCAGGCACTTTAGAAAATAGCCTGACCCCTTCCTCCTCTCTGTGGCAGCCCCTCAAATATTGGAGGATGCTATCCTGTCTCCCCTGGTCCTTTTCTTCCCTAGACTAGCCAGGCCCAGTTCCTGTAACCATTCATCGTATGTTTTAGCTTCCAGTCCCCTCATCATCCTGGTTGCTCTTCTCTGCACTTTTTCTAGAGCCTCAACATCTTTTTTTATAATGTGGTGACCAAAACTGGATGCAGTACTCTAGGTGTGGCCTTACTAAGGCTTTACAGAGTGGTATTAGTACCTCACTTGATCTGGATCGTATCCCTCTGTTAATGCAACTTAGGATCGCATTGGCATTTTTGGCTGCTCCCTCCACGATTGGGTTGTTTTAAGGGACACCAAAAGGCTTCCCTTCCAAGCCCCCAAACCAGAACCAGGGGTTAACGTGGGAACGGTAAGATCAACCTCATACCTGCGTGTTTGCCTCTGTGTGTGTGTGTGTGTGTGTCTGTGCACACGTGTATGCGCATTGCTCATGCCAAGGATGCAAAGCCTCCTGTTCAGTCAATCAGAATCGAGCTGGAAGGGACCTTGGAGGTCTTCTAGTCCAGCCCCCTGCTCAAGCAGGTATTTGGTCATTCCTGAGCCTCCCTGAACCTGGAGGCAGAACCTATCCTCACCCACCCACGAAAGGGGCACAAACGGGGACCCCCCCAGGACCCTGCTGAGTAAGTCCCCTGCTCTGCAGTTCTTCTGTGAGCACACCACACACCACACACTTCAAGTTGTGACTCCAAGAGTCTCATGGGGGAGGGCCGTGAGCGACCTAGCCAGAAGTTGACCCCAAGTTTTTCTTAGAGTCAGATATTACAATCCTGGAGGGGGGGGGGAAGGGGGGGGGGGGAACTGGCCTTGGAGACAGTGACGTGGGCACCCTGTTCTTCCACCCACCACTTTCAGGACCCCTCCCAGGACCCCAAAGTTTTCTGTTGGGGTTGGGGCACCGCCAAAGCAGCTGAATGAAGGGGGCCCCTTGGATGAGAGGCCTCCATTGTATTCCTTGCTGTACGCAGTTCTTTTCAGGAGGTGCCCTCTGGATTCTGGGGGTGGGGGGGGAAGCAGAAGGGGATGATCGGGCTCCCCGTTAGGCTGCAGAAGGACAGCACCCCCCCACCTTAGAGAAAATCTCATCCCTGTGGCTCCTTCTGCAGGGCTCCCAAGGGGCTGCCTTTCCCCCCCACGGACCCCCAATGGAGGAGAACCAGTTTTGCCCCAGGAGAGGGGGAGTGGGTGGGGCAGAAAAGGCCACCGCAGAGGGGGATGGGTGGGCAGGCGGGCGGGGTGGGGGGGAAACTGGCTCTGGGCCTCCTTGGAGGTATTTTGAGGCCAAATTGGTTCCTGCTTGTCAGGAACTCTGGACTGGCCCCCTGCTGCGTAACTTCACCTGCGAAAGGTGGGGTGGGGGACTCGGGCAGCCCCATAACTTTTGGGAGGTTGGGAGGGTCCTCCTCTCAGGGGAAAACAGTGGCTACCCCTCCCTCTCCTTGCTCCAAGGCTGGGGCTGGGGAGGACGGGAGGGCTTTTGCTGTCCTGGGGCAGTCCAGGGATCGATGGCAGGTGCTTCCCTGCACTGTCCACATTGGATCCCTTATGGTGGGTTGGAGAAGCATCTTCGCGCCCTTCCTTCCACCCCGGCAAGGTCTCTTAGCCTGGCTGGAGCGTCTTGTGTGTACACACACACACACACACACACACACACACAAAGCTGGACCAGTGTTTACAGGCAGCAGGTGGGCCTCCATCCTGTGCCCACTGGGATTTGGCCAGGTCTCTCTGCTGGCCCTGAATGGGAACCCTGAGGCCAGAGGCCCCAGTGCTACCCTCCGTGTTTGGATAACGCCCCCCCCCCTCACAGCAACGTGCTTCTTCACCCGTTCCTCCACTGGAAGCCCCCTCCCCATACTTCTCCTGCAGGTTGGGAAGGCCAGTGCTTCGCAAGTGCTTCCAAAGGGCTCTATGTGGTTATACATATTATTACTGTGGCAAAGGATAGCATTTGCCCAGAACTGGAAGGAGACAGACATACGGGGCGATGACGAAGTAATAAACAAAAGTCTTGATGTGCTCCGAAATGGACAAGCTAACTTTAGAGATGAAAAATAAAGACGGAGTCGGCATATTGCGCAATTCGGGACAGATTCTATCGCCGGTGGGAGCAGAAAGGAACCTCTCCAGTTGGCAGAGGAGTTGCTGAGAGGGTAAATGAACGTACGAGATGAAAATAGGACACAATGATGCTGGAAAATGTAATATATGAGCGAACAAATGTATATACTTGAATAATTGTATATAGGAAAAGATCGATCTATGCGATACTGAGCAAAAGTTATGTCAAACCGACTTCACTAGTTCCGTGTTTTTAACTGTTTTGTTCAATAAAATATTTAAAGAAAGAAAGTGCTTCCAACCTCAAAGTGCCCCTGAAAGGACGGGAGATTCTTAGGGGCTTCCCAGAGTCGTGGGCACACCGCGAATTGCAAATTGAAGAATAACATGAAATAAAACATTTCTTTGCCAACCGAAATGCCCCCCCACACCTCCAGCTTCCAACTCAGCCTTTGCCTGAGATGGGGGGGGGGGGGGGGGGAGGGGAAGCCGCCTTTTCCCCCGCGGCGCCCCCGCCCGGGGCCCCCGGCGCGCTGCGCTCAGCGCCGAGGGGGGAGGGAGGGGGGGGTATCCCGCCAGGGCAAGAGAGCGAGCGAGCGAGAGCCGCCACTTTGGCAGAAAGACGCCGCCACCAGCCGGGAGGCGCGGACCAGCCCTGGGCGCAGGTCACTCCGGCACAAGTCGCGGCAGGTCTGTCCCGGAGCAGGTCGAGACCGAGCAGCCGAGCCGCGCCGGGCGCAGAAAGGAGGCGCCGCCCGGCGCCCGCCGGAGCCACCTCGGCCACAGCCAGGTCGAGGCACGCTGAAATCCGGAGAGCCCGGGCGGTTGTCCGAAAGGGTGGCGGTCCGTCCCCAGGGAAGGCAGAGCGCACCCAGCCGGGACCCCGAGCTCCTCCGGCCGGTGAACTCGTCCGCCCCGCTTCCCCGGAGGGCGCCTTTCTGCAGCGGGCCCTGAACAGGCGAATCCCGGGACTGGCGACCCGACTCGGCGGCTCGGCGCTCCGGCGAGAGGTCGGGCGGCGAGACGGTCGGCTTCTCGGCTTCCCTCTGCCGCGGCCAGGTGACGCGCAGCCGGCCTAGGTGAGCCTCCTCCCGCGGAGCGGCACGAGCGGAGTCGGCGGAGGCAGCGCTGGCACGCTCCAGCGCCCGGCCCGCCTCGCCCCCTGCCGCCTCCGCCCACGCCTCGAAGGGGAGGGGAGGAGGGGACGACCGCCGGCCGAGCCACCGGCCGCGCCGCCTCTATATAAGCGCCGCCAGGGCTGATCCCCGCAAACTGGCGCGGAGCGCGGCGACTCCTCCTCCGACGGCGCCGCGAAACGGAGCTCGCGCCCGCCCGCCCCTCGCCGGCCCGCCCCCCGCCCGGCACAGACGCGCCAGGTAGCCCGCTCCAAGTTGGACGGCGCGACCGCAGAAGCCCGCTGCAGATCCGCGCCCGGTTCTCGCTGCCTCCTGCGGCTTCGGCTCGTCCGCCGCCGCCGCCGCTGCAGCCGAAGAGCCTCCCCGTCTCCCGGCTTGCCGGTATCCCCTCCGGGCGCAGCGCCCTCCTTCTCCTCCCTCTCCTCTTTCGGCGTGAGTTCTGAGTTGCAGCGCTGCAAGGAGCGCAGATCCGAGAGGGTCGCCTTCGGGAGGGACCCCGACTTTGGCCGCGCCTGCCGGGTCCGTTACTCCTCCTGGTCTCCGTCCGAGCGGAAAGGGGGCGGCCGCCTCCCCGTCTGAACACCCTGCTCTTCGGCGGGCGGCAGCAGCAGCAGCAACAGCGCTCGCCATCCGTGCAGAGTCTCGCTCGCCTCGCCGGCGCGCCGCCCGGACGAGTCTGTGTCCCGGAGTCGAAGCCGGCCGCTTTCCTTGAAGGCGCTTCCGACGGTCAGTTTCCCCCCCACCCCCGGCGCGCAAGATGCTCTTCGCCGGCTTCGAGTTGCTCTCGGCTCTGGCCACCGCCGCCGCCTGCCTGGCCTCGCTGACGCTGCTGCTGGCCGTCTCGCAGCAACTGTGGCAGCTGCGCTGGGCCGCCACGCGCGACAAGAGCTGCAAGCTGCCCATCCCCAAGGGCACCATGGGCTTCCCGCTGGTGGGCGAGACCTTCCACTGGCTGCTGCAGGTAAGCGCTGCCGGCGCCGGGGAAACCCCGGGCAGGGTGTCCGCGGCGGGGGGGGCAGGGGAGAGGCGCGTCGGGGACAGGCCGACGGAAGAGCCGCGCGATCCCCGCGGGGAAGGAGGAGGCGGCGGTTTCTCCGGCTACGCCCGGCCTGAAGCTTTGCAAGGTTGGAAGCGGCCGTCGGTCCGAGCCTTCTCCCTCGGCGTCTCCTGCCGGTGGGGGACGCAACTGGCCGGAGCGAGGCGGAGGGAGGGGAGGCTCACACCTTCCAGGCTCCATCCAACAGGTGAGGCTAAGGAGCTCGTGGGGGGAAACCGTGGAACGCTTCGCCTTTTCCCTCACACCAGCGCGGAACCCTCGCCTGCGCTTTCCTTGTCCTTCCCTCCCACCCCTGCCCTCCCCTCCCGGGCAAAGCGCAGCGTGGGATTCCCTCTCGCCCGCCCAGCGCTTTTTCCGCCACCGCCGCCGCGGAAAGGCCGCCCCCCACTCGGGGGTCAGCCCACGCAGCTTGCGCCAAAGCGGCCCAGCCGCGAGCCTAAGAGTTTGGCGGGGAGTCCTCGAGACTTTCGTCTCCTTCCCCCCCCCCGCATCACAAACTGCGTCGCTCCTAATGCCAGAACCGCTAATCCCACCCCCAAAACATACACCACATACATTCCGCCCGCGGGACTCGGGCGGATTTGTCTCCACGTTCGCGAGGGATTCGGACTCTTCCTTGTATTCCCGTCGCTCTGCTAGGGAGCAGAAGGGAATTAGGGCGCAGGAGATGTTATCCTTTCCTCCTCTGCAGCCCCCACCCCCCATGAAGGACATGAAGAGACAGAAACATTGGGGCCCCCCCCCCCCCCGCATCTAAAGAGTTAAGCGCCGTCCCTCAATGGGACTATTTTAAAAAGAAATTTATCAGATTTTTTACAAGGGGCGCCGAGAAAGGGGCTCTCCCTTTTCCTCAAGGCTCCATCCAGGCAAAAGAGAGAGAGAGAGAGAGAGGGAAAAAAAGTCTAGGACTAAAAATAAATGTTAAAAAAAGTATATAAATCGGAGTCGGCCGAAAACCTTCCCACATAAAGGTGCCCTTTGTACAAGGATGGAAATATTGCACAAATAACCCTTTATTAATGCCCCTAAAAGCACTTTTAATTATATTTACGCAGATCAAGACACCGGATCACCTGAATTGCTGAACTTCACAACTGTGCTTTTGTTTTTTTTTTTTTTTTAAAAAGCCCCCCCCCCCTCAATCCCAACCCTTCCCCGACCCCAGTTCTCTGCCTCTGAAGGACCCCGCGCCGGGAAAGTGGGGCGCCTCTTTGGCTGTAAAGGCGCATGGAGCCTCTTGCGGCGTTTCTTCCAAATCGCGGGAGGGGGGGCGGGAAATATACCCCGCTCTTTCTAGCTCCGAAAATGGGGAGGAGGACCCCGCGGGAGGTCCAAGTGCCCCCCTTTCCCCTCGGGTTGCTTGCGGCTCTTTCCCTCCCTCCCCCAGGACCACGCCAGCATCTGGGAAAGCGATTAGGAGTCCCGGTCTCGTCCCCGCGCTTAGCCAAAAATATTTGGAGTGGGTTCGCCCGGTTATTCGTCCTCCGTGGAAAGGACGAGTCGACTGCGCGAAGGCGCGACGGAGGAGGAGGATTCAACCCTCCCCCCGCCCCCCGTTAGGGTTAATCTAAGAAATTGAGTCCCCTTCCACAGTTCCACGGGTGGGCGTCTCCGGAGCCCGCCTTCCGTCTAGGGGACCCCGACTCCAGGCAGCCTCAGTCTCGGGGACCACGTTCTCCCCCCCCCCCCCCCTCCACCGGCCCTCCCCGGGGAGGAGGGACATTTGGTCCCTTTCCCCCCCCTTCCCCTCCCCAAATAAGAACTTCCTTTCAGCGTCAGGGAACTTGAGAGGCGCCTATTAGGTAGGCTTTTTAAGCTGGGGTTGGTCTCGATGGCCTTAAGGAACCCTCCTCGTTTTATTCTGCCGCCGCAAGCGCGAAGGAATGGGGAGATTCCGTTCGTTGCCTCCGATGCGCCAAAGCAGAAAGATTCCCCCCCGCCCCCGGCTGGGGAGTGTCTGTAAAAAGGGGCGCCCAGTATTTGCATTCCGGATTCTGCCTGCATTTCGACGACCCCTGAAACCATCCGCTGGTCATTTGGGCAGCGACGCCGAAGCCCACCCCGGCAGCGGAAGGAAGGCTCCCCTCCCCTCCCCCGGGAATGGCGATCCGGGCTCTACTTGAGCCCAGGCCGCCAAGGGGAGCCCGCCGCCTCCAGGGATGGCCAGCTGCGCCGGGAATGCCTGGTGTAACAACGCGGCGCGTGTTTGTGCCCGACTTACACGCTCGCGCGCCTTCGGCATTCTAGACGAGGGAACCCGAAGATCTTTGGGAGAGAGGTTCAATTGAGTCCTCGGACCTCCCCGAAGGAGCTAGCGAAACCTCCACCCCCTCCCCCCGCGCCAACCCGCCGCCTTTGCCCGTGTTAAGCCTCCTGCGCATCCCCACAATTCACTTAAACTCTCGAGTTCGAGGCTCACAAAAACTCTCGTCCTCCTTTTCCACGCGCCCGGGCCAAGCCGCCGTCTGGCTCAAGGGGGTTCCCGCGACCCTCCGGGCTCGGAGGCTGCCTCGCTTTCTTTGGATCGAGCCTCGCGCCTTTGCGCCCTTCTTTGGCTCTCCAGCAGCCTCGGTGGCGGGGGTGGGGTGGGGGAGGAAAAGGGGGGCTAAGGCCGGCCGAGGCGCCCCCTCCGAGCAGAAGTAACCAAAGCCCCAGTTAAGGAAGGCGAACGTCCCGCGCCTGGCGGTTTCCCACCGTCTTTGGGCCACGCGGGACGGCCTAAGAAACCTGACCCCCCCACACCCACCACCCACCCAAAACCCCGTTTTCCACGCGCAGGACTTCACACCCGTGGCCAGGAAAAGCCCTTTCCTTTCCCGAACAGTTTAACCTTTTTTTGTGGGGGGGACACCCTCATCCATCCGTGTGCGTGTGAACAGATGGAAGTGGGCAAAAGACGCGGGCTGAGCACGGAAGGGAGGCTTGAGGGGGGGGGTGCGTCGTCGCTTCAGCAGCCTTTTGCGGCCGTCGTGGAGGGGGCTCCCGTCCCGCTCTCCGTCCTCCGAGAGAAGCTGCAGCACTTTCCCCCGAGGCGCGAGAAAGGCGGGACGGAGACTGCCGGAGCCCCTGCTGGACAGTCCCGGATCCCTGCGGTGGAAAGTCGGAGGGGAATGGGTCTGGGGGAACTGGGGAGGGGGCGCAGAGTTCACGGAAAGCCTCTGCCCCGCCGTGTCTCCAGCCGGGGGGATGGGTGGGTTTGTGGAGAGGGGGGGAGAGGGGAGAGGGGAGCTGCCAGGCTGAGCGGCCGCGCTTCCTCTTGCAGGGCCCGGGCTTCCAGTCCTCGCGGCGGGAGAGATACGGCAACGTCTTCAAGACCCACCTGCTGGGCCGGCCGCTGATCCGCGTGACGGGCGCCGAGAACGTGCGCAAGATCCTGATGGGCGAGCACAGCCTGGTCAGCACCGAGTGGCCGCGCAGCACCCGCCTCCTCCTGGGTCCCAACACCGTGGCCAACTCCATCGGCGACGTCCACCGGCACAAGCGGAAGGTAAGGGGTTGCGGCCGAGGGTGGTGGGTGGGTGGGTGGCCTCTGAGCATCCGCAGAGTGCGCCTGGCGGGGGTAGGGGGTGGCCAGGGGTCGCCGGGTTCCCCCTCTCCACCACCCCCCACCACCCCGCCTGCAGGGTGTGGGCGCTGCAAGGAGGCGCCTTTGAGGAATTGAAAGCGGCGATGCGGACTGGCTGGGACGACCATTCGGCCGAGGAGGATGGGCGTTGGGGTCCTGTGCCTCTGGGGAGGCGAGGGGCGGGGAGGGAGGGCTTCTGGGCGCAGCTCCGGGGCTCCTTGGGGAGGGCAAGGAAGCGCCGTCGGGCCTTTCCTCCGGGGATGCGAGTGGGGGAAGGAAGAAGGTCGTGGGGCGTTGCAGTCGCCCCGGCGTCTGGTTCGCCTCGACCTCGCCGGCGGCACGTGCCGAGGTTGAACTCTAGTAACCCTGGGGAAGGGGGGGGTCTTCTTCCGACGGGCGGGGGTGCACAAGGGCCGGAGAGACGCTGCTGCCCTCCCCGCCCGTCTCCCGCTGACCTGGGGGGCGGGGGCGGGGGCGTCTTTGCTAGAGAGGTGTAAACAGAGGGGTGGTCGCGCTGTTCCGGGAGAAGGGCTTATTCTGTCCTTTGATTCACTTGCTGAATCCATCCATCTCCGTCATCTATCTATCTATCTATCTATCTATCTATCTATCTATCTATCTATCTATCTATCTATCTATCCTATCTATCCTGTCTATCCTGTCTATCTATCTATCCACAAGTCTTCAAGCTGCCAAGTTTGAAGGCCCCAGGGCATAGGAGCTGAATCACTTGCAGCCAGCAACCGGAAGGGCCACTTTGCTCAGTGCCAGTCTGGATCTGGAAATCTGCTCTCCCCCTGGGGTTGCAGGGGCGGGTGGGGGGAAGCCTCTTTCCCCTTCTCCCCCCAGAAAAGGCCCAGCACAAGGGAGGCTCCTCCGAGGCCTCCAGCAAAGGCTCAGGGCCGCACATACCTGGCGTGCTCGGCACATCCGGCGGCCCAGACAGCAGCCGCGCAAGAATGCTCGGACAGACCCAAAGCTGGGAAATATCCGGTTTCCATTCCAGGCCGAGCGAGTCGGAGTTGCCCTTGTCTCCACCTGGAATGACCTTGTTAGCTGGAGGGGGGGGGGAATGCCCCGTGGCTCCTCCCCCTTTGGGTTGCCACCCTCCTCCTTTGCTTGGAGAAGATGAGGAGGGTTCCCCCAAAGAAGCAGGAAGAGGGGGAGCGATTGGGATGGTCTGGGGAGGGGTCCTTGGAGTCTGGCACTCAGGCTTCTGGATGGCCGAGGAAGAACCTGCTTGGTTTTCCTCTTTTGCACCCAGACTTCCCTCCCATCCTGCCCCCCACCCCTCAGTCAGGAGGCCAATTCCCACAGCCAAGCCCAACATGTGGAAGAGGCATCAAGAACCAGCTAGGAAAAACCACTTTCCGAGCACAATTCTCAAACGAAGCAGAAAAATGCAGGCGCCTGCACCTCAGTTGCTATTGAAATGTTTGAATGGTGGGTCTTAACCGGCGAACGGTTGCAACTGGGAAGCCCCCTTCGACACCCTGGGAAGCCCCCTTCGCCACCCTTCCGTGGCCCGCCTCAGAGACGGTCCTGGGTGTAGATGCCATCACCTGAGAAGCCGTGTGGGAATCTGGGCCTCCGGCACCTGTGCTTTCTCAGATCATGAGGTCTCCAAACTTGGCCACTTTAAGACTCGTGGACTTCAACTCCCAGCATTCTACACTGGCTGGAGAATTCTGGGAGTTGAAGTCCACTAGTCTTAAAAGTTGCCAAGTTGGGGGACTTCTGACTTAAGACCACATAGCTGGCTGGAGAATTCTGGGAGTTGAAGTCCGCAAGGCTTAAAGTTGCAAAGTTTGGGGACACCCCCCCCTCCCCGTAGCCCCTTGGAGAGTGAAGTGCCTTGGACAGCCTAGGGGTGTGTGTGTGTGTGTGTGTGTGTGTGTGGTGTGTATGTGTGTGTGTGTGTATAATCCCTCCCTCCCTCTCTCTCTGCATATAGAAATTGTGTGAGCGCCATCAGTTGAGACTTTCAAGAAGAGACTGGACCGCCATCTGTCAGAAATGGTGTGGGCTCTCGGGTTGGGGGGGGGGGTGGGGGGGGGGGGTGGGGTTGGACTAGATGACCTCCAAGGCCCCTCCCAACCCTGTTAATCTTTGTTTAAAAGGCCAGCCCAGCGATTTAAAAGCCGGAGTTAAGATCACGCAGCCCGCGAGACATCCCACTCCCGTTCCCCGCGCCTGCCCGCGAAGAGGGGGGGTCGTGGGAGTCGGGTTCCCCCCCCGCTCCCCGTTTCTTCCAACAGAGCTCCGTCCCCGCAACCGGACGGGGAGCGGCGGGGGAGGGCGCGTTTCGGGGGGGGGGATCGCACGCTGTCGCCTCCAGCTGGGAGGCCGCGGAGCGCGGGGGGGCGCGGGCCCCCGCCCCCCCCTCTGCCCACCGGGCTCCATCCTGAGCCAGCTGGGCGTCTGCCTGAGAACCAGAGGGTCGCCTCTCCTGGGCCTCTGCGCCGCAGCCCAGCGGGTGACTTTTAGGGGAAGAGAGTTGGAAGGGACCTCGGAGGTCATCTAGTCCAACCCTCCACACCCACATGCCCCCCCTGCCCAAGCAGGAGACTCTATAAACATTCCTGACAGGAATTCCAAGGCTTGAGTGCATTTCTCTAGCTGGGTCCTGTAGAAGGGACGTCCGAAAGCCAAAGCGCCTGAGCTGGGTTCCATCCATCGGGGAGGCCCCCGGGTGAGCCTTCCCGGAGCCGCAGGAGGGACACAGTCTCTGGGTCTTCTGGAGCAGCTTTAAGCCTGGAGGACTCCAACTCCCAGAATCCCCCAGCCAGCTTAGGTTGAAGGCGGCCTGGGCCCAAACCCCAGAGCCTCTGGGTCCAGGAAACTAGTATTTTGCACACAGGTCGCCCCCTCCTCTCTGTGTGTATGCATGTGTGTGGTGTGTGTGTGTATATAATCCCCCCCTCTCTCTGTATAGTTCCCCCCTCTGTGTGTGATGTGAGTGTGTGGTGTGTGTGTATAATCCACCCTGTGTGTGTGTGTATATATATATAATCCCCCCTCTGTGTGTATAGTCCCCCCTTCTCTCTGTGTATGTGTGTATGTGTGTGTATAAACCCCCCTCTTTCTCTGTGTGTGTCTGTATACAATCCCCCCTCTGTGTGTGTGTATAGTCTCCCCTTTGCTTTGTGTATATGTGTGGTGTGTGTGTGTGTGTATAAAATCCCCCTCTGTGTGTATGTATAGTCTCCCTCCTCTCTTTCTCTCTCTGTGTATGTGTGTGTGGTGTGTGTGTCTAATTCCCCCTCTTTCTCTCTCTGTGTGTGTGTGTGCGTGCATGTGTGCAATTCCCACATTTACAGCTTGGAAGGTTCTCCTCGGGAGCCCTTGCTCGCTGGTCGGTCTGCCTTCCACGCGCGGGAGGGCAGGGTTCCCTTCCCGAATTCAAACACCTCCCCGCCGCCCCCCCGCCCCTCACTCAAGCCCCCCCCTCCCTCCTTCCCCGGATGCCAGCGCCCCACCTGACCCCTACCTTGGCGCGTGCTCCCTGCTGCTGGAGCCGGAGGGCGGAGGGGCTTCGTCCCGGCTCTGCACGTGTAAGTTAATCAAAAGTAAGCAAACACTCTTTTTCCGCCGGGCCCCTCGGAGGAGGAGGAGGAGGTGGCGGCGGGGGAGAGGCTCTCCTTGGCAGGCGGCAGCCGCACCGGCCCTCCTCCCGGCTGCTCCGAGATGCTACTAGTTGGACGTGGCCCCCGTCCCTGCTCGCGAGCCCCGCTCCCCCCTCCCGGCAGTTTACCTTGGCAGAGGAGGAGGAGGAGGAGGAGGAGGAGGCGGGCGGGCAAGCAAGCGGGAGGCCAGATGTTGCCTGGACCCTCGCAAAGGGGATGGAGGCCCAGGCGGTGAGCGAGCTGGACAACCCCAGAGACATTGGACCGGAATGCCAAAGAGCAGCCGGTCCAACCGGAGAAGGCGCGCAAGGGAAGGATATCTGCCTGGAGGAACCGGGCGAATTCCCGATCCAGAACAAAGTTAAAACCTTTGTCAGGATCCTGGGTGCTCTCTGAGCTTGGTGGTTTCCTTGCAGGCGTTTCATTATCCATCAGGGCCCTGATGATGCTATCTAGTTGGGTAATGAAACGTCTGCAAGAAAACCACCAAGCTCAGAGAATACCAGGGACCCCACAGTCCTCCTCC
>NW_020769399.1:311468-321583 GCF_900518735.1 Pseudonaja textilis | reverse complement strand
CCTCCTCCTCCTCTTCCTCCTTCTAGCACTGATGGTATTATCTAGTTGGGTCGTGAAATGTCTGCAAGAAAACAACCAGGCTCAGAGAGCCCCGAGGACCTGACAGTTTAACCTGAGCTACAAAGGCGCTTCTTTATTGCCAGGGTGTTTGGGGGCAGCCATCTCCTGCCAGCTTCCCCCTCTGGTTCTCCTTTTCATCCGTAAGACCAAACGAGGCGCATCAGTGCAGTGCCGTGAATAGCAAGGAATCCCAGGTTGGCACGCAGCTCAGGGGCAGAAATGCGAACTGCCTCCGTTTGAGCATTGCCCTCTGAATAGCCAAGCAAACACTGTAGTCATTCTGGTTTGTCTATAAGCCACGGTAGTATCCTTACAATTTATATCGACTGTTTCCTAGTATGATTTGATTGCTTATTGTACCCTATGACTATTATTTTATTAAGTGTTGTACCCGATGACTCTTGCTGAATGTATCTTTTCTTTTATGTACACTGAGAGCATTTGCACCAAGACAAATTCCTTGTGTGTCCAATCACACTTGCCCAATAAAGAATTCTATTCCATTCCATTCTCTATTTTCTATTCTATTCTATTCTATTCTATTCTATTCTATTCTATTCTATTCTATTCTATTCTATTCTATTCTATTACAATTCTAGCTGTTGTTAATACATGAATAATGTATTAACTATAAGTTTCAGGTATAATCCCCAGCAGAAATATTTCAGGTTTTAAATCAATAGGTTGCTGTATCATCTTTTCCAACCATGTATGTATTTTTGTCCGATATCTTTTAGCTTCTATCCACGTCCACCACATATGACAATATGTTCCAGGTGTCTGGTGGCATTTCCAACATTTAGCCGGTTTATCTTTAAACATTCTTGCCAGTCTTGCCAGTGCAAAATGCCACCTTCCTCCTTAACCCTGTCCTCTCCCCTGTCTGCGTTTCAGGTGTTCTCCAAAATATTCAGCCATGAAGCTCTGGAAAGTTACCTCCCCAAAATCCGGCTGGTGATCCAAGAGACCCTGAGAGTCTGGGGCAGGAACCCCGAGCCCATCAATGTCTACCACGAAGCCCAGAAGCTCACTTTCCACATGGCCATCCGGGTCCTTTTGGGATTCCGAATCCCGGATGGGGAGCTCAACCAGATGTTCGAAGTCTACCAGCAATTCGTGGAGAACGTCTTCTCCTTACCTGTGGACCTGCCCTTCAGTGGCTACCGTAAGGTAAGGAAGGGCTCCATCAAGGTGGGGCAGAAATCTAGGTGCTTTGCCTGGGCTGGACCCCCTCTTACGGTGCTGTTGAAAAGAAGGCCATGGCGAGCCTCTCCCTGCCCCCAAAACCCCATGGGAAAGTGTGCCCCAACCCTGGTAGAAGGTGGCATCCTTTGAGGTACCTCCTGATGGATCCAAAGTGGAGGAGATAGGGGTGGGGTATTTTGGTTCTTATAGTTTAGATGCTTTAGGGCAGGGGTGTCCAATCTTGGCAATTTTTTTTTCATCTCCGGAGGGAGGGGGGATGAGTCTGCCTACTGAGATGAGGTGGATCAGTTGCTTTCGTGGTGTGGAGACAATAACTTGGTCCTCAACACCAATAAGACCAAGGAGCTTATAGTGGACTATATAGAAGGAACAGGTCAGACATCCAGCCCTTGCTTATCAAGGGAGACCGAGTGGAGCAAGTGGCCAGTTTGAAGTTTCTGGATGTTACCCTAAAAGAGGACCTGACCTGGGGGGCTCACATTGCAGCCATGGTCAAAAGGGCCCAGCAGAGATTATACAACCTGAGACTTCTCAGAAAACAACAACTGAATGAAAAACTGCTGGTGACCTTCTACACTGCACCATAGAGAGTATCTTAACTTACTGCACTTCTCTATGGTTTGCCAATTGCACAGGGGTAGATAGGACAGCACTCCAGAGGGTTAATGTCATTGTCCAGAGGATCATGGGTTGCCCTCTCCCCTCTTTGGAAGAGCTTTATAGCTCCCGCTGCCTTAAGAAAGTTCAAAACATTCTCAAAGATCCATCTCATCCTGGGCAACCCGTTTTTTGAACTATTACCATCTGGCAGACGGTACAGAATAATAAAAACAAGGACAAATAGGCTGAAAAACAGCTTCTATCCCAGGGCAGGAGCTCTGTTGAATTCTACTGTAGAGTGCAATATGAATGCAGTATTAGGGGTTTTCAATTCAATTGTATAGAATGTGAAGGATGTGTGTGTGTGTGTGTGTGTGTGTGTGTGTGTGTTTTCATAGTCATAAATTGCGTGCTGAAGATGGTATTTAGTTTCGTTGTACGAGGTGCAATGACAATAAAGCAAACCAGACTAAACTAATCTAAACTAAAGTTTAAGGCTTGTGGACTTCAACTCCCAGAATTCCCCAGCCTGGGGAATTCTGGGAGTCGAAGTCCCCAAGCCTTAAAGTTGCAAGATCGGACACCCTGAGTTAAGCAAACCTAGAAGTGGCTGGGGAATGCCGGGATTTGAAATCCACAAGCTTGGAAGCTGGCAAGGTTGGGCACCCCGTTATTTAGAGGGTTCAGCACACAACAGAGGTCTAGCTATTGCCCCGGCCGAGAGCCCTGTGGCCGGGCATTCTGGGACACCAAGTCTTAACACAGTGGGAGGAGGGACTGACGTAATCCCGGGACTCCTTTTCATAGGGGATTCGCGCCAGGGAGATCTTGCAGAAAGTCTTAGAAAAAGCCATCCGGGAAAAGCTGCAGAGCTCGCAAGGCAAGGACTACCTGGACGCCCTGGACCTCCTGATCGAAAGCGGCAAAGAATATGGCAAGGAACTGACCATGCAGGAGCTGAAGGTACCGTCCCTGAGCCAGACAGGCAGCAGGCTCCACTTCCCTCCGGGGCCACTGGGGGCGCTAGGCTCCCCCTTTTGTGCTCAGTGCTAGACCAGGATGAATAGAATAGAAAATGGAATGGAATGGAATGGAATAGGGAATAGGATAGAATATAGAATACAGTAGAGTAGGAATAGAATAGAATAGATGATATGGAATGGAATAGAATAGAATAGATAGAATAGAATAGAAAAGAAAAGAAAATATGGAATTGAATATAATATAAAATATGGAATGAAATGGAGTAGAATGGGGAATAGGATAGAATATAGAATAGAGTAGAGTAGGAATAGAATAGAATGGAATAGAATAGAATAGATGATATGGAATGGAATGGAATAGATAGAATAGAATAGAAAAGAAAATATGGGATGGAATAGAATATAAAATATGGAATGAAATGGAATGGAATAAGGACTAGGATAGAATATTCTATATATTAGAGTAGAGTAGAGTATGAATATAATAGAATATAATAGATGATATGGAATGGAATGGAATAGAATAGAATATAGAATAGAGTAGAGTAGAGTATTGTAGGAATAGATGATATGGAATGGAATAGAATAGAAAATAGTCATACAGTCACAAGTGGGAGGAGATGGGTGAAAGGAGTGATAAGAAGATTAATAGTAATAGTAGTGCAGACTTTGTAAATAGTTGGACAGTGTTGAGGGGATTATATGTTTAGCTGAGTGATGGCATCCAGGAATATAAATTGTAAAGATACAAGCAACATGATTATAGTCATAAGTGGGAAGAGATAGATACTAGGAAGGATGAGAATAATAATAGTAATACAGTCTTAGTAAATAGTTGGACAGTGTTGAGGGAATTAGTTGTTTAGCAGAGTGATGGCATTTGGGGAAAAAACTGTCCTTGTGTCTAGTTGTTCTGGTGTGCAGGGCTCTACAGCGTCGTTTTGAGGGGAGGAGTTGAAACAGTTTTTGTCCGGGATGTGAGGGGTCTGTACATATTTTCACAGCCCTCTTTTGGACTCGTGCAGGATACGGGTCCTCTATGGAAGGCAGGTTGGTAGCCATTGTTTTTTCTGCAGTCCTAATTCCTCTCTGGAGTCTGTGTCTGTCCTGTTGGGATGCAGAACCCAACCAGACCGTGATAGACTTATCTCAAGAGAGCTGCTCTTTAGGGTTAGGGTTAGAGTTTAGCTCAACCAGCCAGCCCTGGCTCAGGCAGCCTCTCTTTGCCCTAGGATGGCACCCTGGAGCTGATCTTCGCTGCCTATGCCACCACCGCCAGTGCCAGCACCTCTCTGATCATGCAGCTGCTGAAGCACCCGTCGGTTCTGGAGAAGCTTCGCGAAGAGCTGAGGAGCAAGAGCCTGCTGCACAACAGCTGCCTCTGCGAGGGGGGCCTTCATCTGGAGACCATCCACAGCCTCCAGTACCTGGACTGTGTCATCAAGGAGGTGCTCCGGCTTTTCACCCCCATTTCGGGGGGGTACCGGACGGTGCTGCAGACCTTTGAGCTGGATGTGAGTAAGAGGACCTTGCATACGAAGCCCCCTCCCCTGGAGAAAGGCGCTTCTAGGCCAGTGTTTCTCTGCCTTGGCCCCTTTAAGAGGTGCGGACTTCCAATTCCCCAGCAGCAAAGAATTCTGGGAGTGTTGAAGTCCACCCCTCTTAAAGCAGCCAAGGTTGAGAATCAGTGTTCTAGGTTGACACTGTTCAGAGTATTGCAGGGTAAATTCAGCGCCAGAAAAGCAAACACCGACGGCCGAGGCTTCATTTAACTTCTTTATAAACACATAAAGTAAATGTTACAATACCAGTTGTAGATTTCTCCTGCATGGAGCAAACTCAAACAGAAGCAGACATGTTACAGGCTCAGAGCAGAGCAGCAACTCAACTTCAGCAGAAACAGACCTCAGTTTCACCTTAGTTCAGCAGGCAAGCAAGACACACAGCAGAGGACAGAAGCAGTTTCATTTCCGAGAGACAGACTCAGAGCTTAACCGAGCTGCAGAGCTGCAGAGCCACGCTTAGGCTACTTCTAGTTTCAGTTTCCAAACAGTCCTCATTGGCTGACTTAGCTGCTATTCGTTGGCTGACCTTGTTACCGTGCTCTATTCCAGCTCATGAATAGACACAAATTTGGGGTAAAGCCTCCAGGATAGAAAGGGGCACCCTGTGACCTGCCCACCACCCTGGGATTGCATTGCTTTAATTTGGTGGCCAAATGATCGATACTTTTGCAGGGAATAATATTTTTAGAGCGATAACAGGAGCAGGAGGTCTCTGGGAGGCAAGCAGGAAAACCTCCATCCCAAGCCAACAATTTTGGTCCATTTCTGAGAGAGTTTGGAGAGATGACAGTGGTTTGTCTTCTAATGGCTCCCACCCTTTGGCTCACTGTCACTCCCTGTCTTTACACTAAACCTGTTGAAAAGCTCATAGGCTGGTGGCAACCTTGGACAGCTCTAGAAGCTGCAGAAGGTCTGAAGGCCAAGCAATTGGACCTGCCCCTCCCAGAGGGTTGTTCTGGGTTACAACACCTGGATCATGTGCAAGAAGTCAGGAGCCAGGGTAGAGTTCAAAAGTGCCAAGGGTTTATTTCCTCTTCCTCAACGCGAGAATCTGATCTACTAATGGTCGAGGTGAATTGGCGCCAGATACAAGTCAACTGACTTCAAGGCAGGCTGGACTGATGATGTTGTCTTTGGGCTGACCCTGGTCATTCCCTACAGCCACCGCCTTCCAACCGGGTGGACAGCTCCTTCTTGACAAAGCAAACCACTAGTATGCAAACAGGGAATAACCCCCCCCCTTCCATTCTGGCACTGATGATGTTGTCTAATTAGGTCATGAAATGTCCGCAGGAAAACCACCAAGCTCAGAGAAAACTCAGGATCCCCACAGTTCTTCCTCCTCCTCCTCCCTCTCCCCCCTCCTCCTCTTCAACCCTTCTCCTTTCTAGCACTGATGATGTTACCTAGTTAGGTCATGAAATGTCAGCAAGGAAACAACCAAATTCAGAAAGAACCAAGGACCCCACAGTCCTCCTCCTCCTCCTCCCCCTCTCCTCCTCTTCCTCCCCACACACCCCTCTCCCTTCTAGCATTGATGATGTTACCTAGTTAGGTCATGAAATGGTCTGTGTGCATGGGACATCTCGAATTTCCTAGGACTCGGGGTTCCCCTAAATCAGACCCCCCCGCACGTTCTAGAATAGCCCCAGTGCCTCTCGAACCTTGGGAGGGGCTCTCTGTCTCTCTCTCCGTGCCCCCCACCCTGACCATCTGTTTCGTGTTTCTCCAGGGCTTCCAGATCCCCAAAGGATGGAGCATCATGTACAGCATCCGAGACACTCACGACACCGCTCCCGTCTTCAAGGACGTGGACGTCTTTGACCCCGATCGCTTCAGCCAGGACCGCAGCGAAGACAAAGATGGCCGCTTCCACTACTTGCCCTTCGGCGGAGGGGTACGGACCTGTCTCGGCAAACACCTGGCCAAGCTGTTCCTCAAAGTGCTGGCCATCGAGCTGGCCAGCATGAGCCGCTTCGAGTTGGCCACCAGGACTTTCCCTCCGGTCACCCTGGTGCCGGTGGTGCACCCGGTCGATGGACTCAAGGTCAAATTTTTTGGACTCGATTCAAACCAGAATGAAATCTTGACAGAGCAAGAGGCCATGTTGGAGGCCACCGTGTAGGCCAAAGCATGCTCTGGGCTGGCGAGGTAGGAAGAGACCGGAACAGAGACGGGGAAGGAAGAAGCTCGACTCACCGCCACTGGAGGGAGAAGGGCTGACCTTGGCGGACACACATTCGGCAAAAGCCTTCTCCAGAGAATATGCCAAAACTGTGCGGGTGTTTCACTTGGGTGTGTTTGTATGTGTGTGTGTGTGTGTGTGTGTGAAGAGTGGATTTCTCCTCCGGGGCTTTCTGTTCGGTTTCATATTTGAACACCGGCGAGAAGCAAATTGTGTTGACCATAACCAGCGTATGTGTGTGTGTGTGTGTGTATGTATATATATATATATATATATATATATATACACACACACTTACTCCCAAGTGTTAATCAGGCAGTTGTCATTCCACAGTAGTTGGGAACTCCTTTTTTTGTCTTTGCTATTCAACATGGCCAAGGGACTCCCCAAGGGGGCCCCGGGTGCAAAATCGACCCTGCTTGCTTTTGTGGCACGAGGTTGGGAAGGACCCCTCCCTGCAGGCATGCTCGGTGAACAGGTATAACGACAACATCCAGGAAGGGACGGGATCAGGAAGATGGCTGGGGAACAGAGGTGGTATTCCGCCAGCTTGGACCGGTTCTGGAAAACCAGTAGCGGAAATTTTGAGTCGTTCGGAGAACCGGCCAATCCCACCTCTGACTGGCCCCGCCAACCCCCATCTCTTCTCTGCCTCCCGTTGAGTCCCAGCGGATCGGCTGGGTCTTCCTTTGGTTGCCCTGCACGGGAGAACGGAGCTGGAAAGCAGGTTGGTGGGGTGGGGAGGGAAGGGGGATTTTACAGTATATCCTTCCCCTGTCATGCCCACCAAGCCACGACAACAGAACTGGTAGTAAAAAAATTTTTTTGAATCCCACCACTGCTGCGGAACATTTTTGGCAGGGCAGAAGACTCAGCTGGGAGAGAGGGGGATCTCAAGGGGTATTTTGCAAAGCTTTGAGGTGGGCTCTGGAGTTCTGCCCAGCTGCCATCATTTCTCTTCCTTTGACAGTGGCCAAAAAGTGAGGGTTACTCTACTTTAGTGAGGAAAATAAAGGCTGCAGAATTGGGCTGCGGATTTTCTGGGTTTCTTTGCTCAAGGAAGTTTTCGTGGTGTCTTCTCTGTGGCCCTCAGTTCCAGGTGGGTCAGCCCCATCTTCCTGAGGAGACCACGCCTGGGCAGGGTCCAAGAAGGCCACTCGAAGCGGCCTGTTGCTGCTTTCCAGCTTTCCTTGTATCCCTGCAAACTCCCTTCCACAATGAGTCAGGCCTTGGGCCTCCTTCCGGACAGACTCGCAAGCCTTCCCAATCCCCAAACTGGAAGTTGTTCCTTTGCCACAAGAGGCCGTTTGACAAGGGAATTTTATATCTAGCTATCTCTGTCTCTGAGTAGTCCTTGATGCTCTCTGAACGTGGTTATTTCCTTGCAGACGTTTCATGACCAAACTAGATAACGTCATCAGTGCGAGTAGGGAGTGAGGTTTGCTAATAAATGCTCTTTACTAGCATTGATGATGTTACCTAGTTTGGTCATGAAACATCTGCAAGAAAACAACCAAGCTTAGAGAGCACCAAGGACCACACAGTTGTCTCCTCCTCTTCCTCCCCCTCCCTCTCCTCCCCCTCCCAAACCTCCCTCCCTTCTAACACTGATGATATTACCTAGCTGGGTCATGAAAAGTCTGCAACAAAACAAGGATTCCTCATTTCAGCTACAAATATTCTCCTTTATCGATCTATCCGTATACATGCGTGCATTATATTTAGTCCGGGATAACTCCTGTTCGATTGTCCACTCCTAACTAATATAACTTGACTAAAAAAATAAAATAAAAATTAAATGAAATATTAAAATGTTACTGCAGTGGATTTGCAGAAGTGAAGCACTTTCGAAACTCAGAATATGTGTTTGTCTTGCGTTTCTTTTGATAGCTTAGCACAGTTTCCTGTGGGCGATATTGTTTTATACAACAAAAGCGGTGGGCTTGTCTGGTCTGAGTTTATAAACTATTAAGTATTATTTTTGTTATTAAGTCAGAAGGGATATTTAGTCTAACAATGTTGCTGTCCAAAATGTGTGTTATTTAGTAAAATATGAATGATTCCACCGCTTTGCTTTCCTCCCCCCCGGCTCCCATTCTTTATGGCAAACTTGTCTGTTGAGAAAATAAATAAATAAGATGGTTAGCATGGAGATACATTTGGGGGTAGAGGGCAAGAGCTGTTTTGTGCGATTCCCTACAGCACAAACCTTGTGCAGAATTGGCGCTGGCACCTTCCCCCCGAGCTGTGTTGAGTTTAATATTAAAATAAATAAGCACCTGTTGTGTTCGGAAATATATTTCAGTGCTGTGTGTCTTGTGCCCTGTGGCTTTTGATGTGTCTGTAATGCGGGGAAGAGGGGCGGGTCAGCCCACCCCGACTAACCTTCCCTTTCCAGCCTCCCCCTTGGCAAGAAACAGTTCCAGGATGCCACACCTGTCTCCCCCCCCTCTCTTGTTCAGGTGCCATCTTGGGGGGGGGGAGGGGGGGGATTCACAAGTGGCCAAGGACATCTTTGTGGGTGGATCTGCTTCTGCGACCAGAGGTGGGCTGGGGAAGGAAGCGTTGTGTGTGGTGTGATCTTATTAAAAAATAAATAAATCCACGTGGCTATTTTATAGATTTCCATCATTATCATCATCATCATCATCTTAATAATAATAATAATAATAAAAAAATGAATTTAAGCCCTTTTGTGTCACTGGTTCTTGGTTTCGTATTGCTGTTGAAGAAGAGAGTCCTCCCTGGACTGCAAGGAGAGCCGATCTCTCGATCCTGAAGGAAATCCACCCGGACTGTCCATGGGAGGGACTGTGATGACCCAAAGGGACGCAGTCACATAAGTAAGAAAAGTCCCTTTTAATACCTCCAACTTTGCCCCCAATGTCCAGTTATCTTCGTCTGGAGAAAAATCTCTCCTAAGAACAGTCTCTAAGGGGAGGAAATTCAGACCGAAAACAAAGTACATACAAACTGTAAATAAACATTCATACAAACCATGCTGCAGCAATTAACTGGACAGGGCAGGAGAAGGAATTGCACACGTCAAAGGCCAAAACACACACAGTTGGGAAGATGCCAGGAGCCCAGATAAGCCTTGGCAAAGCAAGATAATACACGATTTGCTTCCAACGAGTTGCTGTGCACAAACTCCCTTTTTAAACACTGTGTTCCCAGCTGCAGGTAGTGAAGGGAATCAGGGCCCTTTCCTCCCTCGTAAGCCATGCAACTCACATTGCTCCCTTCTCCGTTCCTCCCTGCGTGCCCTAGGATGAAGAGGGGGTGGGCTTGGTCTTCCTCCGAATTCCCTCTGCCTTGCTCTACCTCTCCCCTGCTCTGCTCAGCCGGACTTTGCCCTTCCCCAGTTTCTTCCATAGCCAACAGAGCCACACTCACACTCCCTGTCAGCTGCTCAGCCTCCCCCTCGGAATCAGATTCTGACAGGGGCATGACAGGGACAGATAGATCATAGAATAACAGAGTTGGAAGGGACCTTGGAGGTCATCTAGTCCAACC
>NW_020769399.1:289274-311071 GCF_900518735.1 Pseudonaja textilis | reverse complement strand
ATTCTTATTCTTATTCTTATTCTTATTCTTATTCTTATTCTTATTCTATTCCATTCACACCCAGGACAAGCTCCCCTATAAAACAACATCTCTGTACCCCACTTCCTCTGCAGCTGCTCCCATAGGCCAACCTCTTTGCTTTGGGAAATAAGTAAGTCTCCTTTCCTCACAACTGTCTGGATTATTTCTATTTATTCTTGCACAAGCCCTGCTTGAGTTGGAACCAGGGATGGGATACGACACGGTTAACTACCGGATCAGGATTTACGAGCTTCCCTGCCCGCTGTGAGCCGTGCGCCTGTTAATCGTCATTAGCATGCTGTGGTGCCGAGAAGCAGCCTCCGAAACAGCCCTCTTTTCCTGCTTTTTTAACTGCAGCTGTGCCTCGTTCGGCAGCTGAAGTTGAAAAATCAGGAAATAAAGATCAGGTAAGAGCCCAGGTGGGCAGGTGGGCAAAAACATCAACAGACCTAGAACCAGTTCTAGGTCTGCTGCTCTTCAGAGCTACCAGTTCTACAGAGGTGGACAGAACTGGTAGAAACCCACCCCTGCTCTAGTTCAGTGGTCGCGAGAAAATGTTGGTGATCCGCAGAGAAATGTCAACCCCAAAGCAATTAATCCAGGCTGCGCGGGAACACAAGGCTTGCGTTGCTTGCACTGCAAACAAGAGGTAGTGAGAGGAGCGGGGAAGGTGAAAGGCCCCACTCGCCCCATGCACCTCACCTGGCCACCGGGCTGCTTCTTTCCGCTTCTTTCTTCTTCTGCTTTTGGCTGCATGCAAGGAAAACAGCAAAAGTCTTTCTTTTTCTCCCACAAACTCCACCAGAAATGAATCTTTGGGACCCTGCAAGGCCTCCTGCTCCAAGAGGCTGCACCAGCATGACAAGTCTCACAAAGATTCATTTCTGGAGGAGTTTGGGGGAGAGAAAGAAAGACTTCTGCTGCTTCTGCTGTTTTCTTTGCATGACATCAAAAGTCTCTCTCCCCCCACCCCCCGAGAACAGAGCTGGAGATGGTATCCTACGATCCCAAATAAAGAACGATCGATCGGTAGGATCGATCGGTGTGGAATTTTCCTGCAGACTTTTGGGGGCATTTTCCTAGGGTCTCTGGTCCGTGGGATTTAAAATGATGAGTTTGGTGGTGCCTGAGGTCCAAAAGGTTGGTGACCCCTGCTCCAGGGTGACACTTGGGGGTAGGTAGATTGGAGTAGGTGTTGGCCCCAGAGGAGTCGATTAAATCAAGCTGATGTGGTCTCTTTCTTTGAATTGTGAGGGTTACAATGATGTTTACATCGTGTTAATTGAGTTTTGTGTGTTGGCTCGGCTGTGTTTACAATTTGAAATAAGTGTTTCATTAATTCTTAGGTTTGAGTAAGATTAAAGGATTTCGGAGGCCGCGAAACAGTAACTTTGTGGAGACCTGGGTCAGTTAACATCTGATTCCCTAGATCATATTTCTAGCACTGTTGTAAAATTTATAAAGTCTTCCCACAGCTCCTTCTTCCTCAGTGTGGTGGGAGAATCAGCCCTGAGTCAAGCCACGTGGGAGGGGGAAATAGGCGGCCGTAGTGGGACCTCATCTCTCTCTCATCTCTCCCTTCCACACTGCCCAAGATGAGGCACCCACCCGCCTTAGTAAGTTGGAATAACTTACTAAAATTTTCTATTTTAGCACCAAAAAAATATCGTACCCTCCCAGCAGACTGTGACAAGCTCTGGTTTGTTGGTTTCTCCTGCCTTTTCAGGCCCTGGGCTTTCTTTTCAAAATGCTTGAATAACAGAATCAAGAGTTGGAAGGGACCTTCTGGAGGTCTTCTAGTCCAACCTGCAGTCTCTTCTTCAAAACCTCCAGTGAGGGAGCACCCACGGCTGTTCCACTGATGAAATTGTTCTCACGAGGGGGAAATTCTCCTTATCTCTCCTTCACTACTTTCCATAAAGACTTCTGAACCCAACCCAGATTGACAGCGTCTGAATAATACGGGGGGTAATCCGGAAGCAAAGCCCAACTCGGGTGTCCCTGGGGATAGAGAAGGAACATGAGGATGACGGCGTAGCCCTTGGCTCCGTGTGGGTGGGAAAGGTCCTTGTGGAGCCTTCCGTGTCTCCTTGGGTTGAGTCCAAGGTGGTCTAAAAAAAGATCCAGAGTTGCCAGGAGCCGTTTTTTCCATTGCAGAGCTCCTTAATCTGGGAACATCCGAATGTGTAGGCCTTTGAGTGATGCTTTGGGGGCCAGAGGTCCTGGGCGCGGCATCAGAATTAATGAAAGAGAGGCAGCATAACTGCAAAGGATCGCAAGAAACCAGAAGGGGTGGGCTCACCAGGGCTGGGCTCCTGAGGGTTTACAGGGGTTCAGGGGAGAGCCCCTACTTAAGATTCTGTGCAGTTCAGAGAATCCCCAAAATCCCACTCCTGGATGGCCCCACCCACCCCCTCCTGTCCCCTCCCAGAGTACCCATCTGGCCCATTTTGGATGCAGGTAAGTGCAGGGCGCTTAAGGAGGGTGAATAACAGGCCTCCAGGAAGTTGGAGAAGGCCGGAAATGGGCCTGTTTCCAGCTTCCAGAGAGTCCTGAAAAGCCATTTTCACCCTCCCAGAAGCTCAAGGAAAGCCTCCGGAGCCCAGAGAGGGCAAAAAACAGGCCTCGCAAAAGTTGGAGAAGGTTGGAAATGGGCCTGTTTGGGACTTCCAGAGAGCCTCCGGAGCTCGGGGAAGCCATTTTGCCCTCCCAGAAATTCAAGGAAAGCCTCTGGAGCGTGCAGGAGGCCGACTAGGCCATGTGCCCCCCATGGCCACACCCACCCAGCAACCAGGCAGAGAACCCCTTGCTAAAACGTTTCAAGCCCATCCCTGGTTCTCACCCACAGGGTTTCTGCTGGCTATTGCCATGTTGGCAATCCACCTCTGGCTATTTGTGTGCCTTGCGATGGTTTCTGGAGAAATAGCAATGAATTGTAAAAGGCTGACAAAATCCCACCGAAGTAGGACAAAGGGCAAGCAGTGTGCGCGGTATGTTCGTTTGTTCCCAAAAGCCAGTTTGATCAAGTCTCGGCAGCAATCTGGACGAAAGGTGAATTCTGGGAGGCGGAAGCTCTACCTGAACCCACACCATCTGTGGGACGTGAATTATTGCGTTCCGTGTCTGACGAAATACCCTCATCCCAACAGAATTTTCTAGTACTGTTTTACAAAGCCTTGGCAAGGCCACGCTTGGAATCCTGCCCCCACGGAAGGTCACCAAGACACCAAAATGAGGTTGAGACTCTAGAAAGAGTATAGAGAAGAGCTGCCAGGATGATTAGGGGGCTGGAGGCTAAAACATATGAAGAATGGTTGCAGGAATTGGGTATGTCTAGTCTGGAGAAGTGAAGGACTAGGGGGAGATGATAGCAGTCTTCCAATATCTAAGGGGTTGTCACAAAGAAGGGGAGGTCAACCTATTCCTCCAAAACACCTGAAGGCAATGGATGTTGAGTTGCTGAAGGAAGAGAGGTTTGACTTCTTCATATCCCTACTGCAAGGAGATATATTACTGGACTGATATTTGTAAGTTTACTGACCTCTCTTTTTCGACACTGGACTTTGCAACTGAATAATCCCTGGACGGACTGAATTAGTGAATGATATATGGACTGTTTTTGACTATGCTATAACTCTTACTGGAATAAACTATTTAACTAGCACAGTGTATCTGTTTCACTGAGTGTAAGCTACAAAAACGTTTCTCTCACATATTTTGCCTGCCTGCCTGCCTGCCGTGCAGATTCTGCTAGGGTGTATCCCTAACGGATGGAAACTAACCAAGGAGAGAAGCAACCTAGAGCTAAAGAGACATTTCCTAATGGTGAGAGCAATCAACCAACAGGACAATTTGCCTTCAGAGGTTGTGGGTGCTCCATCACTGGAAGCTTCCAAAAAGAGACTGGAGAATCATTTATCTGAAAGGGTCTCCTGATCAAGCAGGCAGTTAGACCAGAAGACCTTTAAAGTCCCCTCCAACTCCATTATTCTACGTTCTATGATTTTGAAGAAGATCTCAAAGACCAAAGACCTCAGGTCCTCATCAGAAGCCCGAGAATCCTAAAGGTGCATTTCCACAAGGCAACTAGACTTCCTTAGTTTTTTTCCTTGAAAATGTGTCACTTCTCACCAAAGAAGTTGGTTTCTTCAGTTCTGTTCGGTTCAATTCAGAACCAAGGGAAACGCTTGGATGAGAGGCGAAATGTTTTCAAGGAAGTCCAGTTGCTTTTTGGAAAAAGCATCTTTGGGCCAACTGGCCTGCTTGATGGAGCATCCATAGAGGCCCATGATGGTGAACCTATGGCATGCATGCCACAGGTGGCACACAGAGCCATTTGTGTGGGCACACGAGGCCCAACCAAACTTACCTGCACTGCGCATATGCGTGCCTTCCAGCAGATTTACGGCCCATTTGAGGCCATTTTCGCCCTCCTGGAGGATCGAGGGAAGCCTGTGCAGCCTCCGGAGGCTGAAAAACGGGCCTTTTGGAAATACAGGAAGTGCCCATTTTTTAGCCTCTGGAGCCTGGGGGGAGGCTGTTTTCGCCCTCCCGAGGGCTTGAGGGAAACCTCTGCAGCCTTTGGAGGCTGAAAAACAGGCCCGTTTTGGCACTTCCGATATTTCCGGAAGGCCTACAGAGGCTTCCCTTAAGCCTCTGTGAGGATGAAAAAGGCCTCAAACAGGCCAAAAATCAGCTGGGAGGCATACGCATGCGCAGTGTGGGTAAGGGGGCAGGGGGTGTTGTGCACGCATGCACAGAGGGGTGGGGCGCATTGCATTGTGGGTGCCGGCACACCACAACCAAAAGGTTTGCCATCACTGGTATAGACAGATGCCAGAGAAGTTCTTCGTGTCCCCAGCCAATACTTTATTTTTGGGGGGGTGGGGGTGTAACTACTTTTGGGGAATCTGTGAGGCGAAACCCATGGATTGAAAGCAAACGGAGGCTGAGAGTGGTCACCTCTTCCCAAAACGGTTTGAAAAATTTACAGGAATTTGGGACAAACCTTTCTGAAGTCTTCCTCTCGGTTGCAGTCCTGAAGCGTGTTTGCGTGAGTGATACGTTCGTGGCAGGCAGGCATGAAATGTTGCCAAGATCATAAGGATGACTCAGGAAGGAAGTCCAAGGTTTGTAATGGAAAACATGTATGGCTGTGTTGGATTTCTCCACTAAAGGAAAGTTAAGTAGGTCAGACTCATGGTAGTGTAGGAAGTTAGCACCCACATCTCTCCTAGAAAATTGAAATATCCTAGGAAATATGAAAAAGGCAGAATATTTCCCCTAAAAAGAGTAGAAATTCAAGAGCGGAAACTCACCTCAGAAGCAGAAACTCACCCCCACCTTTGTTAATGGGTGGGCTATTAAGGCCTGGGCCAGAATACTTTACATAACAAAGATCTTCAGGTAAAACTATAGCAATTGCCCAAAACCCTTTCAGTGCATCATCATCCAGCAAGGCTCAACCAAGCTTGGAACTCAGCCTACAGAGTTGCCCCTGCATGGCCCCATGGGAGTGTGACAACCAATCAGAATACAAGCTCCAATTCAAATCCCAACAAAGGTTATAAAACCCAGGCACTCTCAGCATATCAGTCCTTTCCTTCTCTTTTCCTTCACCTTGGAGCATGTGATCATCCTTGTTTGGAGCTTCAAGCCACGTGGTCCTGCTGTCCAACATTAAACCATCTTTCCTAACAGCCTCCATGTTTCCAGTGTCTTTTTCCTCACTTGGAACTGAACCCAGAAGGATATTTCTTCCAACAGTAGTAACGCTACTTGTATATTACCAAAGAATGCATAAGTCTCAAATAGAATATTTGTAGCTCAGGGCTGAACTGTGGGGTCCTTGGTGCCTTCTGAGCTTGGCTGATTTCTAGCAGATGTTTCATGACCCAACTAGGTAACATCATCAGGGTGCTAGAAGGGAGTGGGGTTTGGGGAGAGGAGGAGGAAGAGTATGAGGTCTTTGGTACCCTCTGAGTTTGGTTGTCTGGAGCCATGCCGTAAAGCAGTGGTCGCCAACTGGTGGGCCGCAGCCCACTGGTGGGCCTCAAGAAAATTTTGGTGGGCCGCAGAGAAATCTCACCCCCAGAACAGCCCCCCCAAGCAATTAATCCAGGCTGTGCAGAAACACAAGGCTGCATTGCCCACATGGCTTGCGGGAACCCTCCCCACCCACTCACTCCTTACCCAGTAAACTTGCCTGCTAAATTGCTATTTTTCCTTTTTCTGACCATCATCTGTGTTGTGAGATTTAGATTAGCTAGGAAGCAGGAAATGGTTGGATTTCTTTCTTTCTAGCTAGTCTTTAGATCTTCGGCTCTGCTTTTAAGCACAGCCGAACCTCCCTTAGGACTGAAGGTTCTATTATTCAGTGCAGACTCACGGCAAGCAAATTTTATGTGACACACTGAGCTAGCCGATGGCAGATAGATAGATCACTGAATGATTCTGTGAGCAACTCAATCTGCCTGCCTGCTTTGCCTGATTTTGGGTAAAAGTTGCTCTTTTTTATAAAACAAATCAATATTTATATAAATATTTATAATATTTACATGCAAGCCACGCCCAGCCAGTCACATGACCACCAAGCCACACCCACAAATTAGGCCATGCCCACAAAATCGGTTAGTGGTCCCTGGGACTTAAAATTATGAGTTTGGTGGTCCCTGAGGTGCAAAAGGTTGGTGACCGCTGCTGTAAAAGGCTTTAAAGGGGATAACCAATGCCTTTGATAATGTAAACTGAAGATTCCCAGGTGGATGTTATGTTGTGAACTCTTGGGGCTCCCTTGTGTCAAAGTCCTCAGCTAACTTGATGGGTTTATGGGATCTGTGAGACGATTGTTGAACAAGGATCTCGGCATTGTGCTTGTATTGTACCAAGTTACCCTGAGGGGCTGGGTGCATAAGCCCTTAAGCAGGAGTGGGCTGGCGGAGAACCCGTGGCTAACGTTATGGCTGGTTCAGAGAACTGCCAAATCCCACCCCTGGCTGGCCCTATCCTGCCCACCCTACCCTGCCCCTCCCACCTTGCCGCTCGCCTCCAAGAAGTGGCCACGCAGCCCATTTAGGATGAGGGGTAAGGGCAGAGCCTACATGGAGGCTCAGGGATGGTGAAAAACGGGGCTCCCGGAAGATCGGGAAGGCCTGAAACGGGTGTGTTTCTGGCCTTTGAAGGGCCGTCTTCACCCTCCCAGAGGCTCAAGGAAAGCCTCCGGAGCCCAGAGAGGGCAAAAATGGGCATCCCAAAAGTTCGAGAAGGCCGGAAATGGGCCTGTTTCTGAATTCCAGAGAGCCTCCGGAGCTCGGGGAAGCCATTTTGCCCTCCCAGAAGCTCAAGGAAAGCCTCTGGAGTGTGCAGGAGGCCGACTAGGCCACCCCCCCCATGGCCATGCCCACCCCGCAACCGGGCAGAGAACCCCTTGCTAAAACCTTTTGAAGCCCGTCCCTGGTTCTCACCCACAGGTTTTCTGCTGGGCTCTTGCCATGTTGGCAATCCACCTCTGGCTATTTGTGTGCCTTGCGATGGTTTCTGGGGAAATAGCAATGAATTGTAAAAGGCTGACAAAATCCCACCGAAGTAGGACAAAGGGCAAGCAGTGTGCACAGTGTTTGTGTGTTCCCAAAAGCCAGTTTGATCAAGTCTCGGCAGCAATCTGGACGAAAGGTGAGTTCTGGGAGGCGGAAGCTCTACCTGAACCCACATCATCTGTGGGACGTGAATTATTGCGTTCTGTGTCTGACGAAATACCCTCATCCCAACAGATTTTCCAGTACTGTTTTACAAAGCCTTGGCAAGGCCATGCTTGCAATCCTGCCCCCACGGAAGGTCGCCAAGATACCCAAACGAGGTTGAGACTCTAGAAAGAGTATAGAGAAGAGCAGCCAGGATGATTAGGGGGCTGGAGGCTAAAACATATGAAGAATGGTTGTAGGAATTGGGTATGTCTAGTCTGGAGAAGTGAAGGACTAGGGGGAGATGATAGCAGTCTTCCCATATCTAAGGGGTTGTCACAAAGAAGGGGAGGTCAACCTATTCCTGCAAAGCACCTGAAGACAATGGATGGAAACTAACCAAGGAGAGAAGCAACCTAGAACTAAGGAGACGTTTCCTAATGGTGAGAGCAATCAACCAATGGGACAATTTGCAGGAGGCCAAGTAGGCTGCACCCACCATGGCCACGCCCACCCAGAAAACCCATTGCTGAAATTTTTTGAAGCCCATCCCTGCCCTTAATCCAGGGGTGTCCAACCTTGGCCACATTAAGACCTGTGTCCTTCAACTCTGAGAATTCCCCAGCCAGCCACGCTGGGAGTTGAAGTCCACTGATCTTAATGTGGCCAAGTTTGGATCCTCCTGGTTTAATCCATGTGAACCAACGCACAGTGAGTTGAACTACCGCACATCCAACTATGTACTACTGTAGGACCACATATTCCACTCCATCTTTACTCTGTTAGTGTCCTTTCCATTTTTCCCCTTTGTTTTTCATCCAGTTGACACTTGGAAGCTCCAGGAAGAGAGGATGATGAGCAGATACCTCAAGGAGGACATCTTATTAACCATCAGTAATTGGTTCCCTCTGTTGAAAGAGGCACTTAATGAATTTCTCAAGAAGAGCCCTGGAAGCAAAATGTACGTGGAACAACATTCCTCTCTCCAGAGACAATTAGCCGCCCGATGAGTGAGTGATTCATTTCCCAGAACCTTCTTCCCACAACTCTCTTAAACACACAGCCCTACTTTGCCAATGGGTAGTTGAGGTCAATGGATAGTCCTTCCATCAAGATCGCTGGGCTACGTTTGCATCCTATTTCATGACAAAGGCTTCATAATTGGAGGATAATAATGAATGAATAATAATAACTTCTCTGAGAGAAGAGCTAATGTCACAGCTGGACAACAGAAGGGTAAGGACCACATTGGCTTTTAATAACTTCAGAGAGACTTGAGAGCTTTCAAAACATTCTCAGATGTTGATGTGTGTGGACTTGATTCATCATCTAAAGCACATTTGCTGGGTTTCAGCTAAGTTGGGTCACAAGAGAAGTCATCTCTGGGAAATCAGTCACGTAAAAAGAGGCTCTAGAGCAGGGGTCTCCAACTTTGGCCACTTTAAGACTTGTGGACTTCAACTCCCAGAATTCCTCAGCCAGCAGCTGGCTGAGGAATTCTGGGAGTTGAAGTCCACAAGTCTTAAACTTGCCAAGGATGGGGACCAGGGGTGGGATTCTACCAGTTTGCACCTATTCGCTAGAACTGGTTGTTAACTTTCTAAGCAGTTCGGAGAACCAGTTGTTAGAAGAAATTATTGGCCTAATCCTGTAAGGAAGGCAGGAAGGAAACATTCTGGTGTTGCTTACAGAAACTGCCTCTCTGTTAACCCTTATTACATTCTTGGCAGGACTGGACTTCCTGTCTCAGGAACTTTTCTGGAGTTTTTTTCCCTCTCCTTTGCTGGTACTTTGCTTGTGTGGAGTGACCATTCAACGTTACAATGGCACTGGAAAAAGTGACTTATGACCATTTTTCACACTTACGACCGTTGCAGCATCCCCACAGTCATGAGAGGCCAGGCGAGGAGATGCGTGCCTCGATGTGAGTGATATTGACTTGGCTACACCCAGCCAATGACATGACCACCAATCCATATGCATCCAGTCACATGACCACCAAGCCATGCCCACCACCTAAGCCACACCCACAGAACCAGTTGTTAAATAATGTGAATCCCACCCCTGTTCTACAAAAGACTCTGCAGAGAAAGAAACCTGAAGAAACTTCAACCAGAGCTTGCCACTTTCTGTCAGGAAGTCACTGCTGCAGCTGAGGGAAACCATCTGGAGAAGGTAGAAGTTCAGACTAATGGGTCAGTCGCCTTCAACAAACTTGGGAACTGGCACAATATCATTCCAAAGGCTGGTTCTTAGCTATCTGCAGATGGGCTTCCGTTTGGTTTGTGATCTCCTCTGGTCCATGGAGCAGAAGAACCGAGGTCTCTGTGAGCACTGCAGGGTCTGGAAGTGATGGGGCTGTGCTGGCTGGGGAATGTGGAGAGCTGAAGTCCACAAATCTTTTTTTGTTTTGTTTTAAACAAGTTTTATTCAATTTTTCACATAAAAACAAAAGGCTCTTTTTAGTGTTCAACTTATTTCCGGATCATCACTTTTACATACAAATATGACAATAATTATACATTCATATATGCAGACTTAATTCTATTATTACCTTTTCCATTCCAAATTTTCAGAAAAGAGAAAAACAAGCAAATTAATCCTAATCTCTTACATTAATCTCAATCCAAACATCCTTTCATTTCATTTCAATTATTTCAAATATAATCCTTTAATTTTTATTTTAAGAGTAAAAATAACAATATATGTTTGCCTAATAAAAAAAAGGTGATCAATGTCTCCCCTTCCTTTTAATAGTCTGTATTAGCTTATTAATTTAAATAGTTCTTTAATCTGTCATATTTTCTTTTCATCATACATTCTTTCTATAAATTCTAGATTAATACAAGTTTTAACACAAGAGAAAAAGAAACAAACTTAGGTTTCCCCCTTTTTACTGCTTTGAGTGTGACACCTCAGTGGTTAAAATATACCTTTATTCCCTCATCTTAATTCCCAATAAACATTTATTTTTAAGTAGTTACAATAATAATCATTACATCTTTTCATTTGGATTCAGCAATATATTTCCCCCTTTTAATTTTATTTCTAATTTCAAAAAGGGAAAAGGGAAAAATTGACTAATTCCTGGTTACTGATATTGACCTCATATTTAAACATCTTCACGTTCATGTCAATTATTACAATTTCTTCAATAAACCTTAACTTTTCTTTTAAAGATAAAAATAAAAGTGTATATTTATCTAATAAGAGTTATCAGTATCTATCCCTCCTTTAATAATCTATATTAGCCTATTTTCTAAGTATTTTTTAATTGCAAATATATTCTTGTTACCCCTTGTCATTCCTGCAGAATCCCCTTTTTAATTCGTCAACCATTATCTCTAAAAAAACAATTTCTTTTCATCATTTTACTATTTCCGTGTTTCTATTTCTTGCACCTGTTTCTTACTGCCTCTCCTCCCCCTCTTTTCCCCATATCTTTTCTCATTCCAGTTTATATCTCTCTCTTTCTTAATATCTTCCTTTCCCCTTTTCTGCTGGGTCTTTCTGCCTTTCCCGACTTCACAGGTATTCCCCCTTTTGATTGCCTTCTTAAATCTCAACTTTTTAACCTTCCTTCTTTCCCCACAACTTTGTAGTGTTCTTTGTGTTAATTGTCTATTTAAGATGTCTTCTCCTTGAGTCAACTCCTCCTCCTCTAAAGCTCTTTCGTCTTGTTCTTTAATTGCCATTTCCATTTCTTCTAACACAGAACAAAGTGATTCACCTCTTTCCTGTAGTAACTGTCTCATATTTTTAAGTTCCATTTTTAATTCCCGAAGAGATAGCATCATTACACACTTATATTTTATAATCGTTAAAGTCCACAAAAAACACTTTTACTTTCCTTCTTTCTTCTTCAAGTTTTCTCAATTGTTCCAACCCAGGATCCATACCAAAAACATCAATCAATCCCACAGTCAGTCTTTCCTTGCTTCTTTCTTTGTTCTGGTTCAGCTTTCATTTTCTAAGATTCTTACTTTGTTTCAATATTTCTTTAACATTATATCGACACAAGTTCATACAGAAACAGGATGATTTCCCTTTTGTTTGAGTTTAAGATTTTATCCAGAAGATGGCACTCTCCGTTATACAAAGTCTTCACCTTTTCCCCCTATTTTATTATTTAGGGTTTTTCGAACCTCAACAATCCAGAGCAATTCAGTCTCCAATTTGTAAATTTTATTATTATTATTTTTTTTTGACAATCTTAAGTCCAGCTTTATTTCATGCCTATTTATTGGCAATTTTTTTTTAATCCAATTTAATTAAGTCTTTAATTCCGGCTTCTTCCTTTCCCGGTTTGAAGCCCCACTTAGCTGTCAAAATTATTTTCCTGTTTTTTCCCCTGTCCCTTTGTATTTTCGCTGCTCACTTTTCTTTTCTTAAAAGTTCAATGTTACCTTAATTCTGGGGTACTTTTTGTTTGGTTGTTTCACCCAATTGTCCAGGCTCAGATGTTATCCACCTCTTTCTTCACTCCTGCACAAATCTTAGTCCAGCTGAGTCTTCCTCTTCGGGGTGGCCATTTTGGACCACCGTTTCAGTCATCTTTGGAGGGAAAAAGACCAAGCCCAGGAGGGGAGATGAGGCTCCCCTCAACCTGGTTGGCAGCTTCCCCTTACTCCACCCCCCCCCTCCAAGGCAGCTTCAGCACCTAATCACAATGATCCAGGCTCTCCAACGAAAGAACATGGACCATAGCCGCGGACAGTCACGATCTACGGTCCGTCAGCGAGGATGGCTCAACCTGGAAGTCCTGAAGTCCACAAATCTTAAAGCTGCCAAGTTTGGATACCCCTGATGTGCAGTCCATCATTTGTGCAGTTACATCATGATAGGTGTCATGATGTCATTCGTTCCCCTTTCCCTCCTGAAGGTGCCCATGTGCCAGAACCTTCTGAGACGACAAGGCTGTACTTTGCAAAGGGTCTGCTGAATATTTCTTTCCGAGCCCGGCATCTCCATGGCAGGTTCTTCCTCATGTTCAGCCATGGGGCTTTTTGCCTCCTCAATAAAATACAGAGTTGGAAGGGACTTTGGAGGTCTCCTAGTCCAACCCCTTGCTCAAACAGGAGACCCTATACCAGTGGTGGCTAACCTTTTTGGGCTCCCGTGCCAAAAAATGTGCACGTGCTTGCACGCTCATGCTCGTGTGCTAGCACCCAGAAGGCAATGCACCTCCCCACACCCCCTAACCATGGGAGCACAATCCCCACCCACTCCACACCGCCCCCTTACTTACACTGCACCTCACAGCTGATTTTTAGCTGGTTTGAGGCCTTTTTCGGCCTCTCAAAGGCTTGAGGAAGGCTTCTGCAGGCTTCTGCAAGCTTCGCAGGCCGAAAACTAGCCCCATTTTGTCACTTCCTGTTTTTCTGAAAATACTGGAAGTGATGTAACGGGGCTAGTTATCAGCCTGCAAAGCTTACAGAAGCCTGCAGAAGCCTTCCTCAAGCCTTTGGGAGGGCACAAAATTCCTCAAACCAGCCAAAAACCAGCTGTTGTGCAGTGAGGTAAGTTTGCCTGCAGCTCGCGTGCCAGCACAAATGGCTCTGCGTGCCACTGTGGCACACGTGCCATAGGTTCGCCATCACGGCCCTATGCCGTTTCAGACAAATGGTTGTCCAATCAACAAAGGAGAATATTTGTAGCTCAGGGGTTGAAACGAAGGATCCTTGGTTGCTTTCTTGCAGGTGTTTCATTACAAACTTGATAACATCATCAGTACTAGTGGTTGGTTGTCCAATCTCTTCTTAAAAACTTCCAGTGTTGTAGCACCCACAACTTCTGGTGGCAAGCCATCCCACTGATTAATTGTTCTTCTCACTGTCAGGAACTTCCTCCTCAGTTCTAGGTGACTTCTGTCCTTGGTTAGTTTCCATCTGTCGCTTCTTGTCCTGCCTTCAGGTGCTTTGGAGAAGAGGTCAACCCACTCTGTGTTTACTGCTCCCTCATTCTCTCGGTGGAAGAATCTTGTTTGTAAACCTGTTCTGTGGTTTTTCCAGCAAGTGGTGGAACTGGGATTTTTGCTGACACATCTTGTGGTTCCTGTGATTGAGAAAGAACTTTGGCTTGGCTCAGTGTCCATGCAATGGCTGATGGAACAGCTGTGCCCTCCTCAATTGCCATTATCAACCATTCTCCCTGAGGCCCTGTCTCTGATCTCAGGTGGGAAGCTCTTCCGCTGAGAAAGTTGCGGAGGAGTGGAAATCCCTTTCTAACAAAGGTAGGAATACCTCCATATGAAACTTCTTCAGAACGTAGATATGGAGGTTGAGCTTTGGCGGAAACCTTACGGAAGCCAACCTGGGTTGAACCCAGATCCATTCTTCATCTCCCTTTGTTTTAACAAGACAACACCAGATAGAATTACAATGGACGGACAACATTGCCCAATCGTACGCATTATTTGCGTGACTGTCAGAGCTGCCATCATATGCCTGAGCTGTGCACTCAAGACTCATTGTGCTTTGTGGAGACACCGTCACAAGGTCAAAGCCTGAGAATGGAATGCCACAGCTCACCAATCAGCTTGACAATCGATTGCATAAAATATAAAAAAAGAAATCTGAAAATAAAGGGGTTTTGGTGGTCTCTGAGCTTGGTTGTTTCCTTGGAGAAGTTTCATTATATAAACTAGATTAGACCATCACTTAACATCTTGTGCTGATGATGTTCCCTAATTGGGTCATGAAATATCTGCAAGAAAACCACCCAGCTCAGAAAGCACCAAGGATCCCATAGTTGTTGTTCCTCCTCCTCCTCCTCCTCCTCCTCCTCCTCCTCCTCCTCCTCCTCCTCCTCCTCCTCCTCCTCCTCCTCCTCCTCCTCCTCCTCCTCCTCCTCCTCTTCTTCTTCTTCTTCTTCTTCTTCTTCTTCTTCTTCTTCTTCTTCTTCTTCTTCTTCTTCTTCTTCTTCTTCTTCTTCTTGATTATTATTAAATGACTTTTAGTATGGATTAAAATGAGTAGAAACTGAGATTTGCTCTAAAGGATAATGTGGATTTGACATTAAAGTCTAATGATGATATAATAATAATATAATATGACATGGAAAGTTGATTAATGTAATATGAATGTAAATTTAAATTCAAGAGGAAAAGACTATATATATTAATGCACAAGAATTATGTACCAACCGACACACTGAAAGGTGGTTTTATCTTGTTGTTTTATGTTTGTATTTGTCTGTGTTGTTAAAAATAAAAAAAAGTTTTTATTAAAAAGAAAGAAAGAGAAATTGACTGTGTCTCGCAGGGTAGCTTCCCCATAAGGAACTTAAAAAAAAAAAAACTATATCAGGATATATTGCTAGACTTTCATCTTTTTAAATCAGAGTTGGTGCCCACAAACTCACCACCTCTTGCATTTATTTGCGTAGGCATGTCCAAATTAGTGTTATTTATTGGCCAGCAGCTGGCAACCATATTCAGCCCGTAGGTGTATATTCATTCCTTTCCCTCTTCCCTCCAAGTGAAATAGATGGAATCCCAGGAACATAAATCTAAGCACCGTAATTCACGAGCTCTTTCCTCCAGTTCCCCCACAATGAGCTTTGCGAGTCTCTTGGCTATTTTCCCAGCCTCCCAAGTTCTGGAGCTGTTCTCCGTGGCCCTTTCGTAGCTTGGTTGTCACTGTAGGATTCATGGCCCAGGTACTTGGCAGGTGGCATGCCAGATGTTTCAGAATAAAAGAGTTGGAAGGGACCTTGGAGGTCTTCTAGTCTAACCCTCTCTCAAGCAGGAGAAATGGCCGTCCAATCTCATCTTGAAAATCTCTAGCACCCACAACTTCTGAAGGCAAGTCATTCCACAGGTTAATTGTCCCCGCTATTAGGAAGTTTCTCCTTTTGATTCCGGGTGGCTTCTCTCCTCGATCAGTTTCCATCTGTTGCTGTGATGACCCAAAGGAGCGTGGCACAAAGGCAACACAGTCACATAAGTAAGAAAAGTCCCTTTAATACCTTCCGTTTTGCCCCCAATGTCCCGGTTACCTTCGGCTGGAGAAAAAACTCTCCCAAGAACAGTCTTTAAGTGGAGGAAATTCAGTCTGAAAACAAAGTGCATACAAACTGTAACTAAAAATCCACACAGACAATGCTGCAGCAATTAACTGGACAGGGCAGGAGAAGAAATTGCAGACTTCAAAGGCCAATAAGGCACACACAGTTGGGAAGATGCCAGGAACCCAGATAAGCCTCGACAATAAAAGATAACTCACGATTTGCTTCCAACCAGTTGCTATGTGCAAATTCCCTTTTAAAACACTGTGTTCCCAGCTGAAGCTAATGAAGGGAATCAGGGCCCTTTCCTCTCCCGTAAGTCATGCAACTCACATTGCTCCCTTCTCTGTTCTTCCCTGCTTGCCTTAAGATGAAGAGTGGGTGGGCCTGGGTCTTCTTCCAAATTCCCTCTGCCTTGCTTTATCTCTCCCCTGCTCTGCCCAGTCAGACTTTGCCCTTTCCCAGTGTCTTCCACAGCCAAGGAGCCCCACTCCCACTCCCTGTCAGCTGCTCGGCCTCCCACTCGGCCTCAGATTCCGACAGGGCCATGACAATTGCTTCTTGTCCTCTCTTCAGGTGCTTTGGAAGATAAGTTGTCCATCCCTCTTCCTTGTGACAGCCCCTCAAACACTGGAATATTGTTGTCATGTCACCCCTAATTCTTCTCTTCATTAGAGTAGGCTTACCCTATTCCTGCAGCCATTCTTTAAACGCCTTAGTCTTCAATCCTCTGGAGTTTCCTGCCCCACATTTATGACTTACCTCCTTCTTAAGTCCTGCTTCTGATTGAAGTTGTGGATGCTTCATCACTGGAGGCTTTTAAGAAGAGACCGGACCTGGACCTCTCTGAAATGATACAGGGTCTCCTGCTTGAGCAAGGGGTTGGACTAGAAGACCTCCAAGGTTCCTTCCAGCTCTATTCTGATTATTAAGATCGAGACTGGAAAGGCAACGAAGACGACAGGGGAAGAAGGAAGCAGCCAATGTACACCGTTCCAGGATCGCTCTGTGCCAAATGCCAACATAGCATTGGCCAGAATACGGGGACGGAAGATGAGAGGTACTGGTTGGGTTTTAGAAGGTCAGGCTAGGAGTGTAGCAGCTCCTTAAGTTCTCAAAGCATCCTAGTTTCTTGGTTGAAACCAACATCTTGCATCTTGGATGAGTGCATCACAACCAAATAGTCCCAGATCTGAAACTCTGTTGTACACACTTTGGAATTTCACTGCTTAGAAGTTGAGCCAAGATGCTCCTCTCAGGATCATGGGGCAAGTTTCCCTTACGCCACAAGGGGCCAAAGTCAACGAGAGTTGCCAATAGTTCGATTCTGCATAAGAGCGAATTTTATTCTGGAGAGTTCTTCGGTACAGTTCCCCCTGCACGGTTGTGCACAGAACCGAAGAAGCTTATTGGATGAGAAGTGAGATGTTTTCAAGGCAAACAACTGAGAAAGTCCAGTTGCCTTTTGCGGGAAAAAAAAAAATCACCGTTGGGACAACCGTGACCTGGATGGCTGAGAATCGCCGTAGACATTCATTCCCGATTGCTTCTGATACGCGGAGCTGATTCCACACCAAATGTCTAAATTGAGTCTCAAAAGTTTTGTAACTCTTGCTTTGTGGTACAGACTTCCTGCTTTTTCCAAACAAAATCTGGTTTTTATGAACCCAGTTGGCAAGCAACCCAACCGGATTGGCTCAGTGTTACTTAATATCTTTGTAAATTATTTGGATGACTTGCAGAAGGCATCCGACTGGGTGGGGAACCTCATGCCCCACAAGACAGAGGAGGATCATATTGGGGTGGGGGGGGGGCGGGGGGAGAAAGGCCAGGCCAAAAGGGAGACGTGAATTTGAGCAGAGGCGAGGGATGTTCTGCAGATGCCAAACTGGGGTAGATACGAGATGGTTTTGTCGCCTGGCCTGACAGCAATGAGTGTCCCGTTTAATGAAAAGAAGGATTGTGGGGGTGGTGGGGACATAGTGACAGTGTTCCAGTATTTGAGGGGCTGCCCCACAAAGGGGGGGGGGGGCTCAAGCTATTGTCCAAAGCACCTGAAGGCAGGGCAAGAAACAACGGGTGGAAACTGATCTTTTAAACAAATTTCCTGCAGCGTTTCCAAGCATTGGTACAGTCAGGAACAAAAGGGTTGCATTGTGCTTTATTTTATTTTGTAAAAGAAAGAAAAGAAGAATTGTTTCAGTCTTCTCTGTAGTGAGAAGGGCAGGTGCAGGGGTGGGATTCTACCAGTTTGCACCTATTCGCTAGAACCAGTTGTTAACATTTGTATGCAGTTCGGAGAACCGGTTGTTAGAAGAAATGATTGGCCTAATCCTGTAAGGAAGGCAGGAAGGAAACATTCTGGTGTTGCTTATAGAAACTGCCTCTCCGTTAACCCTGATTACATTCTTGGCAGGACTAGACTTCCTGTCTCTGGAACTTCTCTGGATATTTTTTCCCCCCTCCTTTGCTGGTACTTTGCTTGTGTGGAGTGACCATTCAAAGTTACAGTGGCACTGAAAAAAGTGACTTATGACCATTTTTCACACTTACAACTGTTGCAGCATCCCCACAGTCATGAGAGGCCAGGCGAAGAGATGCGTACCTCAATGTGAGTGATGTTGAGTTGGCCGCGCCCAGCCAGTCACATGACCACCAAGCCGCGCCCACCAACTAAGCCACGCCCACAGAACTGGTTGTTAAAAAATTTGAATCCCACCCCTGGGCAGATGTAATGAACACCAGTCATTTAGCAATTACCTGTTTTCTGTGCCTAAAGTTCTCCTGGACCATTTTTTTAAAATTTTAAAACAAAACTTTATTAATGTTCAAGATATTAAAAAGTTTACCAAAGATAAAATGTTAAAAGAAAAAAAAAATTACAAAAGTTTCTATAATAAAGTTTGTGTCAACATATTTCCAATCATTTCTTGGCAGTACATTAAATACCATACATATACATAGAATTTGACAGTTTTTAAAGTATATTGTCCATATTAATTCTCAATTCTTAATGTTAATAAACAAACTATATCGCCTTTTAAGATCTAATTCTCATATGCAGAAAAGGGAATATCAGATTAACACTTAATATATGCAAACGTGTCTAAGGGGACCGTCAGGGATGTTTATAGTCTATATGCTGTAATTTAGTATTCCATGGCTATAGCAGAAAACAGGAGTCACATTTCTATCATTCATTACATATTTCTGTACATTTCTACAATAGACGTAAATAATTTGAAATCCTAGTCTAGATATCTATCTAGCTCTTATTTTCTCCTAGTTCTCCATTTTTACAGTGATTCCAAGAGATCTCCTATTCTTCTTTTGATGGCAATGCCTTGGTAAGGCCACACCTGGAGTACAGCATCCAGTCTTGGTCACCACGATGTAAAAAAGATATTTGAGACTCTAGAAAGAGTGCAGAGAAGAGCCACAAAGATGCTAAGGGATGTGGAAGCTAAACCATACAAAGAATGGTTGCAGGAATTGGGTAAGTCTAGTTTGATGAAAAGGATGACTATGGGAGACATGATAGCAGTGTTCCAATATCTCGGGGCTGGATGTCAAGCTATTCTCCAAAGTACCTGAGGGCAGGGCAAGGAGCAATGGAGGGAAACCAGGGGTGGGATTCAAATTTCTTAACAACTGGTTCTGTGGGTGTGGTCTAATTTGTGGGTGTGGCTTGGTGGTCATGTGACTGGCTTGGCATGGCTTAAAATGTAAATATAAATATTTATGTAAATATTGAATTTTTTATATCAAAAAGAGCAACTTTCACCCCAAAGCGGGCAAAGCTGGCAGGCAGATTGAGTTGCTCACAGAATCACAGATTCACTCAGAGGTCTACCGTTCTGCCATCTGCTACCTGAGTCTGCACTGAAAAATAGAAGCTTCACTCCTAAGGAAGGTTCAGCTCTGCTTTTCGATTAGCTAGAAAGCAAGAAATCCAACAATGTCCTGCTTTCTAGCTAATCTAAATCTCCTGGCACAGTAGCACAGATGATGGTCAGGAAAACAAAAAGGAAAAATAGCAGCTTACGCAGGCACGTTTGATGCCGCACGTGCCAGGTAAGGAGTGAGTGGGCGGGGTGGGGAGGGGCAGGTCCAGCTAGTGGCATAATTTGCCGGTTCTCCGAACTGTGCAGAATCGTAACAACCAGTTCTATAGAACCGGTCCGACCAGGTAGAATCCCACCTCTGAGCAAAACCAATCAAGGAGAGAAACAACCTATAAATCTAAGGAGAAATTTCCTGACAAGTTAAAACAATCAACCAGTGGAACAGCTTGCCTCCAGAAGTTGGAAAAGCTCCAACACTGGAAGTTTTTAAGAAGAGATTGGACAACCATTTGTCTGAAATGGTACAGGATCTTCTGCTCAAGCAGGGGGCTGGACTAGAAGACCTCCAAGGTCCCTTCCAACTCTGTTATTCTATTCTATCTAACCACACGAAGTTGGAAGAGCCCTTGAGGATGTCTGAGTCTGGTTCCCCCAGCCCAGCTTAAAGACCCCTTTACAACATCTATCCTTGATTAGAATAGGAGAGATGTTCTAAAGGGTTTTTTAAGCTGGACTGGGGGAAACCAGACTCAGACATCCTCGAGGGATCTTCCAACTTAGTGTGGTTGCAATTCTGGAAAGCTTTTGGTACATCTCCTCCCTCTATAGCAGTGGTCACCAACCAGTGGGCCAGGGACCACTGGTGGACCATGAGAAAATTTTGGTGGTCTGCAGAGAAATGTCACCCTGAAAGTGCCCCCCAAAGCAATTAATCCAGGCTGCGTGGGAACACAAGGCTGCACCACCCACATGGCTCATGGGAACACAAGGCTTGCATCACTTGCATTGTGGACAACATGAGATAGTGAGGGGAGGGGGGGAAGGGGGGGGGGGGGGAACTTGCCCCATTCCCCCCAAGCGCCTGGCCTGGCCACCGGGCTGCTTCTTTCCGCTTCTTTCTTCTTCTGCTTTTGGCTGCACGCAAGGAAAGCAGCAAAAGTCTTTCTTTCTCTCCCTCAAACTCCGCCAGAAATGAATCTTTGGGACCCCGCAAGGCATCCTGCTCCAAGAGGCTGAGCCGGCACGACAAGTCTCACAAAGACTCATTTCTGGCGGAGTTTGGGGGGAGAGAAAGAAATATTTCTGCTGCTTCTGCTGCTTTCCTTGCATGAAGCCAAAAGGCTCTCTCTTTCTCCCCACTGGGAAGAGAGCTGGAGATGGTCTCCTGCAATCCTAAGTAAAGAATGATCGATTGGTAGGAAAATGGGGTGGGGAATTTTCCTGCAGACTTTTTGGGGGATTTTCCCAGGGTCTCTGATCCGCGGGATTTAAAATGATGAGTTTGGTGGTTCCTGAGGTCCAAAAGGTTGGCGACCCCTGCTGTACAGTGCCCGAGCCCTTGGCCAAGAGAATGTGTCCCATTAGCTCAGAAGAGCTTCCAAACCAGGGAGATTTTTATGAAGTTCTTCTCAGCCTGACATCTGCTATTTAATGATAGGAAGAGAGAAGTAATTCTGTGTGTCATCTGCCCTTCTTCTAAAGTGCAGGACTTCTTCCGTTGCCAGTCTCGAACATCACCATTTCAGCTCCTGTTTGGGTCAGAAGTTTTCAAAGCTGTTCTTTTATTACTCTTATTTCGGTTTTTCTTTGTTTCTCAAAAAGGTCAAATCTATCCTTGAAACAAATTACCCCAAGGCAAAACTCTCGCAGTGAGTAAACAGGATAAAGAGTTCTGTTTCCAGGGCACCTTCAAGAGAGTTGATCCATGCCCCTGGCTGGGGAGCTTAAATGCTAAATAAACACAGAACACTAAATATTCTCTTTATTTCCTAAACTAGACCAGGAAAGTGAGAAGTCACCGGGGGGGGGGGGGGGGGGGAAGCACATTCAGTAGCAGAGCTGAGGACACCAGACAAGTCAGAACCCCAAATCTGGTTAAGTTTTAGCTTTGTATATACTGTATATATTTTTTATCTTTACAATATTGTAAGCTGCCCAGAGTTACTTAAAAAAAAGTGTTTATCTATCTATCTATCTATCTATCTATCTATCTATCTATCTATCTATCTATCTATCATCTATCTAT
>NW_020769399.1:265702-280081 GCF_900518735.1 Pseudonaja textilis | reverse complement strand
GTTCCAGCTCTGTGGTCTCGGAGGTCCTTTTGATCTGTGTTTTCCTGAAGGATCTGCTTTCTGGAGATTGTCTTCTCCTCTGAACCCAGCAGCTCAGTAGCCTCTTAGACCCACCCAAATTCTGTTGTATCTCATGCCATCCCTTGCCCTCGTTTTCCCGCTTCCGCTCCCTGCTTGTGAGGTCCTCTGAGGGTGGGCTGTTTACAAGCCTTACAAGGTTTAGAAGTTCACATCTCTTGTTGTTCCTTTCAGAATAAGGTTCATCCTTCTCGTGTGCATCACTTCCCAGAAGATCTGGCGTTATTTAATATGCCTTCCAGAGTTTTCTGGAGGGCAGGCAGCCACTGTGTTTGCCGTTTGAACTGCAAGCACATTTCAATGGACTTGTTCTCAGATTGTTTCAAGTTGCTCTGTTTCATCTGATGTTGGACTGACCGAGGCCCAGTTTGCATGTAAGACAAATATTTTTTTATCTGGCATGTTGCTTGATTGCTCCATCTTGACTCTTCCTGCCAACCCTGAAAACATCCGGAACTGGCACTGGTGAATACCAAGGAGATCCCTTCGTTAAAAAAAAACAACCCACTTTTTTTTTTTGAAAGAAGAACAGAACAGAATAACAGAGTTGGAAGGGATCTTGTAGGTCATCTGGTCCAAGTCTAGCTCAGGCAGGAAGCCTTATGCCATTTCTGACAGATGGCAGTCCAGTCTCTTCTTGAAAGCCTTCAGGGATGAAACTCCCACAAATTCTGAATAACAGAATAATAACAGATAATCAGAGTTGGAAGGGACCTTGTAGGACATCTAGTCCAACCCCCTGCCCAAGTAGGAGACCCTACACCATTTCTGACAGTCTCTTCTTGAAAGTCTCAAGTGATGAAGCTCCCACAACTTCCGAAGGCAACTTCTGTTCCATGGGTTGATTGTTCTCCCTGTCAGAAAGTTTCTCCTTATTTCCAGGTTGAATCAGTTTCCATCTATTGTTCCTTGTCTGGCCTTAGGGTGCCTTGAAGAATAGCTTGACCCCCTTCCTCCTCTCTGTGGCAGCCCCTCAAATATTGGAAGACTGCTCTCCTGTCTCCCCTGGTCCTTCTCTTCTCTAGAAGAACAAGCCCGTAATGAAGTTCCCTTCCACTCCAAGGAAACCATGGATGGAGCTTCCAAGTTTGGCCAGCCATGCCAACTGGCAGGAAGAGCCACCCAGGAAGACGCAAAGCATGTACTGGCCACTTCCTCAGTGGCAGTTAACCAGGCCTCTGAGCTTATTCATACATCAACATGGCAGTGGTGGGATTCAATTTTTTTCTTCTACTGGTTCTGTGGGTGTGGCTTGGTGGGCGTGGCAGGGGAAAGAGATACTGCAAAATCCCCCTTCCCTCCCCACCCCACTAACCTGCTTTCCAGCTCCGTTCTCCTCTGCAGGGCAACCAAAGGAGAGCCAGCCAATTAGTTGGGACTCAATGGGAGGCAGAGGAGAGACGGGTGTTGGCGGGGCCAGTCAGAGGTGGGATTGGCCGGTTCTCCCAACTACTCAAAATTTTCGCTACCGGTTCTCTAGAACCGGTCTGAACCAGCTGAATACCCACCATGAAGGATGGGATCAGGATTGATAGGCTTGCTGTGAGAGAAGGATTAGATCCCAGTGGCGGAGAGTTCCATGGGCAGTTTCCAGCTCTTCCTCTCTCTCTTTTAAGTAGAGCACAGGTAGCCCTCCATTTACCACAGTTCATTTAGTGACTGTTTGAAGTTACAAGGGCATTGAAAAAAAGTGATTTACGACTGTTTTTCACACTTACGACCATGGCAATGTCCCCGTGGTCACGCAATCCAAATGCGGACACTGGCAACTGACTCATATTTACAACGGTTGCAGTGTCCCAGGGTCATGTTCAGTGGTGGTATTCAGCCAGTCCGAACCAGTTCTGGAGAACCGGTAGTGGAAATTTTGAGTAGTTCAGAAAACCGGCCGATCCCACCTCTGACTGTCCCCGTCAACCCCATCTCTTCTCTGCCTCCCATTGAGTCCCAGCGGATCGGCTGGGTCTCCTTTGGTTGCCTGCAAAGGAGAACGGAGCTGGAAAGAAGGTTGGTGGGATGGAGAGGGAAGGGGGATTTTACAGCATATCCTTCCCCTGCCACACCCACCAAGCCACGCCCACCAAGCCACACCCACAGTTAAAAATGTATAGTAGAAGTAAAAAAAATGGAATCTCACCACTGGTCACGTGAATTTGTGACCTTTTATGACCTCAAGACATGAGGAAGCCAGATTTGCTAAACAACCGGGTTATTCACGGAATAACTGCAGTGATTCACTTATCAACGGGGGCAAGAAAGGTCGTAAAACAGGGAAAAACTCACTTAAATGCATCTCAGCCACAGAAATGTTGGGCTCAATAGGGGCCATAAGTCAAGGACTTACCCGTGCCATCTGTCCCAACTTTTACCATTTACCCGTTTTTCCTAAAAGATGCCTGGGGAATCTTCCAGGCTATTGACAATTATTTCCTAAGAAAGGATGTGTGTTAGGCAGGGCTGGGCTTCAAAAATTTTAGCAACCGGTTCTCTGCGGGGCTGCTGGGTGGGCGTGGCCATGGTGGGCGTGGCCTAGTTGGCCTCCTGCACCATGGCAGGAGGGGAACTTTTGCCTTTCCCGGACTCCGGAGGCTGCCCTCGAGCCTCTGCGAGGCCGAAAACGGCCTCCTCCAGGCTCCAAAGTTCTCTCTGGAAGCTGGAAACGGGTCCATTTCTGGCCTTCCCAAACTTCCGGGAGGCCCATTTTTAACCCTCCCCGAGTCTCCGCACATGCCCTGCACTTCTCTGCATCCAAAACAGGCCATGTGGGGACTCTGAGGAGGGGGTGGTGGTCCGGGCCAGCCAGGAGTGGGACTTGGAAGGTTCTCCGAACTGTGCAGAATCCCCCAGCAGCCCAGCCCTGGTGTTAGATGGGAATCGAGTCAGGACCATCTCTGCTGTAGCGGAGACCAGATCCAGATCCAGGCTGTTCCCTTGTCTGTGCCCACACCCCGGCGTTTGTCTCTCGCACTAGCAGCAGACATGCCTTTCTGACACAATATCCTGAACGTTGACCGCAAGTCTGTTCCCAGCGAACAGAATGACAGCCATCACTCCTTTCTTTTTTGGGGAAGCCAAAAGCAGACATTTCTCTCTGGCTCAAAGCTTCCTCAGTTGAAAGCTCCGTTCCAGGCAAAGGCCCTGAGGAGGCAACTCAATTCATTTTGGGTGGAAGTCAAGAGACTTCAACACAAACTGCCGGTATATTTTAGGACATTCTTATGAACATTTAAGCCACAATGGGCAAAGGCTGCCGAGCTCACAGAGTCCTTGGCAGGTCTTTGAAGAGGAGAACAGAACAGCAGAGTTGGAAGAGGGAACCTTGGAGGTCTCTACATCAACGCTCCGCTCAGGCAGGAGAGCTTTTCAGGCAGACAGCGTGGTAGCCTCTCTGCGTGGAGGGACAATCTGCCCAATTAACCCTCCACGAGCTGCAAACCAGCAGAGGAAGAGGTTCAGGTACCGGCAGGAAAGACTCACAAAGTACTGATTGAACTTGCGTGTTGTTGTTGTTCAGATGCTAAGTTGTTTCTGACTCTTCACGACCCATGGACAACAGCATGCCAGCCCCACCCCCAGTGGGGGAATTCAAATTTTTTTACTACCGGTTCTGTAGGCATGGCTTGGTGGGCATGGCAGGGGAAGAAACTGCAAAATCTCCATTTCCTCCCCACCCCACTAACCTGCTTTCCAGCTCCCTTCTCCTGTGCAGGGCAACCAAAGAAGACCCAGCCAACCAGCTGGGACTCAGTGGGAGGCAGAGAAGAGGTGGAGTTGGCGGGCCCAGTCAGAGGTGGGATTGGCCAGTGCTCCGAACTACTCAAAATTTCCGCTACCGGTTCTCGAGAACCGTTTCGAACCAGCTGAATATCACCTCTGCTCCCCTGTCCTCCACTGTCTCCCAGACTTTGCCCAAATCCATCTCCTCCTCTGCCGTCCCCTTCTCCTTCTCCCTTTCCCAACATCAGGACCTTCTTCAAGAAGTCCTCTTTCCCATTTGGTGGTCAAAATATTTGAGCTTCAGTTTCAGAATCTGCCTTTCCAAATGACAGTCAGGGTGGACTTTTTTTTAGGACCGGCTGTTGGATCTCCTTGCAGTCCATGGGACTCTCAAGAGTCGTCTCCAATGTTCAGTTGTGTAACTCACAGTTACATGATAGGGTTGTGGATTCAGTTCTCCCCGTTTCTTGTTTTCCCAATTTGTCATATTTCCACATTCATTTTTTTGAAAGTCGGCACAAAACTCTTACGTGTTCACTTGACCTAATGTATACACTTTTTGCAATACTTTCACTAGCAAGATGTGCTTGACAAACAAACACACCTACAGGAACTGGGCCTGGCTAGTCGAGTGAAGAGAAGGACCAGGGGAGACATGAAAGCAGTCTTCCAATATTTGAGGGGCTGCCACAGAGATGAGGGGGTCAAGCTATTTTCCAAAGCACCAGAAGGCCAGACAAGGAACAATGGATGGAAACTGATCAAGGAGAGATTCAACCTGGAAATAAGGAGAAATTCTCTGATAGTGAGAATAATTAATCAATGGAACAGAAGTTGCCTTCAGAAGTTGTGGGAGCTTCATCACTGGAAGCTTTCAAGAAGCGACTGGGCTGCCATTTGGCAGAAATAGTATAGGGTCTCTTGCTTGGGTGTGTGGTTGGACTAGATGACCTACAAGATCCCTTCCAACTTTGTTAATCTATAATCTGTGTTTGAATATCTTAGTATTAATTCTTAGACTTGAGTGATGCCCAGCATATTTCAGTATATCTCGCAATCCAGATCAGAATTCCAAATTATAAATGTACATTAAAATGTGACCAGATCACATTTCTCCTCTTCTCTAGTGTCTACATGTTTCCTGAAGTCCCCTTAGGATCACCAGAATGGAGTTCACACAGCGAACGTTTGCTTGTAAACATGGTTAATCAAACTGACTTTGGAAGGCCTGTGTTGAAATGCGTGTACCTTCTGGGACAGGATATCATTCCTATTGGTGTAACCTTCATCTTCCAGGTGCCCTTTGGAATTCTGGGAGATGAAGTCCAACACATTAGGAGGGTGCTGGGTGAAGAAAAAAATAATAATCTAAGGATGAACAATATTGTACTTGTTTTCCTTTGATATCTGCCATGCTGTCACTCATCCTTTTCATCCTTCCTGCCTTTGATTAAATGCATTACTTCTTTTCCTACATACCTTTTTTTCCCTTTACTTTCTCCGCTGGGTACCTTTTGCAGGTCTGCTTTGAGTCATTACCCCATCATGTAACCATGAGTTACACAGGTCAAATCAATGTTTGGTGTCTCCATCCAGGATAACAGAATAACAGTCTTGGAAGGGACCTTGGAGGTCTTCTAGTCCAACCCTTCTGCTCAAGCAGGAAACTTTATACCATTTCAGACAAATGGCAGTCTAGGCTCTTCTTAAAAGCCTCCAGTGATGGAGCTTCCATAATTTCTGGTGGCAAGCTGTTCCACTGGCGAATCGTTCTCAGTGTTAGTTCGAGGCTGCTTCTCTCCTTGATTAGTTTCCATCCAATATTTCTCATCTTGCCTTTTAGCGCTTTGGAACATTAAATTGACCCCCTTTCCTTTGTGGCAGCCCCTCAAATATTGGAAGACTGCTATCCTGTCACTCCTAGTGCTTCTTTTCTCTAGACTAGCCATACCCAGTTCCTGCAAGCGTTCTTCGTCTGTTTCAGCCTCCAGCCCCGTAATCATCTTTGCTGCTCTTCTCTACACCCTTTCCAGGGTCTCAACATCTTTTTTTATATCAGGGTGACCCAAACTGGATGCAATAAGCCAAGTGTGGTCTTACCAAGGCCTTATAAAGTGGTATTAACCCTTCAGGTGCAGTGGTGGGATTCAAAAATCCCAACAAACTGGTTCTCTGCCTGGTTGCTGGGTGGGTGGTGGCCTAACAGAACTTCTGGTAGGGTTGTTTTTTTTCCCCAAAGGTCCAGAGGCTTCCCTTGGGCCTCTGGGAGGGTGAAAACAGCCTCCCCTGGACTCTGGAGGTCCTCCGGAAGCCAGAAATAGGCCCGTTCTGTGACTTCTGCTATTTCCCTTCCTCTCAGAGCCTCTGCGCAGACTCTGCATTGAAAATGGGCCACATGGAGACTCCGGGGAGGGGCGGGATGAGGTGGGAAGGGCCAGCCGGTCGGTTCAACTACCGGTTCGGCGAACCAGATGCAAATTTAATATCCGGTTCACGTGAACCGGTTCAAACCGTTAGAATTCCACCCTTCCTTCAGGTGAATCCTTCTATCCCTCCCGATTCCTGAGCCTCTTCATCTGCTGGTTTGCCACTATTGAGGGTCAAACAACCTTTCTTCCCCAAGTCATTGAGAGGTTGAATGTGGCTGAAGAGCATCTTCAAGGAAGGAGACTACCAGATGTTTGGGGCTTTGGATTCTGCCCCGTCTATCTGGGTTTGCCCCAGACCACAAAGTCTATGTTCAAGCACAGCGTTGGCCGTCTCACAAACGAGAACGGAGGGTCTACTTTGGAGCAGTTAACTTAGACAGCCCCGAGCTTTTCCTTCCTTCCCTGAGTGATGGCTGCAAAGGAAGAAGGGGGGAAATTGGCTGAAAAAGCTCCGAAGAAGCCAGGAAAGGTGGCCAGGGAATGCAGGAGAGGCGGGTGGCCAGCATGGTTCAACTCTGATTGAGTGCATTTTAGCAATAACAAGGAATTATGAATTGTGGATGCTTTTCAGTCTAAGTTGTCTGGATCTGATTTTCTTTTCTTCTTGGAAGCTCATCAGAGGAAGAACAAACATGATAAATGGACCATCAACAGAAATAATTCATCCAGATAGGAAGATTAGCTAGAGGGTGGCCGGCAAGAGCTGCAGAGGGGAAATAGGACCCAGCTTTTGTATCCAAAGAGGAGTCTGGAAAACCAATCTAAATAAATAAGGTAATGTATTGCAGGGATGGGGAATCGTGGCTTTTTTATGGCTTGTGGACTCCAACTCCCAGAATTCCTGAGCCAGCCAAGTCAACATGTGAAAGTTCAATTTAACTGACATTGAAAAAGGCCTATGCCCAGGAACCTTCTCAACTGTCAGTTGACACATTAGAGTTGGCGAAGGGTCAACAAAATTCAAGGAAGTTTGGATTAAGTTCGCTTGTGGCTATGCAGGGATTCTAGGCCGATTCCCCCTTTTACTCCACCCCCCCCAGGCTCTGCCACACCTTCTCCTAGAGGAGAGGGCATTACACTGACATTTAAGTATGTCCCAGTCTGTTTTATTCTCGTAATGAATGCCTTGCTTTTTGAAAAACGACTCCTTCTTTTCATTAAACTAGGCATACTCCAATTCTTCATGTTTCCTGTTCTTCGTGTGTTTCCTGTTCCACTATTCTAGCTTCCCTTTAGGGAGAGCAGTAGAGCCTATCCTGGTTGTTTAGAGAGAAGATTGTGGAGCTTTTGAATATCTGACGTTATTGCAACTCCTTCTAATTTCATTTTCTCTGGATCTAATAGGAGTTGTTGAGGGCTGTGAAAATATATACAGACCCCTCGCATCCCAGACATAAACTGTTTCAACTCCTACCCTCATAACGACGCTATAGAGCACTGCACTCCAGAACAACTAGACACAAGGACAGTTTTTCCCCAAACGCCATCACTCTGCTAAACAAATAATTCCCTCAACACTGTCCAACTATTTACTAAGTCTTCACTATTATTACTATTAATCTTCTCATCACTCCTTATCACCCATCCCCTCCCACTTGTGACTGTTTGACTGTAACTTTCTTGCTTGTATCTTTACTATTTATATTGACTGTTTCCTAGTATGATTTGATTGCTTATTTGTACCCTATGACTATCATTAAGTGTTGCACCTTATGACTCTTGATGAATGTATTTTTTTCTTTTATGTACACTGAGAGCATTTGCACCAACACAAATTCCTTGTGTGTCCAATCACACTTGGCCAATAAAGAATTCTATTCTGTTCTGTTCTGTTCTATCCTATCCTATCCTATCCTATCCTATCCTATCCTATCCTATCCTATCCTATCCTATCCTATTCACTGTTTCCTAGTATGATTTGATTGCTGATTGTACCCTATGATGATCATTAAAGTGATGTACCCGATGATTCTCAACTCTTGATGAATGTATCTTTTCTGTTATGTGCACTGAGAGCATTTGCACCAAGACAAATTCCTTGTGTGTCTAATCACGCTTGGCCAATAAAGAATTCTATTCTATTCTATTCTGTTCTGTTCTATCCTATTCTATTCACTGTTTCCTAGTATGTTTTGATTGCTTATTTGTACCCTATGACTATCATTAAGTGTTGTACCTTATGACTCTTGATGAATGTATTTTTTCTTTTATGTACACTGAGAGCATTTGCACCGAGACAAATTCCTTGTGTGTCCAATCACACTAGGCCAATAAAAGAATTCTATCTATCTTCTATCTATCTAAACCTGAAGCCTAATGACCAGGGATGGGATTCTACTGGTTCAGAGCACTTCGGGTGAACCCCTAGCACAGACAATCAGCTGGCAGAGAACCGGTTCGCTGCAATGATCATGTGGTCATGCCCGCCCACCCCTGAACTATACTTACCTATATCCTCTCAGCTGATCAGCACGGAAGAGCGGACTGCCACTCCTCAGCTGTGTTACTCCCCAGCTGTTACATTGCAGGTAAGTTTTTCCTGAAAGATATTCATGCGCACGCGTGTGTGCGAAGCACGCGATCACCGAACCGGTTGTGACACCAGCAGCATCCTACCACTGCTAAGAATCCTCCTGGACGGAACCTGTTTTGTATAATTTTACACCTGAACTTCAAGGTTACTCACACATATTTAACATGTTCCTCGCCCAGTGTGATGGCTTGGAGCGTGACACAAATGTTACAAAATCCAAAACATAAATAAATGTCCTTTAATGCCTCCAACTTGGCCCCACTGTTCAATAATTCTCAGTTGGAGATAAAACTTACTCAAAAATCGTCTTCAAAAGAAAGCAATACAGTCCGAACTTAATGAGCAGATAGAGGTGAAATAAAAAACCAAAGCAAACTACAATGAAGGAATTTCCACAACAGAACAGGAGAAGTAATTACCAACTTCAAAGAGACAACAAGGCACAGTCTGTTGGAAGGATGCCAACCAAGATAACGTCAGTCTAAAATAGCACACGCTTTGCTTCTGGCAACGCTGTGTTTTAATCTTCTCTCTTATATACTATTCTTCCAGCTGCAACCAATGAAGGGGATCATGGCCGTTTCCTCTCTCGTAAGCCAAGTTGTTTCCTTCTTCGTTCCTCCCTGCGTGCCCTAGGATGAAGAGGAAATGGGCCTGGTTCTTCCTCTGACTGCCCAGCCGGCCTCTGCCCTTCCCCAGCCTCCTCCATAACCTCCGGAGCCACTCCCTGTTGGCTGTTCCTCCTCTCCCTCAGAGTCCAACTCTAACAAGGGCATGGCACCCAGTCCTCAGGCCATCCATTCCAAGATAAAATTATTTGGGATCAGCAGAAATAGTCTTCATTCCAAATGAGCCCATGAAAGTCACTTGCAAGGGGTGGACCAAGAAACAGGGACTGATGACATGGGCATTATACAGAATAACAGAGTTGGAAGGGTCCTTGGAGGTGGGAGTCTTCTAGTCCAACCCACAACTTTTGGAGTAGAAGACCTCCAAGATCCTTTCTAGCTCCGTTGTTCCATTCTGTTCTGTTCTATTCTGTCCTGTCCTTTTCTTTTCTGTCCTGCTCTGCCTATCCTGTTCTGTTTTGTTCTTCCTAGACGTACAATTTCCCCCGTCTGATATATAATAAAGTAACACAATTTTGCCAGCCAATCAAGATACAAAAAGAGCCAAAAAACAGACAGAAGATATTAGAAACACCAATCAAGCAGAACACAGCAAACTCCAAGACCAATAAACACAGACCAAGACTCCCAACCAATCAGGGTGAAGAAAAAACCATTCTGGCACAGCAATAGGCTGCCCCAAATTTAAATCTGAAACCACTGTAAAAGTCTGACTCACAGATGAACACTATACAGAAGCCTGATGATGGCAGATGAGATTCTGCCGAAACGTTGCTACAACTTTAAAAGCACAACTACAATGACGTGGGAAAATACCCAAACAAAGCTGAATGCCATATATATATACATACATACATACATACATACACACATATATATTGTTTACAACTATAAATACAAAACATAGCGCAGCCATTTTGGCATTACTTTGCCATACATACCAAAGATGTAGTCAAGCCCGCTAACATTTCTATTATTGGTACAATATCCACATTTTGCTTCCAATCCTCCTAGCTGGTTTTGTTCCAACATTCCCTTCTTTTTTGCAGCCACGTGTAAAACTTATTCCAAGTTTCATAATATTCTGAATCCCCATTTTTCATTTCTAAAGTTAGTCTATCATCTTCTGCACACGCCATGATTATTTTTTTCCCTATTATCTCTCCTTTCAGTGGTATATTTTGTGATCATAGACCGACGAGCATCAGGGGGAATGCCACGCAATTTTGCCAAATTAATTCTATCTTAAAAGCTACCTTGCCCCCCCCCCCCCAGGAAATTGAGTTGATGTTCTAAACCACAAGATTAGGATTACCACCTGTGGGTTATGTTAATTGAACTAATGCAAATGGGCAAATTAGCTGTGATTCCCCGTCTTCACCCTTCCTTCCTCATGGTCTAAAGATCTCCTCTGCCTTTGCCTTCCAGCTGCCATCAAATGGTACCTTGCTCTGGAACAGTTCTGCCCAGGAGGTATGGGAAGGGAACGTTCGAGGCACGCACACGTGCGCGCACGCGCCTACACACGCAAGTGTGTAGGAAAAGCTGTGCCTGCTCACACAAGCCCTGCCTTCTCCTTGGAGTCTCCCAACCTTTGGACACCCTTCCTGAGAACTGCGGGAGAGTTCTCCCAGCCCTCACAGGTGGCTCTCCGGCTCTCAGACTGTGGGAAATGGAGGCTGGCATGACAGGACAATGCTGGCATGAGACTGCGGGTGCCGGAGTTCACGATGGGGTGTGTGTGTGGGTGCAGAAGGTTGTTGCAACATCTCCACATAAACATGGTTGTGTAATTTGGGAACTCTCTGAACTGGGGGTGAAGCAACTGCATGGCACAGAGGCGTTTCTTTGTACCTATGTTGTATGGTGGTGTCCCTTTATTCTCCAGATGCCTTTGAAGGCAGGACAAGAGAGAAGCCAACCGGAACTAAGGAGAAATGGCAGGATCCAATCTGGGTCGGCCACCAATCTGGGTCGGCCACTCGTGCTGGAGCACATCCTCAGGCAACTTCTCTGTCACCAAGTTCCCTGAAGATGGGCTCCAGCGTGAGCCTGAAAGTTCAGAAGGCCGTACCTCTGGTCCTGATGACCAGCCCAGATTGGATCCTGCAACATTGTCCTGGGACCTGTATGTTCGCCTTCGTTCATAAGGAGGAATTTCCACGCGATGAGGACAATTAACCAGTGGGAACAACTCCCCTCCAGAAGTTGTGTGTCAACTCATAAAACATTTCTATGGTCTTTTTAGAGTTGCCAACAAAAAGGGAACGGAGAGGAGTGGGCAGCTCGCATTCCATAAATGTTTTCAAAGATAGTTTCTAGGTGACTGGAGTTTCTGCCGCGCATAATTCTAACTGGAGAGCATGATTGATGACTCTGGGCTATGGAGGTGTCCCATTGGAGAATATGAATGATGATACACCCAGGGGGGTGGGGGAAAACCAGGGTCAAAGAATGACAATGAATGATGTGTCTCAGAGTCAGCTATGCCCAGGCAATGCCGGCATGTTTACTCCTAATAAATCTTTAAGTTTTGGAAGTTTTAGTATTTAGTATTTATTTGATTTGTCAATTGCTTACAAGATACGGGTATAAGAATAAATAAAGTTTTGAATACATGAGATAGATACTTGTAAGAAAAATTAAAAAAAACCACAAGAGGACAGGGACGGTGGGCATGATTGGTGCACTTATGCACGCCCCCAGCCTGAGACTCATGATTTAAACGGAGGTAACTGCCAGAGCCCTGACATTGTCGGTGTTCCAACACTGGAGGTTTTAAGGAAGAGACTGGACAGCCATTTGTCTGGAATGGTATAGGCAGGAGGTTGGACTAGAAGACCTCCATGGTTCCCTTCCAACTCAGTTATTCTGTTAGTTTTTATACATGCATGAATCTAGCCAGGATCTGCTCAAAATTATACCTGGTCTGGAGAGCCCTACATGGGGGTACAGTGGCCCATCTGGTAGTCTTTGGGCCTTTTCTCACAGCCTGCGACTTTTCAGATCTTCCTTCTTGGGTGGGGTGGGGGCTGGTAGTTCTATGAAACCATGTGGCCTCAATGGAGATGGACATCAGAAGTCCGAAGCTCAGGGAGATGCCTTCAAACATCCATCCTACCTAAGACAGGAGAGGTTTCCTGAACATTTTGCCGAAGCAGGATTTTGTTAGGTGGGAAGAAATATGCCAGTGAAACCATCCAAGCCCCTCCAGCAGAACACTTTGATTTAGGAAAGATTGTGGGGTTGGACAATCTCTCTTTTGAGTGATCCAGTTTGCCAACTGATTTCAAACAACATTTCCTGAAAGCCCCCAAACTCTGCTTCTTCCTTGCAGATTGCCAGGTTCCCCACACTCCCTGGGGTGAAAAAGAGGGGGGCATTTTTTTCAGAGGGAGGGCGAAGCAGGGAATTAGTCTTCCACTGGCATTCATAACCCCAATGTCAGAGCGTTTGCAGCGTGACGATTATTGTGAGACAACCCAGGAGCAAAACACCGCACACAGAGGCTTAGACATTTAACAGTAGTTGATATACAAGACATTTACAGAATTATGGTGGTCGGCAAATACCTGACAAGCAATCATTCTTCTTAACTCTGCACGGAAAACTCTGCAATAGAGACAGGACACAAGGAGAGAGAATACGCCCTCTAATGGCTGTCTCGTATAAACACCTCTTAAAGTGGTAAAACATCTGTGGACCCTTCTTAATCTAAAACCAGCAATACCAGTGCTGATTCATCTTCACTGCATCAGCCTTACATTGCATCAGCTTTAGAGCAGCCGGCCAGCCCTTAAATCTCAGTACCTTAACACCCAATGCCTTTGTTTTTTAAACTTGGTATGCTTTGTGTATTTTCACACTAAACAAAATGTAAAGAACATAAACAAGGTCAAAACAATACATTGAACTGATGCGGAAATGCAAAGTTTGCTCTAGGGAGAGAGGAAATAAAATAAAGTTTTAAAATAAAGTTTTTGTTTCTTAAAAATAAAGTTTGCCCGGAGATGTCCTGGAGAAAGAGGGAGATTGTGACAGGGAGATCCGATGAGAACTTCATTTCTGTTCCTTTTGTTGCTCTGAGTCCTCCTGCAGACCCTTTGCTGACTCTGGTCTGGATTTGAACCCTGACCTGGATCCCTGCCTTGGATCCACGCCTGCCCTGTTGAGTGATTCATCCTGCAATTGATCCGTGGTGTGCCTTAACCCTGACTCTTCCTTGGCAACTTTCTGGAGCCTCACCCTGCCTCCGCCTGCCTGGAGCTGGACCGAACCTTACCAAAGCCACCCACGCTGGCCGAAGGTTGCAAAACACACACCTAAGAGGTGAAATGCTGGGCACCAGGTAGAGGCTCCCTTGTCCCTCCAGCCTTTAAAAAGTTGGAGGGAAGTGGGCAGAAGTAAGACCAGAGAGGGCCTTGGCATTTCACCCGTCCTGGTGAGGAAAGTTGGGCCAGGCACTGCTAGCAAAAAGAGGGCTGTGAAAATATTTACAGAGCTCTCACATCCCGGACATAAACTGTTTCAACTCCTTCCCTCAAAACGACGCTATAGAGCCCTGCACACCAGAATAACTAGACACAAGAACTCAAAATGGTGCTATAGAGCCCTGCACACCAGAACAACTAAACACAAAGACAGTTTTTCCCCTGAAAGCCATCACTCTGCTAAACAAATAATTCCCTCAACACTGTTCAACTATTTACAAAGTCTGTACTACTATTACTATTAATCTTCTCACCACTCCTTATCGCCCATCCCCTCTCACTTGTGACTGTTTCCTAGTATCATTTTATTGTTGATTGTACCCCATGACTATCATTAAGTGTTGTACGTTATGATTCTTGACTCTCAATGAATGTATCTTGTCTTTTTATGTACACTGAGACCATTTGCACCGAGACAAATTCTTTGTGTTTCCAATCACACTTGGCCAATGAAGAATTCTATTCTATTCTATTCTATTCTATTCTATTCTATTCTATTCTAT
>NW_020769399.1:232381-249938 GCF_900518735.1 Pseudonaja textilis | reverse complement strand
GACTGAATGACTATTCTTAATCTCTGTATGAATTAAATACCTATTTAAACCACAAACAGTGTTTTTGTCTCAAGTGTGTGTATACTCCTGGGCCCAGCCTCATTCTCATTTGGCTGCCTGGCTTGACTGCTGCTGCACACTCTGCTAGGGGGTTTATCCCCAAACACTAACACACATCTTTCATATTCTATGCATTGAATTGAATATTCTCTACTCACAGAGGAAAACATACTCAACGAGGCTAAAACATATAAAGAACAGTTGTTGGATAGTTGGGTACGTCTAGTCTAGTGAATAGAGAGACTGGGGCTGACATGGTAGCAGTCTTCCAATATTTGAGGGGCTGCCCCAAAGAAAAGGGGGTTCACCTATCCTCCAAAGCACCTGAATGGAGGACAAGAAGCAACAGATTGAAACCAACCAGGGAGAGATAAAATCTGGAACTAAGGAGGGATTTCCTGACGGTGAGAACAATTAACCAGCGGAACAGCTTGCCACCAGAAGTTGTGAAAAAGAAACCTAAAATGAAAAAAAACTTTAAAAAAAACTTAAAACTGTCTCCTTGCTCCACTCGGTCTCCATTGATAAGCAAGGTGTCAGCGTTCCAGCAAACATCCATTCCAATCAGTAACTCCGAGACAGACGTCATCTCAAAAGTACCTTTATTAGAATAGCACCTGGCACATCTGTGGAATCTCAAAACTAAAAGTTTCCCGGGCTTCCCACGATGTCCCAAACTACAAACCATCCCTTTTCCCCACGTCATCCCATCACACGAACCAATCTCAAAGTAATTTCCTTTTTGTCCCCTTGCCACACTCCAGAACTACAAAAGAATTCTATTTTGTCAACTTAGAGCGACTCAACTAAAATCACACCCCCTTTCCACTCTCTCGAGCTATGTGGCGGCGTTGAATAAGGTTTCCAAAACCGACACAAGGGCCGGATGTCTGATCTGTTCCTTCGATAGTCCACTATAAGCTCCTTGTGGGCCTTGTGGAGAGGCCTCTGACCACGAAGCAACCTGCTTTCCATCATAGACCAGGAAAGCTGGGGGACTCAAAAAGATTCAAAGCAGATTTGGGGTGTTTTCCGGGAGGGGAAACATCGGAAGGGATGACCAGAGCACTGGTGGGAGTGAGCCCCTATTAGGAATGACGCCCACGTCAATCAAGGTGGTGAAACTCTCTGAGTAGAGTCACTCAGTAGAGTCACATTCATCTGGAGTCTTCATCTACAGCAGGGGTGTCCAACCTTTCACCTTCCCTGGGCCACATTAGAAGATGAAAATTTGGTTTGGGCCGCACATAAAATAAAATAACAGTAATAATACCTGATCATCCAAAAAAAACCATAGAAAACATAGTTAACATATTAAATTTATTTGGAAATGAAGTTAGTGAGATGTTTTTATTATTAATTATTTATTAAAAATTATTTATTTTTTATCACAGTTTTTTTATCACGTTTTTTTTATCATGGTTTATTTTCCGGCCAAATTTTGGCGGGGGGGGGGGAAAACTCACCTGCCTCGCGCCTACCTCTCCTCCTGCAAATGGCCCGGCTGGATGAGGCAGGACTAGAAGGCAGAAGCAGCAGCAGCGGCGGGGGCAGAAGCAGCGGTGGGGGCAGTGGTGGCGGGGGCAGAAGCAGCAGCGGTAGCGGGGAAGAAGTGGCAGTGGGGGCAGAAGCGGCGGCGATGGCGGTGGTGGCAACAGCAGGAGGTGGTGCTCTGACGGCGCCTGCTTTTTCTGTTGCTGCTTGGCCTGGCGCTCGCCTCGCCCTGCCTCGCGCCTGCTTCTCCTCCTCCTCCTCACTGGCTCTGGCATGAAGGTTGGGGTGGGCACTGGGCCGCATTACAAGGTGATCTGGGCCGCATGTGGCCCTTGGGCCGCAGGTTGGACAAGCCTGATCTAGAGTCACATTCACCTGGAGTCGGATTCCAACTGAATAAGTCCTGACAAAGTGAAATGAGGCAAGGTCTTGTGCGGTGAGCCGGGATGAGTTTGAACCTGTCACTCAAGAGGAAGTGGACAAGATCCTTGAGATCGTGAATCCAGCCACCTTTCCCTCCTGATGGAAACCCAGCAGGAACTGAGAGGGGGGGTGGGTTGGATCTATAAAGTAGGGTCTTTGGTTGGAGCTGGTTGCCTTGGAGGAAGGGTTGGCACCAGATTTCCTCAAGAAGTCCTTCGCCAGACTCCAAAGCCTGGACAATGTCTGGCCAGTCTTCCTTTTAGGGAAAAATTGCTAAGAAGGTAGCTGAGCCATGTATCCAGAGGGCTTTAGAAGAAAACAGATTATCTCGATTCATTTCTGACAGGTTCCAGAGTGGGGAATAGTCCAGAGTCAACACTGATCATGCTTCCTGATGACGTCTACTAGATGAGACAGAGGTTGTGAACCCATCTTGGTTCTCCTGACCTCTGAGTGGCTTCCAATACTTCTTATCATCGTTGCTTTGCCTACGAAGTTTAGCAATTGTGTTACGACAGTCCTCCTTTCTCTGATGAGATATGCAACCTAGTTGTATAACTCAACTCCAGGACACCTCTAGGGGGCGGTGCTCATTTCCGTTACAAAGCCGAAGAAGAGCCAGCGCTGTCCGAAGACGTCTCCGTGGTCATGTGGCCGGCAGGACTAAATGCCAGAAGGCGCACAGAACGCTGTTCCCTTCCCACCAAAAGGGTCCCTATTTTTCTACTTGCATTTTTTTTTTACGTGCTTTCAAACTGCTAGGTTGGCAGAAGCTGGGACAAGGAACGGGAGCTCACTCCATTATGCAACACTAGGGATTCGAACCGCCGAACTGCCGACCTTTCTGATCGACAAGCTCAGTCTCTCAGCCACTGAGCCACCGCGTCCCACACAGGGATCAGCAATGGGAAGGGACAAATTAACCGGGAAAGTTTGGCGCACAAACCTCAGTTCTGGCTTTTGCTATACTGTAATCTACTTGACCTTTGGTAAAGTAAACTTTTCACACCTGAATGGAGTTGAGGGTTGTTCTTGCTTAAGGGACCAAGTTGAGGCGTGACTGACAACAACTTTCACCTGAACACCTAAGAGGTTTAAACAGGCCTTCCATGACATCACGTCTGTTCAGCAATGGACCTGTAACCAACTTTTGATCTCCGGGTAAATCTCCCAGCCACTCAAAATGACACCTGTAGGATGGAATGCATGTTGCAATAGGAAAAGCACATTCCCCGGTCACGCATCCTCCTATTTAGTGGATTGCAAAATACACCATTTGGTGTCACTGCCATTTTTGGCACACCTGGAAGCCTGCCTTGTTTTAGAGCTCTTCTTTGGGTCTGCCCCTTTTTCCAGACCCCAGGAGTGGTGTGTGTGTGTGTGTGTGTGTGTGTGTGTGAGTGTGTAGATGTAAATCTTCCATCAATGGAGGATCTTCAGGATGCCGGTTGTTTGACAGACAGCCCTTTGGCAGGGCCACTGCAAAGGCTTGGCCCCTCAGAAGAAGGGTTGCCACCAGTGGTGGGATTCAATTTTTTTTTACTACCGGTTCTGTGGCCGTGGCTTGGTGGGTGTCAGGTGAGGCTCCATTCAAACCCCAAAAAAGAAACCCTTAGACTCCATTGTTTCCACTTTCTGTGGAAACCAGAAGCCCTTCCCCGATGCGTTCCTACAGAGAAAACTGAATAAGGGATGCCTGATGGGCCTCCTTTCCTGGCATCGGAAGATGCGGGCAAGAAATTGAGTGAACCCCGTTGACCAACCTTGAGTCACTTTCAAAGAAATTTGCCCGCCTGGTGACTGACTGGCCAAAGGAAGAGGGTGGTGTCTCCAATGGCCTGGCACACCCTCCCTCTTCAAACCATCATGCCCAGACAGAGGGGAAAACAGCCACGCTTGAGGCAGGGCAGCAGGAATGGAGCGGTTGTCACTGGGGCACTGCAAAGATGACGCAACTGACTGGGCCTTCAGAGCAGGAGAAGTGAAACTGGGCAGCTGCTGGGCAAGCCCTCCCTCCTTTTCTTGGAGGGAGGGAAACAGTTCAAACTGACAATAAGAGGAAAGGAAAGACCAAAAACCCCACTCAGTATCCCGGAAGGAGAAAAGCAAAGCTGGACTCTGCCTCTTGTATATAAGGTGCTTTTCCGGAGCCCCATCAAGTGGGAGGGTGAGAATTCCTCTTTCCTCCCTTTCCCTTTTCCTTTCCCTTTCCCTTTCCCTTCCCTTCCCTTCCCTTCCCTTCCCTTGCTTTCCTTTCCTTTCCTTTCCTTTCCTTTCCTTTCCTTTCCTTTCCTTCCTCTTCCTCTTCCCTCCCTTTCCCTTCCCCTTCCCTTGTTTTCCTCTTCCCTTCCCTTCCCTTCCCTTCCCTCCCCTCCCATTCCCTCTTTTTCTTCTTCTTCTCCCTCTCCTCTCTTTCCTGGCCAAAAATTGGGGAACTCTGAAATATTCAAGCGACTGAAGAAAGGTCTTGCTGAGTGATACTGTACTGCGTTTTAAGGCAGATTTATTTGATTTGATATGTTTAAACCCCTCCTCAACTTTGCACTTTTCCGGATTTCACAAGGCTGCATGCAGGATGTGTGCTGGGGAAAAGCTTGCGTGTAAATGCATACATGAATGGAAGTGGTCCTCAAGTGGAGTTGATTTGGAAAAGGGCTTTAGTATGCCCTGCAAATAGATGCACTCCGGTAAAATGGTGATTATAAATTATCTGTTAATGGAGCTGAATGGGGAAATATTTAAGGCAGCCCCAAAGAAGGACTCTTTCATGTAGGCAGGGTTAATGTTTGGCATTAATATTTTTGCGTCTCCCTCCGTCTGGAACATCAATCTTCCAGAAACTAGACTGGCCCCCACACTGGCACCCTTTCTGAAGGCCCTGAAGACATGGGAATCCAGAGTGGGATGGAGCCGAGGGGATGACGGTGGGTGAGGGTTATTATTACTTATTCTTATTTGATTATTTTTTAATTTCCTCCCCTACTTTTTGTTTTTCTTGTCTATAAGCCGCCAAGAGTCACTGGGAGAGAGTAGGCGGTTATATAAATTCTCTGAAACAAACAAATAAATAAATAAATTTGCTACTCTGAGTTGCAGGGAGACGGGTTCAAATGGGCTGGGGTAAAAACAAAGGGGAAGGAAGCCAGACAAGACAGGAGTCCACCAGAGAGTTCAAATACCAATTAAATATGAGCCAGCCCTGTGCGGCAGCAGCCAAACAAGCCAATGCAATCCTAAGTTGCATTAACAGAGGGATACAATCAAGATCAAGGGAGGTACTAATACCACACTATAAAGCCTTAGTAAGACCACACACTTAAGAGTACGGCATCCAGTTTTGGTCACCACACTATAAAACGATGTTGCGACTCTAGAAAGAGTGCAGAGAAGAGCAACCAGGGTGATGAGGGGACTGGAGGTTAAAACATACGAAGAACAGTTGCAGGAACTGGGCCTGGCTAGTCTAGGGAAGAGAAGGACCAGGAGAGATGGGATAGCATCTTCCAATATTTGAGGGGCTGCCACAGAGAGGAGGAAGGGGTCAAGCTATTTTCTAAAGCCCCCAAAGGCCAGACAAGGAACAATGGATGAAAACTGACCAAGGAGAGATTCAACCTGGAAGTAAGGAGGAATTTTCTGACAGGGAGAACAATCAACCCATGGAACAGAAGTTGCCTTCAGAAGTTGTGGGAGCTTCATAACTGGAAGCTTTCAAGAAGAGCTTGGGCTCCCATCTGTGTATATTCGTAGATATTGTACTCTCAAAGTGCAAATAGAGACGTGGGTACTCTATTTTTTTTTTTTCATCTTTAAGTGCTCTGGTTTTATTGTATTGTGAACAGTTGCTGGGGTGCATCCACAGTTTCGTTGTACTTGTACAATGACAATAAAGTTCTTCTTCTTCTTCTCCTTCTCCTTCTCCTTCTCCTTCTCCTTCTCCTTCTCCTTCTCCTCCTCCTCCTCCTCCTTCTCCCCCTCCCCCTCCCCCTCTCCTCCTCCTCCTCCTCCTCCCCCTCCTCCTTCTTCTATGGTGTAGGGTCTCCTGCTTGGGTGGAGTTGGACTGGATGATCTACAAGGTCCCTTCCAGCTCTTTAATCTGTATCTGTATATGCACGTTACATCTATGAAGGGTGGTGACAGCTCTGGGATCAAAGTCCTGCTCCTTTTGATGTAAGACAGGTAAAAAAGGGGGTGCAGCTTCCATTCCTGGGTCGCATCCGCCTCCTCTTCTTCTATCTTTTGATTTCTTTGCAGCTGACCTGGATTAACAGAGATAAGAGGCTAGAATTCTGTCTGGGAACACAAGAAAGAACCGGTCTCCAGCCAGCTGTTGCATGCTTCTGCCTGAGAATCTCAAAAGTTTTGAGGAACTCCAATTAAGCCTCTGACTCAAATGATGGCTATTCTTGTTATATAATCATAGACGGCAAGAACGATAGCGATCTTTAATGTTAATTGTCAAGCTGAACAAGATCCACCACATTGTTCATGGGCCTTCCTTTCCCTGTGACAGGTACATCATTCACACCTGTGGATGGCTCCGGCAGGTGATGGTTGGGCGGCGTGCATGGCATAGAATCGGAATAGACCTGGAAGGGACCTTGGAGGTCCTCTAGTCCAGCCCCCTGCTCAAGCAGGAGGCCCTCAAATGCCTCTCCAGTCTCTTCTTTAAAAACCTCCGATGATGAAGCACTCACAACTTCTGGTTGCAGGACACCCCACTGGTTAATTGTCCTTGCTGTTAGGAAGTACAGGTGATTCTTAACTTAATCTTCGTAGGCATCTCTCACGGCGCACACAAAAAAGGAAAAACCACAATAACCCCAGTAATGAAATTGGCCCAAAACTAACACTAGGAAAATGACAATCGTGCCCTTGGAACTAATCCAGGAGAGAAGCAACTTGGAATTAAGGGAGAAACTTCCTGAATTGAGGACAATGAAACGGTGGGACAGCTTTGCCTTCAGAAGTTGTGGATGCTTCAACACTGGAGGTTTTTAAAAAGAGACTGGACAGCCACTTATCTGAAATGGTCTAGGTTCTCCTGCTGGAGCTGGCGGATTGAATATCCACAATTGTGGCTAAGCGAAACATTTGGTAAGTGAATCTTCCCCATTTCCCAACCATTCTTGCCACAGCTGCTAAGTGAATCTCTGCAGCTCTTAAGTTGTTCAGTTAAATCTGACTTCCCCGTTGAGTTTGCCCATAGAAAGGTCCTGCCCCAAAAGGAAATCACATGACCCCCAAGACACTGTCATAAATATGAGTCAGTTGCCAAGAGTTTGGATTTTTTTGAATCACCTGGCCATGGTAGAGGCTGAAACAGTCATGAATGGTCATAAACCACATTTTTCAGCCCCGTTGTAACTTTGTATGGTCACTAAATAAAGCACTGTAAGTCAAGGACTATCCGTAAATCCAGTTCTTGCCAGGTTCTGCTTTGGAGCCCGGGGGAGAACCTCAGAGGGAAGAGAAAGAATATCCCTGATTCCTGGAAGACCAAAAAATTCAGCCTTTGGCTTCCTCTCGGGAATTCTGGGGATGTGGGAGAAGTTGCTTGCGGTGGGTCATCTTCCTAGATAGACCCTACACACCAGGGGTCACCAACCTTTTGGACCTCAGGGACCACCAAACTCATAATTTTAAATCCTGCAGACCACTAATATGAATGTTGACTGAGGGTGGCTTGCTGACGTTGGTGGGAAAGTCGGTCCCATATTCCAGAGCTTCAGTAGTCACAGGACTGGCCCTTTGGTCATCCTGGAGCAGCTACTCCTCCGTCCAGGCGCACCGGCCTGCCATGGACTGTGACTTTCCCACCAACGTCAGCAAGCCACCCCGGGGAGGATTCCCCCCCCACTCCCCGCCACCATTGGTCTTGTCTTCCAGTTCCAGCTCACGTGGCTCTACTCAAGGTAACGTTGGTGCTCAGCTGAAGGGTGGGGGCCAGTGGGTGGGCGGGCCATGTGGGCGGCACAGCCTTGTGTTCCCTTGCAGCCTGGATTAATTGCTTTGGGGTGTGTGTGCTTTGGGGGGGACATTTCTCTGTGGACCACCAAAAATTTCTCATGGACCACCAGTGGTCCCCGGCCCACCGGCTGGCGACCACTGCTACACAGAATTGGATTTCCTAAGACCAAGAGGCGAAAAAAATAACCCCAACACAACACATCAACAGAAGGATTGTTTTTAGATTGTATGAAGTGTTACAAGCTATGTAAACATAGCTTTTACCCAAGTGCTGTGATCAGGTTAAATGCAGAGTTATGAATCTGGTGGTCTTAACATATATATATCCTGGTTGTACAGTTTTTAACTGTTATTTGTTTTAATTTGTTTTACATTGTTATTTGTATATGTCTTTTGGTGTTGTTCAGTTGTATGTTGTGGAAGAGCACCTTATTTCGTTGTTCTCAGGTTTCTGAGTACAATGACAATAAATTTATCTATATCTACAACTGAAATATATTATTTTAGTAAGACCCCACTTGGAATACAACATCCAGTTTTGGTGGACATAAAAAAGATGTTGAGACTCTAGAAAGAATGCAGAGAAGAGCAACTAAGAGAATTGGGGGGCTGGAGGCAGAAATCTATATATGTAAAAGCAAAATACCACACTCACGCATCATCACAAAATCTCCAGAACTGTAAAGCCTACAAACTTGAAATTTGGCACGTCTGTTCCTCTTGGCTTCTAGGTGCTCGCTAAGAAAGGATTTTTCGAAATGACCATCAGAGCATTTAGTATTTCCTATATTATTATTATTAACATGCTCTGATGCTAAGGAGTTCTACTCCCGCTTCCCCACCTGAAAAGAAATCTGTTCCAAATGCAAAACACAAGCAGAGGAGAGGAGTTTCCGTTTCAGTTTCACAGCACCAAGCAGCTTTAGTACAGAACAGTTGAGCTAAGCCCCACCCAGGCTCCTTGCTGTCTCCTTCTGGCTCACACAGCAAATACTGTTTCAGTTTCCAAACAGCCCTCAATGCTCACACGCACTGACAGGACGCTAGCCAGATGAATACCGATGGATGCTGGTAGGCAGAGGTGGAATTCCCCCCTCCTTATTTTCCTCCCCAAAATCTAAGTGTGACCATATTGTTTCGTAGAGATATCCAGGTATCCAGGTAGCATATGATAAACATTGCAGGAACTGGGGATTGTTTAATCCAGCGGTCTCCAAACTTGGCAACTTTTAAGACTAGTGGACTTCAATTCCCAGAATTCTTCACTCAGCCAGCATGGGTTGAAGTCTACAGGTCTTGGAAGTTGCCAAATTTGGAAGCCCCTGGTCTGGTCTAATGAAGAGAAGATGGTAGCAGTCTTCCAATACTGGAGGGGCTGCCACAAAGAAGAAGAAGAAGAAGTAGTCAAGCTATTCTCCAAAGCATCTCAAAGCAGAAACAAGGAGCCACGGATGGAAGCTCCTCAAAAGGGGGCTCCTACTTGATCCTACGTTTTTTCCAGTCTCAAGACTCCGAGGACGCCAAAGCTGCCCTACTCTTGCACCTCCCTCTTCCAAATAAACAACGATGAGGAAATACCTCTTGGTAGAGACCTTGAGAGCCTCTTTGATGTTGGGTGACTTCACAGGTTGGTAATGGCAGGTGCAACAAAGGATCACACCCTACATTCTTGGCCCTCAAGTCATCAACACAGAAACTTCAGAGGTGTATTTCTCTCTTCCTCTTCCCCCCTCTCTCTCTTTTCACTTGCAACAAATTATACTTGTTTTCAGATACTTTGCCTCGGAGGCTTAATTAAAACCGGCTGGTAAATTACATAGATACTCCTTAGTCGCTTTCCCCCCTCTCCCCCCACCTCCACCTCACCTACTCATCCGCCCTGATTTGGAAGGGCTCCCATAAACTCTTAGAACATCAGGTGCACCGGAGGGGAGGAAGAAGGATGGCGAGGCAAGAAAGGAGGTGGAAGATTAGAGGTTGGTTACTTGGCTTTCCTTTCTGTTATTTTGTCCTCTAGGATGCGCCTGTACGTTGTTTTCCTAGGCCCCACTGCTCCACCAGGATCTCCAGCCCTGCTCCGTTGGCCACCAAGAGTCCTACTTGGTCATCTATGTGCACATCACCCAGGGGAAGGGTCTTGATGAACCCCCCGCAAGGGTGGAAACATGCTGACTTAAAATGTCTCAGGAGGTGTGATGATCCGGAGTGTAACACAAATGTAACAAAATCCAAAATGTAAATAAATGTTCCTTGAATGCCTCCAACTTGGCCCCACGGTTCAATAATTCTCAGTTGGAGATAAAACTGACTCAAAAATCGTCTTCAAAAGAAAGCAATACAGTCCGAACTTAATGAGCAGATAGAGGTGAAATAAAAAAACCAAAACAAACTACAGTGAGGACATTTCCACAACTGACCGGGATAAGTAATTATTGAATTCAAGGAGATAACAAGGCATAGTCTGTTGGAAGGATGCCAACCAAGATAACGTCAGCCCAAAATAGCACACGCTTTGCTTCTGGCAACGCTGTGTTTTTATCGTCTCTCTTATATACTATTCTCCCCAGCTGCAACCAATGAAGGGGATCATGGCCGTTTCCTCTCTCGTAAGCCAAGTTGTTTCCTTCTCTGTTCCTCCCTGCGTGTCGTAGGATGGAGAGGGGATGGGCCTGGGTTTCCTCTGATTGCCCAGCTGGCCTCTGCCCTTCCCCAGCCTCCTCCACAACCTCCGGAGCCACACCTCCACTCCCTGTCGGCTGTTCCTCCTCTCCCTCAGAGTCCGACTCTACCAAGGGCATGACAGGAGGCCTCCTATGAATAGCATTAGCACTAACACTATATTAGACTTACACAGGGGTGGGATTCACATTTTTTAACGACTGGTTCTGTGGGCGTGGCTAGGTTGGCATGGCCATGTGACTGGGTGGGCGTGGCTTCTTCTTTTTTTTTGCAGCAATCCCCCCTTGGGTTTTTTTTTTGCCTCCTGGGCCTCAGGGAAACCTCCTGGGGGGTCGTTTTTGCTCCCAGAAGGCTTCCCTGGGGCCCAGGAAGGCAAAAAACAGAGTGGGGGAGGGGGAGCTCCCCCCCAGAACACCCCTTTTTGCCTCCTGGGCCTGAGGGAATAAGCCTCCTAGGCAAAGCAGTAAGACCCGGAACAGCTGATCTTCGGGAGGGGGAAAAAAAAGAGAAAGTAATACTTTAAGGAATGACTGGGCAGGAGAGAATGCAGTCAGTGATGTCGGACTGACATCACTGATAAGGACTGACTGGGTAGGGAGGGGAGGGGCAGGTGGAGAGGGGCGGGGCCAGCCGGGGGCACGATTTGCCAGTTCTCTGAACTGCGCGGAATCATAACAACCGGTTCTATAGAACCGGTCTGAACCGGTAGAATGCCACTCCTGGGCTTACTCTTGCCCCCAACTATCGGGGTCCTCACTTTACTCACCTCAGAAGGCTGAGTTGATCTTGAGCCAGTCAGGATCGAACTGCTTAGAATGGGCACAGTTTGACTGCAAGGCTGCACTCTAACTACTTGGCCACCAAGGCTGAAGGAATGAACAGGAACTGGGCCTGGCTAGTCTAGTGAAGCGAAGGACCAGGGGAGACAGGATAGAAATCTTCCAAGATTTGAGGGGCTGCCACAGAGAGGAGGAGGGTGTGTGTGTCAGACTATTCTCCAAAGGACCTATAGGCCAAACAAGGAATAATGGATGGAAACTGACCAAGGAGAGATTCAACCTGGAAATAAGGAGGAATTTTCTGAGAGTGAGAACAATCAACCCATGGAACAGAAGTGGCCTTTGGAAGTTGTGGGAGCTTCATCCCTGGAAGTTTTAAGGGGAGACTGGACTGCCATCTGTCAGAAATGGTGTAGGGTCTCCTGCTTGAGTGGGGTGGGGGGTTGGACTTGATGACCTCCAAGGTCCCTTCCAACTCTGTTAATCTGTATCTAATCAGACACATCTTCTCCATCTGGGGCAGGTGTTTACTCAAAGACCCAGGCTGAGCATAAGATGAATACGTATTTGGAGGTCAGGTTTGAATGGTGGGGGTCCTTAGTGGTCTGTGAGCTTGGTTGCACCAATCATAGTATCATAGGACTGGAAGGGATCTTGGAGATCTTCTAGTCGAACCCCCTGCCCATCCATTCCACCCCGAAAAAACAGTTGTCCATTTTTTTTTCTTGAAAACCTCCAGTGATGGATCACCCACAACTTCAGGTGTGTTCAGATGATTAATTGTTCTCACTGTCAGGAAATTCCTCCTTATTTCCAGGTTGGAGTTTCCACCCATTGCTTCTTGTCCTACCCTCGGGTGGTTTGGGAGAATAAATGGATGCCCTCCCTCCTTCCAGGATGGGAAGACTGTTCTGGGATCTCCCCTCGGTCTTCCCTTCGTTAAGCAAAACTTAGTTCCTTTAGCTGTTCTTCTCAGAAATTCAGTTTCCAGGCCCCTGATCACCTTTGTCGCTCTTCTCTACACTCTTTCTTGAGCCTCTTTACTAATAATAATGTTGAGGTATAAGATTTAATAGCTGCCAGCTGCTGTAAGTCTGATGCAATGTAAGTCTGATGCAATTAAGGATGAATCAGCATAGCATGGTATTGCTCTTTTAAGACGAAGAATGAGTCCACAGAAGTTTATACAAGGCAGCCATTAGAGGGCGTGTTTTCTCTCTCCTTGTGTCTGGTATCTATTGCAGAGTTCTCTGTGCAGAGTTAAGAAGAAGATTAATTGCTTGTAAGGTATTTTACCGACGACATATATTTCTGTATACGTCTTGTAGATAAGCCACTGTTACATGTCTAAGTCTCTGTGTGCTGTGTTTTGCTCCTGGGATGTCTCAGAACAGTAGTGACGCTGCAAATGCTCTGACAATACTGTTGCCTATTTGGGTAATGAAATGTCTGCAAGAAAACAACTAAGCTCAGAGAGCACCAAGGATTCTACAAGTTGGATATGCACAGCGCCAAGAGACCAGAAGAGCTTTGTGCCTCCAGAATTCTTGCAGGTTTTCCTTGACTTGCAAATTCTTAGCCCTTCTTTGAAGTTATACCAACACCGAAAAAAAAGTGACTTATGATGGGTCCTTGCACCTATGGCTGTTGCGGTACCCCCATGGTCAAGTAATCAAAGGCAGAACAAAAAGCAACGGATGGAAACTAGTCAAGCAGAAATGCAATCTGGAAGGAAGGAGGCATTTCCTGACAGCGAGAACAATTAACCAGTGGAACAGCTTGCCACTAGAAGTTGTGGGTGCTCCGACACTGGAGGTTTTTAAGAAGACAACCTTGGGCCACCATTTGTCTGACATGGTAGAGGGCCTCCTGCCTGAGGAGGGGGCTGGACTAGAAGTCCTCCAAGACCCCTTCCAATTCTTGTTATTTATTCTGTTATACCCCTGTGGGTTCAAGGAACAGCTTCAGCTGATGTTCATGGGAAAATGTCGGGTCCCTGGGAAGGGGCGGCATAATCTTACTCCTTCCACGGTGAGAACCTGCCGGTTTTCTCATTCCTCAACTCCTCCTCCTGCAGACACAAAACCAGCCACCCTGCCTGGAAGCAGTTGCGGGACCCACAAATTGGGGATAGGCTCGAGAAACCCATGCACCACAGAGGAGGGGGGGGAATGAGGCAACTGTAGGGGAAGCTCAGGATGGAGGTGAGGTCAAATGCTCGAGGCCTGGTGTGGAAATGCTTGTGGGGTGCGCTAATCTCTGGTGATCTCTCCCTTCTTGGCAGGGTTTGCTGAGATCTCCTCGCCTGAACGCTGGGGAGGAGAAGCCAGTTTATTTGGAAACAAAACTTGAATTTTCTCATTCTCTTCCTTTACTACATCCTCTCCACGCTGTCTTTCTCAAGGTTGGGGGGAATCCTGCTCCGAATCACACGGTTTTAACCTCTTCGAATCGGATTCTCCCTTTGGAAGCAGCATTGACTGCCTGCTCCTGTTTGGATGGAGGAGACCGGCTGGACTCCCTTGTGGAACAAGAGTTTGAAGACCTCAGCCAGAGGCAGAGGTGGTATTCAGCTGGTTCAGACCAGTTCTGGAGAACCGGTAGTGGAAATTTTGAGGAGTTCGGAGAACCGGCAAATCCCACCTCTGACTGGTTCCTCCAACCCCATCTCTTCTCTGCCTCTCATTGAGTCCCAGCTGATCGGCTGGGTCTTTTTTGGTTGCTCTGCATAGGAGAACAGAGCTGGAAAGCAGGTTAAGGGGCTGGGGAGGGAAGGGGGATTTTGCAGTTACATTCCCCCAGGAGTGGGGAGTGAATAGAGGTTTTACAGTATCCTGACCTGCCATGCCCACCAAGCCACGCCCACCAAGCCATGCCCACAAAATCAGTAGTAATTTTTTTTAAATCTCACCACTGACCCATCCCTTCCCACTTCTGACTATTTGACTGTAACTTTGTCGCTTGTATCCTTACGATTTATATTGACTGTTTCCTAGTATGATTTGATTGCCTATTTGTACCCTATGACTATCACTGTAGTACCTGATGATTCTTGATGAATGTATCTTTTCATGTACACTGGGAGCATTTGCACCAAAGACAAATTCCTTGTGTGTTCAACCACACTTGGCCAATAAAAAGAATTCTATTCTATTCTACCTATCTATAGGTGTATGTATGTATGTATGTATGCATATGAAGTATGACTACAATTGCGCCCAGAATTTCCATCGCTAAAGCAAATCAGTGGTTGAATGAGTTTTGCCTCCTTTTATGACCTTTCTTGCTGGAGTTGCTAAGTGAATCACTGCAGTTATTCAGTTAGTAACCATGGTCGTTAAATGAATCTGGCTTCCCCACCTTGACTCTGCCCAAGCAAGAGACCCTATACCATTCTGGATATATATATGAAGGGGCTTTGAGTCTTTTGCTAAACGATGGAGGTTTAATCCTATTATGTCCTAAAGGCCCACGTCCTATTCTTCGAATTTGGATGGAAGAGAATGTCAATTTTAATCCCATCCTTGGAGGGGAAGTTCTTTTGTTTTGCAAATAGGCTGACCCAATCTTTCTTCATGGGCACAGAATATTTGCTGGTGGCTTTTAAGAAAGACTGAGTCTGCTTACTGCCTTTAAGAACACGTTTCTCTGTTTCTCTTTTAAGGAAATATAATATTCTGCCTCTTAATATTCCCCCTCAAATATTTCATTCTTTTAGGAGGGGGTGCAGGGCTTCTCCTGTTCGGTCCACCCTTTCCCCTTTGCAGAATTAAGGAGGAATTTCCCGACAATGAGGACAATTAATCAGAGGAACGAATTGCCTCCAGAAATTACGGGTGCTCCATCACTGGAGGTTTTTAAAGAAGAGACTGGACAGATATTTGTCTGGAATGGTCTCCTGCTCAAGCAGCGGGTTGGGCTATAAGGCCTCTAAGGTCCCTTCTAGCTTGGTGATTCTAAGTGTGGCCTTCCCTTCAAAGAAGAGAGGGGTGGGGTCAACCTTCAGAGCACCAAAAGAAAGACAAGAAGCAATGGATGGAAACTAATCAAGGAGAGAAGCAACCTGGAACTAAGGAGGAATTTCCTGATAGTGAGAACAATTAACCGGTAGAACAGCTTGCCACCAGAAATTGTAAATGCTCCAACACTGGAAGTTTTTAAGAAGAGACTGGACGATCATTTGTCTAAAATGATATAGGATCTCCTGCCAGAGTAGGGAGTTGGACTAGAATAGTGGTCGCCAACCAGTGGGGTGCGGCCCACTGGTGGTGTGTGAGAAAAATGTGGTGGTCCTCAGAGAAATGTCACCCCCAGAGCACCCCCCAAAGCAATTAATCCAGGCTCCACAGGAACACAATGCTGTGCCGCCCACATGGCCCGCAGGAACTATCCCTGCCCACTCACTCCTTACCTGGCAAACTTGCCTGTTAAGTTGCTATTTTTCCTTTTCCTGACCATCAGCTGTTCTGCTGTGCTGGGAGATTTAGATTAGCTAGAAAGCAGGAAATCATCGGATTTCTTGCTTTCTAGCAAATCTTTAGATCTTCGGCTCTGCCTTTAAGCAGAGCTGAACCTTCCTTAGGACTGAAGCAGTACAGTCTCAGCTAGCCGATGGCAGAAACTCAGATCTCTCAGTGAATCTGTGATTCGGTGAGCAACTCAATCTGCCTGCTTTGCCTGATTTTGGGTAAAAGTTGCTCTTTTGTTATTAAAAAAAAAAATCAATATTTGCATCAATATTTATAATATTTACCTACAAGCCATGCCCAGCCAGTCACATGACCTCCAAGCCACACCCACAAATTAGGCCGCACCCACAGAACCGGTTGTTAAGAAATTTGAATCCCACCCATGCCTGTGTGTGTGTGTGAGAGAGAGAGACGGAGGGGGGGAGGAGGGAGGGAGAGAGAGAGAGAGGTTAGATCAAATCTCTCTCTCTCTCTCTCTCTCTCTCTCCCATCAATGTCAACAATCCACCGTCAGTCAAAATTCATATTAGTGGTCCCCGGGATTTAAAATTATGAGTTTGGTGGTTCCTGAGGTGCAAAAGGCTGGCAACCCCTGGACTAGAAGATCTCCCTTCCAGCTCTGTTATTCTGTTATTCCAGTTGTCTACTTCTTAATTAAGAAATTGTGGGGTCCAAAAGGTGGAATTGCTCACCGGAGTTGAAAATCCAGAAAAATCTGTTTTCCCCCCCTCCCCTATGCGTCTCACACTTCAAAAGGCATTTCTGCCTGAACAGAAAATACCCGAAAGCCCTTCGCGAGTGACAGAAGGGATAAATTCCTCAGCCACTTTCTCCTGGTTCTAAGAAGAGGACCCCGAAGGCAACTTCCAGATCAAAAACACAAGAACGCAATCGCGGAATTAGATTTGGGTTTTTTTTTTTTAATAAATGGGTCATGCCAATTAAGGAATTAAAAGAGCAGAGATGAAGGATGGGGACAGAGACATCCAAGCAGCAGCACATTTGAAAATTACCATGCCGGAGATGAAAACTTTCACCGTGTGGCCCTTTTGAAGAAGGCCTTTGCCATCCAGTCAGGGCCGGACTTCCAAAATTTTAGCAATGAGTTCTCTGCCCGGTTGCTGAGTGGGCGTGGCCATGGTGGGCATGGCCTAGTTGACCTCCTGCACCATTGTGGTGGGATGGGGCATTTTTGTCCTCCCCGGACTCTGGAGGCTTTCTTCGAGCTTCTGGGAGGGCAAAAACGGACTCCTCAGGCTCCGGAGACTCTCTGGAAGCTGGAAATGGGCTCATTTCCATCTTTCCCGAACTTTCGGAAGGCCCGTTTTTTGCCCTCCTTGAGCCTCCATGTGTGCCCTGCACTTCCCTTATTGAGAGTTTTTCAGTGATAATTCAGCGCCAGAAAAATAAACACAGAGGGCTGGTGCTTCATTTAACATCTTTATAAACATAAGTAGATTTTACAAACCAGTTGTAGATTTCTCCAACATGGAGCAAACTCAAACAGAAACATGTTGCAAACTCAGAGCAGAACTCCAGTCTTCAGCAAGCAAGCAAGTTAGTTTCATCTTCAATAGACAGCCTCAGAGCTCCGCATAGCTGCAGAGTTTCAGAGCTTAACATAGAGCCATGCCTAGGCTACTTTTAGTTTCAGTTTCCAGCCTAGGCTACTTTTAGTTTCA
>NW_020769399.1:171623-185434 GCF_900518735.1 Pseudonaja textilis | reverse complement strand
TCCTCCTCCTCCTCCTCCTCCTCCTCCTCCTCCTCCTCCTCCTCCTCTCCACAAACCCCACTCCCTTCTAACACTGGTGATATGACTGGTCAGGTCATAAAATGTCTGCAAGAAAACCACCAAGCTCAGAAAACACCAGGGACTTACAATCCTCCTCCTCCTCCTCCTCTTCCTCCTTTTTGTAAGTTTGTCCCTCTTTCCCAATGCTGGGACCAGAACATTCCACCCAGTTCAAGTGGGGAGAACATCCACCCCCCAATATGAATGGAGAACCAAAATAATAAAATAAAAGAAGATAGGAAGTCACAGTCTACTGTGCTGAAAAGATCCCCAGATGCATCGGCTGGAGCAATTATTTTACACTTAGCGCATGATGGATGGGATTTCCCCGTGATACTTTACTGCACTCGACTGGGCTGTGTGCAAACATCCCCAGGAAAGACAAATGATCTGCAGCCCAGGATTTGAGTGATGGGCCCATGTGCTGATGGCAGTTTGTTTCCCGCTTGACGTTTCCCAAAAGTCAGCTCAGTCGCCTCACAATTTTCTGCTTTCTGGATGAGTCAGTAGCCATGCCAATAACGCCCTCCGTTATCACCCCTTCCAATCCTGCCAGCACCACCCATCTCATGGGCAGGATAGAACCAGCAGAGGAGATAGATGGAGATGGCCTGAATGTGGTGAGCCACTACTCGGGGGATCTGCAGTGTTGGCATGAGGGTCACGGCTATCACAAAGCTGCCCCAAAGAAGTGGGGGTGTGTGTTTCAACCTATTCTCCAAAGCACTTGAAGCAGTGGTGGGATTCAACCTTTTTTTTAAACCACCATTTCTGTGGGCATGGGTTGGTGGGTGCACTTGGCACACGTGTGTGCTTTGCATGGGCACTTCACACGTGCATTTCACGCGCGTGCGCACAGGGTTTTATACTGACTTTTTCCTGCAATCCTGCACTCTCCCTGTGTCTTCAACAGCTGACGGGCAGCAATCCACTCTGCCAGGCGAAGCAGCTGAGCTTCAAAACCAGGACATAAAGGTCAAAGGCAGGACATAAAGGTCAAAGGCAGGACATAAAGGTCAAAGGCGGGACATAAAGGTCAAAGGCGGGACATAAAGGTCAAAGCCGGGACATAAAGGTCAAAGGCAGGACATAAAGGTCAAAGGCGGGACATAAAGGTCGAAGGCCAGGACATAAAGGTCAAAGGCAGGACATAAAGGTCAAAGGCAGGACATAAAGGTCAAAGTCAGGATATAAAGGTCAAAGGCGGGATATAAAGGTCAAAAACAGGACATAAAGGTCAAAGGCGGGACATAAAGGTCAAAGGCGGGACATAAAGGTCAAAGGCGGGACATAAAGGTCAAAGCCAGGACATAAAGGTCAAAGGCGGGACATAAAGGTCAAAGCCAGGACATAAAGGTCAAAGGCAGGACATAAAGGTCAAAGGCGGGACATAAAGGTCAAAGCCAGGACATAAAGGCGGGCGAGAGGGCTGAGCAGCTGATCGTCGGAGCGAACCGCTTCACTCACAGATGATCGTTGGAGCTACCAGTTTGGCCGAATGGTTGCATCTCAGCACTGGTGGGATGTACGGAGTGTAAGGCTATCATAACCTTCCAGGAGGATGCCTGGAACCTGGAATCACCTCGTTCCCTCTCCATTGCGGGAATTTGGCCTTGGAAAATGTGAGCCGCCCTTCTGCTTCCTTGAAATTAGACAGCGACAGGACTGAGGTCATCACCTCCCTGCTTAGGCCTTTTCCCATTGCTTGGGTGGAGACCTGAATGATGGCTCAGATGAGGCCCGGTTTCTCCAATGCTGAATAACAGAATAGGAGAGTTTAAAGGGACCTTGAAGGTCCTCTAGTCTAACCCCCTGCTCAGGCAGGAGATCCTATACTATTCCAGACAAATATGGTTGTCCGATCTCTTCTTGAAAAACCCTCCAGTGATGGAGCAGGCGCTGTTAGGAATAACAAGGTTACCTAACGTAGTTTGGGTAAAATAATATATATAAACTATGATAGTAAATTTAAGTGTGTGTCACTTTAAACTGCAAAGCATGTAATTTTGGGTGTGGTTGTGAAACCGCCATAAGAGGGAGCAAGAGAACCTACTGGATTGCTGACGATTCCTGACGATTGCTGGTTTGATGGATTGATGGTTTGTTAATTGCTTGTTTCCCTACTGCTGAGTTGCTGAATGCTGAAGGGAAAAAGGAGATTTGACTTCTTCATATCTCTACTGCGAGGAGATATATTACTGGACTGATATTTGTAAGTTTACTGACCTCTCTTTTTCGACACTGGACTTTGCAACTGAATAATCCCCGGACGGACTGAATTAGTAAATGATATATGGACTGTTTTGACTATGCTAAAACTCTTGCTGGAATAAACTATTTAACTAGCACAGTGTATCTGTTTTACTGAGTGTAAGCTACAAAAACGTTTATCTCACATATTTTGCCTGCCTGCCTGACTGCCGTGCAGATTCTGCTAGGGTGTATCCCTAACACGCACAACTTCTGTTCCACGGATTCATTGTCTCAACTAAGGAAATGTCTCCTTAGTTCGAAGTTGCTTGTCTCCTTGGTAAGTTTCCATCTGTTGTTTCTTGTCCTGCCTTCAGGTGCTTTGGAGAATAGGCGGCTCAGAGGCTAAGACGTTGAGCTCATCGATCAGAAAGTTCGGCAGTTCGGTGGTTCGAATCCCCGGCGCTGCGTAACAGAGTGAGCTCCTGGGACTTGTCCCAGCTTCTGCCGACCTAGCGGTTTGAAAGTATGTAAAAACGCAAGTAGAAAAATTAGGGACCCCCTTTGGTGGGAAGGGAACGGTGTTCTGTGCACCTTCTGGCATTGAGTCATGCTGGCTACATGACCACGGAGACGTCTTCGGACAGGTGGCTCTTCGGCTTTGTAACAGAGATGAGCACTGCCCCCTAGAGCCGGAAACGACTAACACCTATATGTGCAAGGGGAACCTTTACATTTTCTTTGTGGCAGCCCCTTAGATATTGGCCCCTAAACCTCTGAGCAATGGCAGAAAATGTGGGAATCCTGACTCCTCTCAAAATGCCATGATGGGGGTTGGGCTTCTTTTCCCATCACCTCTTGGCCAATCTGTCAGGGTTGCCAAAATAACTTGGGAACCCTTGGAAAAAAGACACATTTCCTAGTAAAAATAGAGATTCGTTTTTTTTCTCTTCCTCCCCCTACTTCCCCCCAAATCCAAGTCTCCAGTCGCTGTCTTGTCTGATTCCCTGTTGGAGGGGTCAAATACTTTGGATGGACTTCTCAAAACTCTATTGACAATGGACATATTTAATCATCAAGATCATTTAAAACAATATTTGTTTGTCAAGCTACTGTTGTTCTAGCAAAATCTTTTCCAGTTTAATAATCCACAGTTCAGAAAAATACCAAATACCAGGAGAGAGGGAGGGAAGAAGCAGAATAGGCATATTCCTGACCCCCAAATCGATCTATTGGAGCTATTCTAGAGCTCAACGTCTTGCCAGTGAACCCCAATTTCACTTCGCTTTTTTTCATGCATGGTCTATTCGTCATGAGATCATGCACTTTTAGCATCCAGGAATCACAACTCCCTGGAAGATGTAAAATGAATGTTTAAAAAAATATTAAAGAAACAAAAAAAACGACATAAAACAATGACGTACAATGGTGCCATCACCAAAATTTGCACGTTGAGATCAAAAAGAAGAGAATTTTGAGGCAGGTGGAAGTAAATTATCACCATTTTGCACAAGTAGGCCTCTCGGGATGGCTCATGCTGGGGACCTGATCACCTGAAGACTTTGGGACAGCCAGCTGTCATGCCCCTACCAGAGTCTGAATCCGAGAAGGTTGATAAACAGCCATCCGGAAGCGGAAGAGTGGCTCCGTTGGCTGTGGAGGAAACTGGGGAAGGGCAAATTCAGGCTGGGCAGAGCAGGGGAGAGGTAGAACTGGGGAGAGGGGTTCAGAGGAAGGCCAAGGTCCACCCCTCCTCATCCTAGGGCACACAGGGAAGAATGGAGAAGAGAGCAACGTGGGTTGCATGGCTTATGAGGAAGGAAAGGGCCCTGACTCCCTTCACAAGGCACACCTGGGGAGGGAGTTTAAAGGAGAGGCAGATGGGAGGGGTGATTGTTGGGAACAAACATTGAGTTCATCTTGTGTTGGCTGTTGTTATCTGAGTTCTTGGCATCCTCCCAATTGTTTGATTTACTGCCGTGTTACTTCATTTCTGGAACTTGTTATCTTGCCCTGTCAGATTTATTACCTTATCTTGCCTTGTTGGGTTTATAGTTTAAAGTTTTCTCTTTACAAGGTTTGGACTGGAATATTTGCAACCAAAGGCTGTTGCAGATTGGTGGGACAGTTTTTCTCCAGACTGGAAAGTAACTGGGACATTCGGAGCAAAGTTGGAGCTAATAAAGGGACTAATACTTATTCTCTGGCTCGGTTGCCTTTTTGCCATGCTCCGGGTCATCACACCAGGTTTTGTGTGTGTAGCAACATGCCTACTTGAGACACGGGGAACCAGAAAATGCTACAGCTTAAGAAAATGCAATAGGACTCTATGATCTTGAACATGCATCTAGTTTTATTGTTACCCCAAATTAGGTCTATAATGGTTGGTTACACAGTCAGCCAGATGTTCAAAATGGAATTGGCATTCTTGTCCACCTCTCCAGTCCTTCCCAGGACCTGTGTGAGGCAGATGTGGTCTTTTGACGGTATCAAAGGTATGGCCAAAGGATGTAAGTTCTTCTAAGTCAGAGGTAGGGAACTATGGCCCCTTGATGACTAGTGGACTTCAACCAATGGGGCTATTTAATGGCGTCTGCCCTTTGCGATCCCTTAAACATGAGCCAGCAGTGTGTGGCAGCGTCCAAAAAAGTGAATTCAGTTCTTGGTGTAGTAAACAGAGGAATCAAAAATCACACGAAGTATTAATTCCACTTTATAAAACCTTAGTGAGACCACACCTGGAATATCGCATCTAGTTTTGGCGATCACATTACCAAAAGGATGTTGAGACTCTAGAAAAAGTACAGAGAAGAGCAACTAAGATGTTGAAGGGCCTGGAGACTAAAACGATAGGAAGAACAGTTGCAGGAACTGGGCCTGGCTAGTCTAGAGAAAAGAAGGACTGGGTGGGACAGGATAGCATCATTCTGTTATTTGAGGGGCTGCCCCAAGGAAAGAAGGGTCTCCACCTGTTCTCCCAAGCCCCAGAAGGCAGGACAAGAAATAATGGATGGAAACTAGCCGAGGAGAGAAGCAACCTGGAATTAAGGAGAAACTTCCTAACAGTGAGGACAATTAACCAGTGGAACAGTTTCCAACGGAAGTTATGGACTTTCTGTCATTGGAGGCTTTCAAGAAGAGAGGGTCACAGCCACCTGTCTGAAATGCTATAGGGTCCCCTGCTTGAGCAGGGGGTTGGACTAGAGGACCTCCAAGATCCCTTCCCGCTCCCTTCTGACTGATTGATTGCAGGGACACAGACAACAACACACATTTGCACCTGTCCTTTGTGTCTTGATCAGTGTACACTGGAGGACTTCACAGCAGTGTGACAGAAACACAATGAATGTTGCTCGTTTCTGGAGTTAATCTGTACCTATTTCAGTCTTGGATTTTATATTTTATGTCATATAGCTTGTCTTATTTTGTGATCCTTCTGATATGAATAAAGAAATGAACGAATGAATCATTTCTCACCTAATCTGGAGAGCGTCCTGAGGGAAGTAGGCAGAGAGTTACGAGTCATTGCTCCTAAATCCCAATTTTTCAAGAGGCAACTGGACTTGGAAGACGTTTCGCTTTTCATCCCAGAAGCTTCTTCAGCTCTGGCTGTATGGTGGGGAATGGAAGAATTTATATTCTTCGGTCATTGAGGCCACTTGGAGTCCTAAAGGTGCTTTTTTTTTCAAAAGGCGACTGGACTTTCTGGGTTTTCTTTGAAGACGTTTCGCTTCTCATCCCAGAAGCTTCTTCAGCTCTGGCTGTATGGTCGGGATTGGAAGGATTTATATTCCTTGCAGACAGCTGGTCATTTGTATCCTTTGAAAGGGTCATTGAGGCCACTTGCTGTCCCAAAGGTGCTTTTTTTTTCAAGAGGCAACTGGACTTTCTGGTTTCTCAGTTTTCTCAGTTTCTCAGTTTTCTTTGAAGATGTTTCGCTTCTCATCCCAGAAGCTTCTTCAGCTCTGGCTGTATGGTGGGGAATGAAAAGATTTATACTCCTTGCAGACAGCGTTGGTCATTTGCATTCTTTTAGAGGTCCCTAAATCCTTTCTCCTAGGTGGGTCTATTCAGATTAGGTCAGAAATGATATCACCCCGGAGAACTTTCGTACTTTCACGGAACAATAGATGGAATTGAACTCTTGTGCTTCATAATGTCTTCTCCAGCACATCCTGGTCTGTCTCTAACCAACCAACCACCCTGCCTGTAAACCTTTAAACCAATGGACAATGTGTGTTTACACAAGATGATAGGGTAATTGCTTCCTCTGAGAAAGCCTGTTATTAAAAGCAGGTTTATCAGCGATAGGAAGTCTGTGCACCCAGACTGTTTCTAATCACCGTCTGCTGCTGTACGTAACACATGGCCGGATTTTCACCCTTCCTTTCTTTCTTATAAATCTAATTCTCAGTTTAAGGTGACAGTAATAATATGTTAAATACCAGCAGATTATTAGAAACACATTCATTGAAAATTACCCATGTAATAGATGGTTATCAGTGACATCACGGGCCTAAATACATACAGATGTTGGCCAGATGAAGGCTGAGAGATGGAACTGAAACGCAACCCTGTGTTGCTCCATATTCAACCCTGAATAAGTTAATTTGTTTGCACTCTCCTAATTCCTGAAATAGTGTGAATACCTCACATGCCTCCACCGTGTGTTCTGGGGCATCGGATGTGCCTTGTAATAATGCTAATAAACTGTTGTTTGTCTGGCACCCACTGGTCCGAACAGTCGCGGATGCTTGGCCAACAGCTGTGTAGAGGCCCACTGAGCTTTAAAAATGTGCAAATCCTAAGCAGCGGAATAGAGAAGGAACCAAAATACCAAAAAAAGAAAAGAAAAAAAAGAGCCATATTTTCAGTGGAAAGAAATGCTTCATGTTCCTTGGGGACATTTTAAAAGAGGTCAAATCTTTGGGTGACCCACTGAAGAATCTGGAGAGTAAGAAAGCCACCATTATCCAGTTTCGTAGGGAGAATTCTGGGGGTCCTGTTGGAGGTAGCCCTGAAAATGGATCTGGTATGGCAGATTCTCCTTAGACGTGAAAGGCTTGGAGAGGAAAACATGTGAAGAACGGTTGCAGGATTTGGGGTATGCCTAGTCTAATGAAAAGGGGAGACATGATAGCAGCCTTCCAGTATTTGAGGGACTGCCCCAAAGAAGAAGGAGGTCAACTTATTTTACTCGAAAAGGCAGGACAAGAAATAATGGAGGGAAATTAAACAAGAAGAGATGCAACCTCGAATTAAGGAGAAACTTCCTAGCAGTGAGAATGATTAACTAGCGGAACAGTTTGCCACCAGAAGTTATGGTTTTTCAAGATACTGGACAACTATTTGTCTGAGGTGGTCCAGGGTCTCCTTCTTGAGCAAGAAGATGGACTAGTAGACCTTCAAAGTCCCTTCTAGCTCTCTTCTGAATTGAAATTCTCAGCCATCCAGATCATGGTTCTCCCAAAGTGTTGTGGTTAGCCGGCAGCAGGTGCGGATGGCTGAGGTTTCGGAGAGCGAGGACTCAGATGAGGGGCCTGCATGTGATGCAGGGATGGGGCCAGGGCCATCAGGGAGTGCAATGCTGCCTTCAAAGATTGTTGGAGGCTGGCAGCTGTGAGGAAGAGGTCCCCGAGGAGCCTGTGCCCAGTGTGCATACGCGCAGGGCTGCTTGAAGGAAAGAGCAGCTGTAGCAGCACAGGTAACTCGGGAGTAAGACTGCAAGGTCAGAGATAAAAGCCAGCTGAGAAACCGCAGTTCTTTGCAGGAAGCAAAGAAGTTTTTGCACTCAAGCCTGGTGGACGTTGGGAGTGTCTGAGTTGATGTTTGTTAACTCTTTGTGTTTGAAATATTTCTTAGTAACTTTATCTAGTGTTCTTGTCAGCCTTGCACCATCTTGGCAAGGCTCGTTCTTATCAGAGACAACTAGTTTGAAACAGCCTTTTCACCGGGAAGGAATGGAATTTGTAAAGAACCATTAAAAGGTTTTGCTGTTCCCTCTGTTTCGTGTCTGTTTCCTTGGAACGAGGTTTGGGTCAGAACACAAAGGCAGAGGTGGGATTCTACTGGTTCGGACTGGTTCAAGTGAACTGGAGGTTACATTGGCATCAGATTTGCCAAACTGGTATTTGAACTAGACCGGCTGGCCCTGCCTATCCCTCCCCTCCCCTTCCCTCCCAGGAGTCTCCACGCAGCCCATTTTGGGTGCAGATAAGGGCAGGGTTCGCGTGGAGGCTCTGGGAGGGGGGAAAATGGGCCTTCCAGAAATCCAGAAAGGGGCCTGTTTCTGGAAAGGCCTCCATAGCCTGGGAGAGGCCATTTTTGCCCTCTGGACCCTTGGGAAGGTGAAAAACGCCCCCCCCCGGAAGTTCCAGTGGGCCAGGCCCACCCACCTTGGCCACACCCTCCCAGCAACCGGGCAGCGAACTGGTTGCTGCTATTTTTGACTCCCAATCCTGTCTGAAGGTGCTTTATTTTTTCCCAAGGGGCAGCTCCTTTTTCGTTGAAGACGTTTCGCTTCTCCTCTCAAGAAGCTTCTTCGGTGCTTGCCTGTTTGGCAGCTGAGAGGTTAGGAAAGGGTTTGCATCCCGGTCCTTCCTGAGATCCATCTTGGCCATTCGATGCCCTGTGAACCTCCAAGATGGTCCTCGTGTCCTCGGCTCCTCGGCTGCCCTCCTTGCAAACAGGGGGGGGGAGGGGGGGGAAGCAGCCGAGGTCTTTGGCAGCACCCGGGCTGCAGCTCTGCGACCAATTAGTACAGGAAACACCAAAAAGATGTCCCGTGAACCCATCCAGAAAGAAAGAGGCAGAGCGAGAGTCTGCTTTTGTATGTCAAGTGTGTGTGTGTATGTGTGTGTGTGCGTGTGTGTGCGTGTCTCCTGCACACAGAGGGAGCTTTTATATGCAGCCTAATTCGAACCAAATGGCTACATCCTCCAGCGGTGGAATCCAAGCGTGCCTTCAAAGTTGGTTTAGGATCCTGCTTTGATTACAAGATTGTTTAATCACTGGCTGTTTGCAAAGTGGTGCACCCTGGTCTCTCTCTCTCTCTCTCTCTCTCTCTCTCTCTCTCTCTCCCTCTCCTTGTCCCGGGGCTGAAGGATGCCCGAGCCCCCACCTGCCTTTGAAGGCTGTAGGAAGTCTGCACAATTCAGAAGAACCCAACTCCAGAAGCTTAGGGGCAAGATTAGGCGGGTCCAGCCACTGTCTTCTTCTTGGGGGTCTTCCCTCCCCTCTCCCCGGTTCAATTCAGAATAGAGTTGGAAGGGACATTGGAGGTCTTCTAGTCCAACCCTCTGATCAAGCAGGAGACCCTTTACCATTTTGGACAAATGGCTGGCCAATCTCTTCCTGAAAAGCCTCCAGGGATGGAGTACCCACAGCTTCTGAAGGCAAGTCGTTCCACTGGTTAATTCTCCTTACGGTTAGGAAGTTTCTTCTTAATTCCAGGTTGCTTCTCTCCTTGGTTAGTTTCCATCCATTGCTTCTTCTCCTGCTTTCAGGTGCTTTGGAAAATAAGTTGAGTTGGATTCCATTTTTTAAACTACCCATTCTGTGGGCGTGGCTTGGTGGGCCTGGCAGGGGGAAGGATACTGCAAAATTTCCACTCCCTTCCCACCCTACTAACCTGCTTTCCAGCTCCATTCTCCTGTGTAGGGCAACCAAAGAAGACCCAGCCGATCAACTGGGACTCAGGAGGCAGAGAATAGATGGGGTTGGCACGGCCAGTCAGACGTGGTATTTGCCAGTTCTATGAACTACTCAAACGTTCTGCTACCAGTTTTCCAGAAGTGGTCAGTACCTGCTGAATACCACCTCGGAAATTGACTCCATCTTGACCCCCTGGCAGCCCCTCAAATACTGGAATACTGCTATCATGTCACCCCTTGTCCTCCTTTCCTCTAGACTAGCCAAACCCAAATCCGGCAAAATCCGTTCTTCATACATCTTAGTCTCCAGCCTTCAACCATCTTCGTTGGGCTTCATCCTCTTCCAGTTTGTTCAAGCAAACTGTCAGTGTTGATCTCCAAGTTGAGAAGAAGTTGAGAAGAAATTGAGAAGAAGTTTGCTTCTCCGTGGGTGGACTTCAAGAGGTTTTTACTGCCCCTAACCAGGCTGAACCCTGATGGGTAATTCAAGGGCAGAAAGGAGAATATGGATATGTACAACCAAGAATTGCAGCAATGGTTCCATTTTAATGGGATTTTATGCCAATAAATATGCGCTGGGGCTGTGAAGGCAACATCATGAGCGGACCTTCTACACGGGCCAAGAATATTTGGGATTTTGCGCATTTTTAACTTGGTTTTTAAATATTTCCCCAACTTTCTCTCCTCCATCCCAACTGGGGTATTCAGTAACTTTTTTTTAAAGAGTCAAAAGAGTGACGGAGTCAAAAGAGTCAAAAGACTGACCCATTGAGTCCACAAAGGCACACCTGCTGGTGTTCAAGGCCCTGCCCAGTTGCATCTCTTGGGTGGTTAAGCAGAGTTTCAGGTGGGGAACTCTTTCCTATTACCTGGCATCAACTTCAGAAGGTGTGACAAAGGAAGGAACCTGGCATCATCATCACCATGGCCAACGGAGGCTATAGGACTGAAGTGGTGGTTGCCAAAATCCTATGGGATCTTTTATGGGCCAAAGACTCCTTTGGAGTGATGCACCAGAGAAATGCGTATAATGGCTGGCTGGGGAATTCTGGGAGTTGAAGTCCACAAGTCTTAAACCAGCCAAGGCTGGAGACCCCTGATACTAAAGCGAGCCAAGCACTGCTTCTACTTGAAAAGGTCTAATCCAGGGGTCTTCAAACTTGACAGCTTTAAGACTTGTGGACTTCAACTCCCAGAATTCCTCCTCCAGTCATGTTAGCTCGGGAATTCTGGGAGTTGAAGTCCACAAAGTCTTAAACTTGCCAAGTTTGAAGACCCTTGGTCTAATTAATTGACTATTCTCTGCCACCAGCTAATTCTCACTCTTCCATGGTCAGTTTGATGGGGCACCCAAGAACTCACCACCTACATCTGTAGCTAAAATCCTTGGATTCTCCCAGAGGTTTTCCTAATATAGGGAGTGTACATGATGTAGTCATGGCCGGCTGGGGAATTCTTGGAGTTGAAGTCCACAAGTCTTAAACTGGCCAAGGTTGGAGCTCCCCTGCATCTACTAAATGCCCGGGGGTTGCCTTTTAGCGGCTGGAAATGCCCAGAGATGTTCAGGCCATCTTCAAGCCAGCTGTTGAAGGGAGTAATGATGATCGCCACACCAGACGTTTCCTTTGGCTGTACCAACAAAGGCAAAGCCCTATTACTCTCCCTGAGTCATTAGGGGGAAGGCTGGAGACGTCCTATGAGGTCATCTCGCCTATCCAGACTTGGCTAATGTCCCTCTGCTCAGGACTGCTACAGCCCACTCCAAGAACGGTTGCAGGAACTGGGCACGGCTAGTCTAGGGAAGAGAAGGACCAGGGGAGACAGGAGAGCAGTCTTCCAGTATTTGAGGGGCTGCCACAGAGAGGAGGAAGGGGTCAAGCTATTTCCCAAAGCACCCGAAGGCCAGACAAGGAATAATGGATGGAAACTGAACAGGGAGAGATTCAACCTGGAAATAAGAAGAAACTTTCAGACAGGGAGAACAATCAACCAATGGAAGAGAAGTTGCCTTCGGAAGTTGTGGGAGCTTCATCACTGGAAATTTTCAAGAAGAGATTGGACTGCCACCTGTCAGAAATGGTGTAGGGTCTCCTGCTTGGGCGGGGGGTTGGACTAGATGACCTACAAGGTCCCTTCCAACTCTTAGTCTGTAAGTAAGAGAGCAAAAGGATGGTGTTTCCACAACAGTGTGGCTACCAGAGACGTCTGGAGAGCTCATTTTCTTCCATTCCCCACTTTGACCTCATCACTTCTGTTCACAATGTTGGCTTCTTCAGGGATTCCTCCCGCTGCCTCTCTGCTTCCCAAATATTTTGTGGCCTATGCCTGCCCCCCACCCCCACCCCATGGGGTATTTGTCCTTCTTGGCCTGTTGAAAGCACCAGGGGAAGCAAGGAATTATCGTGGGAGCATTCGGGAGAGCCCCAAAGCCATAGGAAGATTATACGATGGAGGGATGGCTTGGGAAAAGGATGGAACCGGTGGAGATGGCTAAATTAGGAACAAGAATAGGACAGGATGGAACGGAACAGAATGAAATGGAACAGAATAGAAATAGGAAATAGAATAAAATAGAAATTATGGAATGGAATGAAATAGAAATAGAATAGGAATAGGAATAGAAAAGATGGAATGGAATGGGAATAGAATTGTATAGAACAGAACAGAATAGAATAGAATATATGGAATGGAGTGGAATGGAATGGGAATAGAATAGAATAGAACAGAACAGAATAATTAGAATAGAGTAGGGTAGGGTAGGGTAGAATAGAATAGAATGGAATAGAAAATATGGAGTGGAATGGAGTGGAATAGAAATAGGAATAGAATAGAATAGAATAGAATAGAATGGAATATATGGAATGGAATAGAAAATATGGAGTTGAATGGAGTGGAATAGAAAAAGGAAGAGAATAGAATAGAATATATGAGATGGAATGGAATGGAGTGGAGTGGAGTAGAGTAGAGTAGAGTAGAGTAGAGTAGAGTAGAGTAGAGTAGAATAGAAAATATAGAATAGAATGGAATGGGAATAGAACAGAACAGAATAGAACAGGACAGACCTGGGAGGGACTTTAGTGGTCTTCTACTCCGGCCACCTGCTCAAGCAGGAATCCTATACCATTTCAGAAAAGTGACTGTCCAGAATGTAAATACTTTTGAGCTAACAGCTAATTCTCAGCTTACGACCACAGTTACTAGGCAAGACAGTTGTAAAGTGAATTTTGAAGTCATAACAGCACTGAAAAAAATGACATGACCTGTTTTTCACACTTACAACCATTGCAGCCTCACCCAATCATCACATGATCAAAATTCGGACGCTTGGCAACTGACTCATATTTATGACGGCCTCAGTGTCCTGGAGAGGGGGTTCTTGTGATCTCCCTTGGTGACCTTTTGACAAGCAAAGCCAATGGGGAAGGCAGATTCATTTAACAACTTACACAGCTGCAGGGAATCATTTAGCAACGGTGGCGAGAAAGGTCATGAAACGGGGCGCCCTTCCCTCAACCAACGTCTCGCCTTAGCAGCCAAAATGGCGAGCTCAATGGTGGCCGTAAGAGGAGGACTACCTGTACTTGGTGCCCCCGCTGCCTTCTTGGGTGGGGTGGGGGGCTGAGACCCCTCCGCCTTTCGCCCTCCTCCCCTGGATGGAAAATGCTGCAGCGAGGGAACAGGGAAGCGTCTTCCACATCCGTTCTGATTCCCCGAAGGTCTCTTTGTCCCAGGCCCAGCTGGCTTGGGATGCTCCAGTGGAGCAGAAAAAAATACACATTTTGGAAAAGAGCCTGGAGGGCCAGGGAGCAAAGGAGGATTACCTCAAGGATGTCTTGGCACCAGCGTTGGAAAACTCTGGATTTTTCAAGGAGAGCGGTAGGAAAATCTTACACACACACACACACACAC
>NW_020769399.1:104033-135933 GCF_900518735.1 Pseudonaja textilis | reverse complement strand
ACTGAAACTAGAAGCAGCCCAGGAAACTGAAACTAGAAGCAGCCTAGGTGTGGCTCTGTTGTGGCTCTGAGTCCTGAGCCTGCATTCTTAGAGGAAGAGGATTTGGAAGATGAGGAGGAATTGGGAATGCCTTCCTCCCCAGGACCTTCCTCTTTGGCAATGCCTTCCTCCCTGATTGTGCCTCAGGTGTTGGCAGATAACCGAGAGGAACAGCCTGAGGCTAATCCGGAGAAGGAGGAGGGCATATTGGAGCAGCCTTTGACAGGGGATCAAGCAGATGAATGCTGGCTTGATGCGAGGCAGCGCCGCAGGCAAAAGTGTGGGCTGCAGCGCAGGAGGCGTGGACGATTGAGAGAGTGAGCTGAATTAGTGACACGCCCCCACAGGGAATAAAAGTGGGTGTGTTTGCTCTGGGAACTTCGTTCGGGACAACGTGTGATTTATTCAGAGGAGCTCCGGTGTGTATTCTGTGCTGTGACAGCTTGTGTGATTTATATTCCTGTCATCTTGTCGGACTTGGCAGACAGCAGTGAGTGAGACTGCCAAGAACATTATCGGCTCAAGGAAATTAACTCTATAATTACTGGATTTGTTTGCCTGCTTGTATTCAGCTTGGAGTTTGGACTTCTCACCTCCTTTGTAAAGGTGAGACATAACATGGCTCTATAAGCTCTGCGACTCTGCAGCTACATTAAGCTCTGAAGCTATGTTGAGCTTTGAGTCTGTCTATTGGAAATGAAACTTGCTTCTCTCCTCTGCTGTGTATAACGCTCGCCTGGTGAACTAAAGTGAAACTGAGGTCCGTTTCTGAGATCTGCGCTTGCAACATGTTTCTGTCTGAGTCGGCTCCGTGTTGGAGAAATCTACAATTTGTTTGTAAAATCTACTTATCGTGTTTATAAAGATGTTAAATGAAGCATCAGCCATCTGTGTTTATTTTTCTGGCACTGAATTAATGCTGCAACATTCTGAATAGACACAAGTCCACGAGTCTTGACGTTTCCAAGTTTTGGTGGTCTCTATACTACAGGAATGAGACGTTGAGGGATGAAGCATCTCCTTTTGAACTACCAAGGGTGGTGGGTTCAGTTCCTGGTATCCTCTTCCATTTTAAGGAGGAAAGAAAAAAACAGCAGGCGGCACCTAATCCAGATTGTTGGCCTAAACCAGGCTGAGCTAGCTCGGGGTCTCCAACCGTAGCAACTTTAAGACTTATGGACTTCCAACTCCCGGAATTATGAGGTTCTTAGCAGTGTGTGAAGCAAAGGAAAGGAAAGAAGGAGAAGAGGAAAGGAGAAAGGAGAAAAGAAAAAAGAGAAAGGAGAGGAAGGGAAAGGGAAGGGAAGGAATCTAAATGAAAAAGGAGAGAAGGAGGAAAGGAGCTAGATAACTCTTTTGACTTGGGGAAGTGACATTCTGGTGTCTCCTGGGAGCTTCCCTCCCCGATTCGGCTCCTCCTTCCATTCCAGGGATAAGCCCCGATAGAGATCGGGACTACAGCTGTCTTCAATATTTATTTAGCCACCACGGACCTCAAATCATCGAAATACGTTCTCTCCTTTGAAATCAATCTCCAGTAGGCCCAGGGAAGGTTATGAAATACAAATTTGAACGTCTTGGTGGTATTCTAGAGAGAAGAGTGGAGTTGAAATTAAATCATGTTTAGATTAAAGAGGACAAAGTATTGAAAATATTTTCCTTCGAGTTTTACAGTACAATTAGGAACTGTTTAAGCTTTTTGATTCTCGCGGCTTCTAAGTCAGGCCTGCGGTTAACCAGGGTGCTCCAGATCTGTTGCTCTCTCCTTCAACCGGAGAAGGTCATCTCTGTTTGGTTGAAGAATTATACCTTCGACTACCGAGGCCGCTTATCTGAGAATCTGCAATTTGCAAGGTCTCCCGCAAAAGGAAATCTTTTATTAAGCGTCCTATTTTCCTTTGCTCCGGGCAGGCAGACTAAATAAACGGAAGGGGAGACTTTGCACTTTTCCTTCACATCGGCCCCGTCCAAGAATCACAGACAATGCCGGGTTGCAAGAAAGAGAGAATTTTAAGAAAAACAAGCTTCTCCGAGCCCCCTCGTCGACGGGTCCTGCTGGATTCCTCAAAAGAATTTATTTCATTACTATAAGTGCTGTTGACTTAGTGTGAGTTTCAGCACTCGGATTCTTGGATAGCTGGACGAAAACCGCCATCTCCAAGATAAATACATTATCCAAAGCATGACTTTCATTCTTTCGCTGATCTGTGGTCAGACCGCAACTGTTCCCCTGCGGAAAAAGGCCTTCTTGAGCCTTGACAAGGCATGGGGCCTCAGCTGCCCCTGCTTGGTACACCAGAGATCCACCAGAGGAAGAGACCTGGGGGACATCGGGGTCAGGAGGATAGCGGGGGGTTGCGGGTCGAGGTAGTGTTCAGCTGGTTCAGACCAGTTCCGGAAGAACTGGTAGCAGAAATTTTGAGGAGTTTGGAGAACCGGCCAATCCCACCTCTGACAGGCCCCACCAACCCCATCTCTTCCCTGCCTCCCATTGAGTCCCAGCTGATCGGCTGCGTCTTCTTTGGTTGCCCTGCACAGGAGAACAGAGCTGGAAAGCAGGTTAGGGTGGTGTGGGGAGGGAAGGGTGATTTTGCAGTATCCTTTTCCTGCCATGCCCACCAAGCCACGCTCACAGAACCGGTAGTAAAAACATTTGAATCCCACCACTGACACGGGGCCAGCTCTGTCCCGACCTGAGCTTTTGACGGGATGTTCCAAACCCTCAAATCTTTCTGGGGATGAACATCTCAGGAAGGCAGATGTTGCCACATACCCTCCTAGGTCCTTTTCCCATTCATAGTATCTTCTGGAGTGATTCACCCACTGCTGTGCCAAAAATAACTCTATGGAAAAGGAGGCCTTGTATCGCTCTGGTGAGGGTTGAGTGATGGTATGAGAAGTCATCACTAGAAATGTTTATAGTCCTCCTCTGGCAGAAGACTTGAGTTCTTTCCCATCTTGTTCAAGGAGGCTTGCTCAAGGTCTTCCAGCTTCCGCGGGCATTTCCATTTTTATCTCCGATGTCTCAAAATGTCATCATTCTGGCATTTAATTGGAGTCAACCACAGCTTGACTGCTGCTATTGAGCCACTTCAGGAGCACTCCCAGGCTGGAATGAGCTGTTGGCAGCTACATTGAGGTGCTTCAGAACCAGGATGGTGGCAGCTTCAATTTCTGCCCCCTTCTTTTATTTATCCTAGATGTTGTGAGTGGCAGAGACTCGCAGGAGAAGGTAGAGGAGGAGGGAAGACCAGCGATGCTCCCTTGATGAGCACCACAGAATAACACAGTAACAGAGTTGTCAAAATCTCTTCTTAAAAGCCTCCAGCGCTAGAGCATCCACAACTTCTGGAGGCAAGGTGTTCTCACTGTCAGAAAATTCCTCCTTTTCCCCAAGTTGCTTCTCTCCTCCATTCGTTTTCATCTCTTATTCCTTGTCAGGCCTTCAAGTGCTTTGGAGAACCAGTGGATCCCTCCTTCTTTGTGGCAGCCCCTCAAATATTGGAAGACTGCTATCATGTCACCCCTAATTCTTCTTTTCATTCAATTTCTGCAATTGTTCTTGGTATGTTTTAGCCTCCAGCCCCCGCTAATTGTCTTAGTTGCTCTACTCTCTACATTCTTTCTAGATAATGCATCTTTTTGATACCGTGGTTGAACTGGATCCAATATTCCAAGCGTGGTCTTATCAAGGCATAATAAACAATATCAACACTTCAACGCGATCTTTTTTCTATCCCTCTGTTAATGCAGAATTTTGAAATACACCTCAGAACAACAGAATTTGCCTTCGGAAGTTATGGGAGCTTCATCCCTGGAGGCTTTCAAGAAGAGACTGGGCTGCCATCTGTCAGAAATGGTGTAGGGTCTCCTGCTTGACCGGGGGGTTGGACTAGATGAGCTACAAGGTCCCTTTCAACTCTTAATCTGTAAGTAAGTAAGAAAGCATTTATTCACTCCATGGGTGTAACTAAGGAGTCACTGTGAATTGACCTTCCTTTGAGGTCATTTTTACCTTAAGATAATTTCTCCTTGGCGCTTTAGAATCAACAAACACCTTTGTGCAAGTGAGTCCTAACTCCAAGTTTTTAAAGTGGCAACTATCACCTTTTCCCCGCAATACTGACACTCTGAGGTTAAGTTTGAAAGGTTAACCGTTTTCTCGGTTTAAAAACCAGCCCCCTTCCTTCCGTGATTTGATTAATTCTTTCCACTTTCCATAATGGCTTTTATTTCTGCTTCTCCTTATTCCTCAGTCTGCTTTTCTCTCTCTCTCTCTCTCTTTTTAAGGAGCTCCCAATTCTCAGGTTACTCTGAGTTTTGCTTGTGAAATGTAGGATACACAAAGACTTCACAAATGCAGCACGAGATGCGTTGTTTTGCTTAGGAGGTGAAAAGGTCGTGGAATGAAGAAAAAGGAATTTTGGGTCCAGAACATAACATGGAAAAATGTGCTCATCTCTGCAGCTTGTGAAATCTTTCCTTCTCCTGACATCCGTGTCCTTATGCGATGCACGGCTGTGGACCTTGTGGCTTGAGTCATTTAGATGTATCCTGGACACGTCCTTGGGGATACCACAACTTGGAACAAGCTTGCAGAGACCCAGGTGCCAGTAATGGCTGGATGAATAACTTCCTTCCTGAAATTAAGTTTTGGTTTTTGTTCTTGCCTTCAAAAACAACAACAACTGTGCATATTATTATAAATAGCCTTAGTAAGGCCACACCTGCAATCTTGCATCCAATTTTGGTCACCATATTACAAAAAACAGTTATTGAGACTTTGGGAAAAGTGCAGAGAAGAGCAACTAAGATGATTAAAGGCCCGGAGACTAAAACGTACAAAGAACGGTTGCAGGATTTGGGTTGGGTCACTCTTCTTCAGAACTGAAGAAGCTTCTTGGTTAAAAAGTGAAATGTCTCCAAAGAAAACCAGAAAGTCCAGTTGCCTCTTGAAAAAAGCATTGTGGTTCATCGGTAGCCTGTGCCGATGGCAGCGGAATCGGACAGTGGGGAAGAATGGGAACCAGTCCGGGTGTCTGGAGAGGACTTGAACGAGGGTCCTGTGTCCAATGCAGAGATAAGGCCAGGGCCATCTGGGAGTGGGGTGCTAACTCTGGAGCCTCCAGAACCTGCAGCAGCGAGGCAGAGGATCGAGGGGAGCCTGTTCCCAGTGCGTGTGTGCACAGAGCTGCTAGAAGGCAAGAGCAACTAAGACAAAAGGGGTGTCTCGGGAGTAAGGCTTGGAGGTGATTGGCCCCTTCCCTAAGGTATAAAGGGCAGGCAAAGGTAGAGAAACCTTTGCAGGAAGCAAAGTCGTTCGCTCTGTTCAGAATAATCCTTGAAGCTCTGTGTGGACTTTGTACTTTGGTTTTTTTATAGCTAATTTGGCACTTTAGTTGTTGGCAGCAATTCAAAGGAGATAAAGGTGGGTGCTTATCTTGAGGGACTGTTTGGGTCTCATTACAGGCTGGGAATGAACATAATTCCCAGCATTGAAATCAAACAAGAGTTGCGTGTGCTTAATTACGGTCTCTGGAAGTCTTGATCAGAATGGCACCTTTGGGACAGCCATGACCTGGATGTCCCAAAGGTGTTTTTTCAAGAGGCAACTGGACTTTCTGGTTTTTCTTTGAAAGCGTTTCGCTTCTTATCCAAGAAGCTTCTTCATGACCTGGATGACTGAGAATCTCCATAGTTTCCTTTTCTCCCCACCCTTGGTTGGTCACATCGTCCAATTATGAATCATCCTTTTGTTTTGAGAACAGTTCGCTTTTCTGTTGGACACCTACATCCGTGGCCTTGGTGGGTTCTTGGCTCTCATGGTCTGTCTCTGGCGCATCTGCATTTTTTCTCCCTTATCATTCCCCCAGTTCTTTGGCAAGTTGAATAGTGATATAAGACCCAAACATTTCAAAGGTGGTTGAATCTTGGCAAGTACCAGAAGAAGCAATGAAGATGCTGCAGAAGAGGACAACTAAAAAAGACCACTCCGTCCCATCAGAGGAAGTCAACCATTGGTGGGATTCAAAATTTTTTACTACCTGTGGTTCTTTGGGCATGGCTTGGTGGGTGTGGTGTGGCTTGATGGCTGGTGCTTGTTGGGCATGGCAGGGGAAAGTTACTGCAAAATCCCCCTTCCCTCCCCACCCCACTAACCTGCTTTCCAAATCTGTTCTCCTGTGCAGGGCAACCCAAGAAGACCCAGCCGATCAGCTGGGATTCAATGGGAGGCAGAGACTAGATGGGGGTGGGGCAGTCAGAGGTGGGATTGGCCAGTTCTCCGAACTATTCAAAATTTCCACTACTGGTTCTCCAGAACTGGTCCAAACCGGTTGAGTACCACCTCTGCTTCATTCTCACCCCAAAGTGAGGAGTCCCTTGGGAAGGCCCGATCTTCCTCACTTGGTAGCATATTGTGAAACATGGGTTCACGAAGAGTCAGACACGACTGACTGGCTGAGCAACTCAACGTCTTCTCCAGCCACTTCACCTCACGCCTCACTCCAGCAATCTTGAACCGCCGCTGGGAGCCCTAGCCAGGACTTCACTTTGGCTGGGCTCCTCCTGCCCCACCCTTCTCTTACACGTCTCCCGTGCACTCCTGACAGTTCCTTGTTCACCCTTTGCACTTGTGCACCCTCCGCCAGACCTCGGCAACAGCTGGGGGATTACTACGCAGCCAGTTGAGAATCCACTGGCCACCCAAGAACGGTGTGGTTTTCATTAAAGCTGAAGCAACTCAGGAATGCGGCAAGAATGCTATGGCGGCCATCGCTCCCAGGCTGGAGTGCCAGGAACCGAATGGAAGCGAGGAGTTGCTTCTCCAGGTTTCATGTTCCTGGGGGCTCTCCAAGCTGGCCCGTGAAGGATAATCTGCCGGTTTGCTTTTCTCTTCCATCCCAGAATGACTGCATTTATTCGACCCCCCCCTCCAACAAATTCCCACATTATTACAAGAGAGCCACCTAATAAAATGAGGTCACTCTAAGCCAGAGATCTCCAAACTTGGCAACTTTAAGGCTTGTGGACTTCAATTCCCGGAATTCCTCAGCCAGAACCTTGCTCTAAGCCATGCAACAGTCCAACAGCCCCTACCCAAGCGGGAGACCCTACACCACTACTGACAAATGACAGTCCAATCTCTTCTTGAAAGTCTAAGTGATGAAGCTCCCACCACTTCTGAGGGCAACTTCTGTTCCATGGGTTGATTGTTCTCACCGTCAGAAAGTTTCTCCTTATTTCCAGGTTGAATCTCTCCTTGTTCAGTTTCCATCCATTATTCCTTGTCTGGCCTTCGGGGGCTTTAAAAAATAGCTTGACCCCCTTCCTCCTCTCCGTGGCAGCCCCTCAAATATTGGAAGACCTCTATCCTGTCTCCCCCGATCCTTCTCTCCAGTCAACACATTGGCATGGCACACTTACGGCATCCAGTTTTGGTCATTGCACTATAAAAAAAGGATGTTGAGACTCTAGAAAGAGTGCAGAGAAGAGCAACCAAGATGATTAAGGGGGCTGAAAGCTAAAAGGTATGAAGAACAGTTGCAGGAATTGGGTATGTCTAGCTTAATGAAAAGAAGCTCTAGAGATGACATGATAGAAAGTCGTTCAATATTTGAGGAACTGTCACAGAGAAAGGTGGGGGGTGTCAACCTATTTTCCAAAGCACCTGAAGGAAGGACAAGAAACAGCAGGTGGAAACTAATCGAGGAGAGAAGCAACCTGGAATTAAGGAGGAATTTCCTGGCCGTGAGGCCAATTAGCCAGTGGAACAGCCTGCCACCAGAAGTTCTATCCCTGGAGGCTTTCAAGAAAAGACTGAACAACCATTTGTCCAGGATGGTATCAGATCTCTTACCTTGGACAAGGGGTTGGTCTAGATGATCTGAGGTCTCTTCCAGCCCTAGGATTCTATCTTAAAATCACCAAGCTTGAGAAGAAGAAGTCCCCATATCTTAAAGTAGGGTTTTAGATGTTGAAGAACGATTTCTCCCAGCTGTGTATTTCTCGAAGCTAACTGTGTGCCAATGGACTCCAACCTCTCTTCTAGGCCCTCAGTCTTCTCCACCGCCCCTTCGTGAACTCATTTTGGCATTTCTGAATCCTTCCTGAACACACTGGTGCCCAGAACAGGATGTACAATTAAAAAGTGGGGCTTGGATCAGAACCCATCTCCTTAATAGGGATAATAAGTATGAATTCCAACCCAAACACTGGTAAAAATGAGGCTTTACTTTTGGTGGAGTCGTGCTGAATCCACAGGTTGTGATCAAAGGAGTCAAGAGGGCAGGTAGGATGATGCAACCCGAGCTTCATATGGTTTGTGTGTGTGTGTGTGTTTGTGTGTGTGTACAACTTACCCACAGGAAAGCATCCAAAACCCTCAATTCCTGAACTACACGGGAGCCCCAACGAGCCTTCAGGACAGTGATCCCAAGAATCCTGGTTGCTGAGCTGCTGTCAAAATGCACTTCTCCTAGCAGTGGGATCTTACCTATTCCGCTACCGGTTTGGTGATTACGCACACACCTAACACGCATGCACCTAACACGCGCGCCCAGTTTTCCCCGCACCAGCCGAAGCCTGCAGCACCAATCAGCTGAGAGGATAAAGAAGAGAAAAGCGCAGGGGCTGGTGGGAGGACCTATCCTGTGCTTTTCGCTTCTTTCTCCCCTCAGCTGATTGTTGGAGGCTCTTTTTTACTACTAGTTCAGCCAAACCAGGCTGAACCAGTAGCATACCACCACTGTTCCGCTAGATCAGGGGTCTTCAAACGTGACAGCTTTAAGACTTGTGGACTTCAACTCCCAGAATTCTTCCTCCAGTTCATGTTAGCTCAGGAATTCTGGGAGTTGAAGTTCACAAGTCTTAAACTTGCCATGTTTGAGGACCCTTGTGATAGATGATGGATGGATGAATGGATGGATGGATAGATAGATAGATAGATAGATAGATAGATAGATAGATAGACAGACAGACAGACAGACAGACAGATAGAAGTGGATGGATGGATGGATGGATGGATAGATAGACGATAGACAGACAGGTATAGATGATAGATCAGGGGTCTTCAAACTTGACAGCTTTAAGTCTTGTGGACCAACTCCCAGAATTCCTCCTCCAGTCATGTTAGCTCAGGAATTCTGGGAGTTGCAAGTCCACAAGTCTTAAACTTGCCAAGTTTGAAGACCCTTGTGATAGATTATGGATGGATGGATAGATAGACGATAGACAAACATATAAACAGATGATAGATCAGTAGTCTTCCAACTTGACAGCTTTAAGACTTGTGGACTTCAGCTCCCAGAATTCCTCCTCCAGTCATGTTAGCTCAGGAATTCTGGGAGTTGAAATCCACAAGTCTTAAACTTGCCAAGTTTGAAGACCCTTGTGCTAGATGGACACCACACTGGCACCTCAGAGTCTCTGCCTTGGCTTGCTGAGTTTGGGAAGACATTCATCAGGCCAAGGATGAAGGGTCTCCTTCTTATGGGGAGAGGGAGGCCTTTTTACTAGTCAAAAGTTGCAGCCCTGTTCATGGTACCAGTTTATGTCCCATTGGCCTCTTTGCCTCGTTCTGCCAAACAAAGTCTAAGAAAGGAAATCGAAGTTGAGGAGCAGAGAAGGAAGGAAGTTTGTATTGGCTCCGAATGAGATTCTGAGAAGGGAATGTGTGGCAAAAAAAAAAATAGATCCTGAAAAATGGAAAGTTATTTATGCAGAGAGCAGGCACCGTGTGGATCTTCTTGAGGCTATTTCTGTCTTCGGAAGAATTGGCAATTGATTCCTCAGCCTTTAAAGGCTCCTCCCTTTACTCAAGATGCCACCTGGTTGTCATTTTTAGGAAGTGTCATCCTTCCATCAAGCATGCAAATATTTGAGCCAAGGACTGGAAGTGGTAGTAAGCAGGCTTGGCTGGTCAATGAGATGGTTCATCCAGCTGTAGATTAGAACTGTCTGTTGACCTGTCTTCAGTGTCTGCATGGGCCACAGAAGGGAAGCAAAGCACTAGAACGTTGAACTTGGAGAACATTTTAGTTTTGGAAGACTCCTTTTCAGAAGAAAACGTCCAGGCTTTTGAGCTTAGGCCACAAGCAGCAAGTTACCAAGGTAGAATAGGGATTGACCTCAAGGATTTCCTGATCATATGACATGGGGTGATAGGATAGCAATGTTTCAATATCTAAGCGGTTGCCACACCATGAGGATGGGGATAACCTACTCTCCAAAGCACCTGAAGGCAGGACAAGAAGCGATAGATGAAAACTAATCCGGGAGAGAAGCAACCTGGAATTAAGGAAAAACTTTCTAACAGTGAAGACAATTAATCAGTGGAACAACTTGCCTCCAGAAGTTGTGGATGATCCATCGGTGGAGGCTTTTAAGAAGTAAGCCTGGACAACCATTTGTCTGGAATGGTTTGTGGCTGGGCTAGAAGACCTCCAAAGTCTCTTCCAACTCTGTTAGTCTGTTATTCTCAAATTGCCGGAAGAACTTCCTACCTATCCATAACCACCTACTGGGTCAAGCGCAGCCTGTAAAGGATGCAACATCTTAGGGAAAGTATCTTCCTCCTCCTCCTCCTCCTCCTCCTCCTCCTCCTCCTCCTCCTCCTCCTCTTTTTACCACTTCAGATGTTGAGGGAGATACAAAGTTAATCTCTTCTGGAAAGGACCATTAAAACAAAACTCTGTGAGTAATGATCTACACACAAGGAAGCCCTTCCTCACGAATAGGGAATCTCCAAGATGCCAAAACCAATCTTGGAAGCTATCTGCTGTGAACTCCACCTAGGTGTCAGGAAGGGCATCCAGCCAGTAAATGCTCAGCTCCATTCAGTCACCCCGACTCCACCCCAAATAAAAGGATTACAAGGTTGGAAGAGGGAGACTCTTGTATGTATGTATGTATGTATGTATGTATGTATGTATGTATGTAGGTATGTATGTATGTATGTATGTTTTATTACTTTTTCTGTGCCCTCTCAGTCACCACTCCAAGGTCGACTTTTTTCAGGGTGCAAGATTTCATTCTCCATCCCATCTTCTCTCCTCATCCTCTGCTCATGCCTCACGCACCATAAATATCCAATATAGCAGATCAGCAGTGGATTAAAAAAAAAAAGAGAGAGAGAGAGTTTGGAAAAGTGTCCACGTTAGAGATGGATGGTCTGAGAGGCAGCTGAAAATGCATCGTTGCTGCCATCTTCTGTTCATTTCCGAATTAAAGATGCTGAGAAGAGGAGAAGGGCCTTCCAAGGATGCGGAGTTTCTCTCTCTTCCATCCCCACTCCATTCTTTCTTGCTTTCAACTGATGGGAAATGTTCCGAAACATGCCAAGCACCAGAGGTATCCATGGGATGTACTAAAAAAAAAAAAAAAGGCCAAGATGTTGGCTGAGATGGTGTAACGGAAGCTCTACCGGTTTTTACCTTCTGTGGAACCTTCTCAACTGCCATCTTGAACTGTTCGACTGCCTCCGGTGGACAACCCTGCTAAGTATACAGCCTGTCCACCTGGAACCCGCACCGTATAATGGACATTAACACGTCCAGAGGTATTTCTCAAGAAAAGGCCTCCACTCCTCCCCTCACAATAAAATTCCCTATGCCTCCAGAATTGAAATTTTGGCGCCTGGACAATCTGGAACGGTGCCGCCTGCGGTCCGATCTAAGCATCATTCACAAAAATTGTCTGCTACAGCATCTTTGCCTGTCAACGACTTCTTCAGCTTCAACCACAATAACACACGGGCAAACAACAGATACAAACTCAAGGTAAACGCTCCAAACTTGATTGCAGAAAATACAACTTCATCCACAGAGTGGTCAACACGTGGAACGCCCTACCCAACTCCGTGGTTACAGCCTCGACCCCTCACAGCTTCAACCTCAAACTGTCTACTGTGGACTTCACCCCATTCCTAAGAGGTCCTTAAAGGGGGCGTGCATAAGCGCACCAGCCTGCCTACCGTCCCTGTCTTACTGTCTCCATTTACCTGTATTTACTTCTCCTGTTCATATTCATACCTTCACTTGTTATCTTATACATGTTTGACAAAACAAGCAAACAAATAAATAAATAAAGTATGGGAAATATTTAAATATTTTAACGAACATAGTTCTTGTTCTGACCCAGGCTTCATCAAATGTACTGCAACACAAACTTGTCTCAAAAGCAAAACCTATCTTAATGCAACGCTGGGAATTAATTTCGTTTCCACCAGAACTCATAATACACAGTTCCCCAAGATGAGCCCACACCTGTCAGTGCTAGGGAATGCTTCCAAAAACAGAAGTCTTCAAAGTAATTATAACAGAACCCAAACAAACTATCGGAAAAAAATGACCAGAGTATGCAGAGTTTCAGAAAAGGATTCGGAATCTAATTAAACTGCTTTGCTTCCTGCAAAGAGTTCATCCTTGAGGTCTGACTTTTATCCCTTATGGGAGGGGCCATCACCTTCCAGCCTTACTCCCGAGTCGCCCCTTTTCTTTCAGCTGCTCTCACCTTCTAGCAGCTCTGTGCACACATGCACTGGGAACAGGCTCCCCTTGTTCCTCTGCCTCGCTGCTGTCAGACTCCGAAGGCTCCGGAGTCAGCACCCCACTCCCAGGTGGTCCTGGCCCCATCTCTGCATCGGATGCAGGACCCTCGTCCGAGTCCTCTCCAGACTCCCGGACTGGTCCCCTTTCTTCCTCACTGTCCAACTCTGCTGTGGTCTGCACTGGCTGCCGGTAAACCATAACAGTTCTTTCCTGAAATGAGGAATTAGAATCTGTTTCTTTTCTTGTGCTTGGTTAAAGGCATTGGTGAGTCAATCAATTATTTAATCAGAGTAGAGATGGAAAGGGACCTTGGAGGTCTTCTAGTCCAGCCCTCTGATCAAGCAGGAGACCCTACACCATTCCAGACAAGTGGTGGTCCAACCTCTTCTTGAAAGCCTCCAGTGATGGAGCATTCACAACTTCTGGTGGCAAGATGTTCCACTGGTTAATTGTCCTCACTGTTAGGAAGTTTCTCCTCAATTCCAGATTGCTTCTCTCTTGATTCTTGCTGGTCAATTTTTTTGATCAAGGAAGACTTTGGCAACTTCTTCTGGAAAGACCACTGAGTGGTGATGTAAGTGGACTGGGCTCAGTGGTGCACTGTGTTTCCACCACTTCTTCTCTAACTTTATTTCTTGACCCTTCTCAACCAGAACATTCTTTCCTCCACATCAAATTTCCCAGATGAGTTCTTTTATGGTTTATCTACTAAAACAATGTCACTTATTATACATACCACATTATTTTGTTTTCTTCAGTATTAATAACACATATGGATGGCCTTTGACGCATAAAGGTGGACTAATCCTTTACATCTGCTTTCTCCCATGCACCAAGCTGTGGTTTATTCCCACATGACTTCTTGCATTAGATATCTTGGCTGGGTTCACTCAACCTGCTAAAAGTAGGACCAAGCCAACCATGTCTTCAGCTTGGCACAATATCTGAATCCAAACATTGTGGGTGAGTAACTGGGCTTGTAAGGATGAAAGCAAACAAAACCATCAATTACCCTAAATTGGAAAACAAAAGCTGGATGAGAACCAGGGTGGGAGTTGGAGATGGTTGGGCACCTACTCAGTTATGACTGTTTGATACGAGTGCAAATAACTGGATACACCTGTTTGTGTGTCATTAGATTGTCAGGGATGGGTGGGTTCTGGCATGAGATGCTGCCCTCTTGAGCTGTAGATGTCTTGCTTTGGACCACCAATGCTGGTCACTCCTGATTCCTAAGTGGCACCGTCAACGTTCTCATTCCAAGTTGAGAGGGTTGATTTGAAGGGATGCAAGAAGGAGTAATGCAAGAGTAACAGAGGAGAAAAGGTTTGTAAGAAAATATTGGATGACCATTTGACTGGGATTGTATAAGGTCTGCTGCTCAAGCAGTGGGTTGGAGTAGAACAGTGGTGGTGTGCTACCGGTTCACACTGGTTTGGCTGAACTGGTAGTAAAAAAAAAGCTCAGACGATCAGCTGAGAGGAGAAAGGAGAGGAAAGCACAGAATTGGCCCTCCCACCTTGCATTTTTCTCTTCTTTATCCTCTCCACTGATTGGCGCTGCAGGCCTCAGATGGTGTAGGGAAAGCTGCCTGCGCTCATTAGGTGCGTGCACACATCCATGTGCAACCATCAAACCGGTAGTGGACAGGTAGGATCTCACTGCTGGACTAGAAGTCCTCCAAAGCCTCTTCCAACTCCTTTTTTAACCTGGATATTTGCCTAACAGGGTGCAAAGCAATAAAAAAAAATGCTTCCATTTTAAGCCCTGCAGTGTGAAAAGATTGCGGTGGTGAGTTTCTTGGCCTTGAACCAAGGAGACTTTGGTTCTGTCCTTACTTGACCACAGAGATCAGGCTGTGACTCGGGTCACTTCTTCTTTTTTCAACCCAACGTACCTCCCAGGGTTTACTCTGGCATAAACTGAGGAACAACCTACCATCAACTTACCTCCTGGGGAAAGGAAGAATGTAAGCATAAAAACAAACAGAGGGAACATCGAACAAGTCAAGCCAGAATTCTCACTAGAGGAACAAATGTCCAGGCTTAAATTATACGTTATGGAAAGGCCCAGCTCTCTGGAGGAGGCTGGAATCCCAGGAAAGGTGGAAAGAAAGAGAAGAAGAGGGCAATTGGCAGCAAGGACTCCCTATGTGGTCACGAGAGTCTGCCCCAATGTGATGGAACATCATCCATCAATCAGCGCAAACCTCCAGCTTTCTTAAGAAGTCTATAATGTTGAAAAAGGTAGAAGGGAAGAGAAGGACAACTGGCAGCAAGATGGATGGCCTGGGTTGCAGACCCTGGGGGAAACTGAAGGTCCAGGCTGAGGTCAAGATTGTCATGCAGAAAGTCCATGGAGATGGTTGCTGAGGGTTGATACTTAATTTGAAGACACATGATCAGTCAACGTATAAAATAGTCGACCACAACTAACCACATCTCGTTCCATGCTCATGTTTGTGTGACTCCAAATCCAGGCCAACGTACATTACTGTGGTTCACACAACCCTTTTATCTACTAGGGCAGTGGTGGCTAACATTTTTTGGGCTCTTGTGCCAAAAATTGCACCCACGACAGCGCACTTGTGCTCACGTGCCAGCACTCAGAATGCAATGCGCCCCCCTCCCCATGCCCCCTGTGCATGCACATGCAATCTCCCCCCCCCCCATCCCCTTACCTGCACTGTTCCTTACAGCTGATGTTTTGGTTGGTTTGAGGCCTTTTTCGGCCTTCCAGAGGCTTGGAAAAAGCCTCTTCAAGGCTTTTTAGGCCGAATTATAGGCCTGTTTCATCACTTCCGGCATTACAGGAAGTGACAAAATGGGCCTATTGTCCTGAAAAACCTTGCAGAGGCTTTTCCCAAGCTTCTGGGAGGCCGAAAAAGGCCTCAAATCAACCGGAAAAAAAAATCAACTGTGAGACGTGCGCATGCGCCGTGAGGTAAGTTTGCCTGCGGCTCACGTGCCAGCACAAATGGCTCTCCATGCCACTTGTGGCATACATGCCATAAGTTCACCATGACAACACTGGAGAAACCAGTTTGACCCAGCATCTGAGGAGGGTGAAGGATAACAACCCATCCAGGACACTGCTGAGGAATTTCCCAAGTAGCTGAAGGGGTAGCAGCAAGAAGCGAAGGATATGACTGTCTTATCTCGAGTGTTTTTGACCCTTGTGTCTAACAAAAGGGCACATCGCAAACAGCCCTCTCATCCTGCAGCTGTCGGAAAAGGGCAGGTATCCGATGCAGCCCCCTTGCATTAGTTCACCAGGCGCGCTGCAATGCAGGAAATGACACGCGCTGCTCAGCGTACAGGCAATCCAGGAATAAAATCAACAGGAATTGCTATAATCTAAACAAAGGAGGGGGAAAAAAAAAACAGACCCATGAGCAACACCAACTCCAGGAGCTCGGAGGCAAACTAAGGTCAGGAGAAGGGAGGAGAAGCAGGAGGTGGCCCGTTGTCTGAAACATCTGTCTTTGGACGGCTTCGGGAACTTTTTGGCTCCATTCAAAGGTTGCCTTGAAGCCAGATATTCCTTGAAGCGTTTAAGGGCAGCCGAAGGGCTCCATACGGCCAAGGTAGTCTGCATGGGTTGGAACTCAGCTCTTCCCTGGACATGCACCAGATCTCCTCTCGGTCTAGGAAGCAGCTGAGATAGACAATACGGTCGGTCCAGGGATGGGATTCAATTTTTTTTTTTTACTACTGGTTCTATGGGCGTGGCTTGGTGGGAGCGGTGCGGCTTGGTGGGTGTGGCAGGGGAAGGATACTGTAAAATCCCCCATTCCTTCCCCACCCCACTAACCTGCTTTCCAGCTCCGTTTTCCTGTGCAGGGCAACCAAAGGAGTCCATTATCTCAACCAATCAGAATGGAGCTAGAGGGGACCTTGGAGATCTTCTATTCCAGCCCCCTGCCCAAGCAGGAGACCCTATAACATTGTGGCTGTCCGGTCTTTTCTTAAAAACCTCCAGTGATGTAGCACCCACAGCTTCTGGAGGCAAGAACTTCCCCCTGGTTTATTGTTCTCACTGTCAGGAAATTCTCTCCTTGACCATGGGCGTGGCATGGTTTGGTGGGCGTGGCAGGGGAAGGATACTGCAAAGCCCCCTTCACTCCCCACCCCACTAACCTGCTTTCCAGCTCCGTTCTCCTGTGCTGGGCAACCAAAGGAGACCCAGCCGATCAGCTGGGACTCCATGGGAGGCAGAGAAGAGATGGGGTTGGCGGGGCCAGTCAGAGGTGGGATTGGCCGGTTCTCTGAACTACTCAACATTTCCGCTACCGGTTCTCCAGAACTAGTCAGCACCAGCTGAATCCCACCTCTGAGTCGGTCCTATTTAGAAGTAGGATGTGGAAGCATCTCCGTCGAGGAATGGAAAGGACTTGAATGTATGGATTTTCATATCCTTTTGATACACGGCCCAGAGCCTTATAGTCGGAGTTGGGAATCTGGGTATCCCCTTTAAAGCTTGGGACCAGGTTATCTGAGGGATTGTCTCTTGCTGGTCACCTCTACCCGACCCACCAGATCTGGGAGGCAATGCGGGTGCCGTCCTCTAAGGAGATACATCCGGCGGGACCCAACTTGCCTTCAGAAGTTGTGGGAGTTTCATCACTGGAAGCTTTTAAGAAGAGACTGTATAAAAGAAGTATAAAAGAAATGACCTTAACAAGGCCTTTATGGCAGGTTCTGGAAACGGCAGTGAAAGCTGAGCCCAGATCTTCTGCTTGTCAAGAAAGCTCCACTAAAAGGGTCTCCCAAGGGAGACATATTCATGGAAGGGGTTGATAAGTGTCCGATGGAAAGAGTCTCCCTTCCCCTCGTCCAAGGAGGTGCTTCTGTATTGGGGAGAGACAGGAAGACAATCAGAATAGAGTTGGAAGGGACCTTGGAGGTCTTCTAGTCCAACTCTCAGGCTCTCAGGCCCTATCCATTTGAGACAAGTGGCTATCCAGTCTCTCCTTAAAAACCTCCAGTGTTGAAGCTCCCAAACGGATGCAGGCAAGCTGTTCCACTGGTTAACTGTCCTCACTGTTAAGGAAGTTTCTCCTTTGTTCTAGATTGCTTCTCTCCTTGACTAGTTCCCACCCATTGTGTGAGGACCCAGGGTGGGATACAAAATAAACACAGTCACAAAAAACAGGTGAAGCCCCTTTTATTCCTTCCCTTTGCTTCCAAACTCCAAATGTCCTTGACTGGAGACAAAAAACTCCCACACAAGCAGTTACAAGAAGGAGGAAATGCTGTTTAAATTATAAAGAGTAAAAAAAAGCAACACAAACCAGGCAAGATAAGGGCTGGAGGACATCCACAGATTTCAGAACACACACTGGGAAGGATGCCAAACTCAGAGAGGAACAAAAAACTAGAGATATTTCCATGCTTTCTTTCCAGCACTGGCCCATATGCATGTCTGTCCTCTTATCCAGTTGTCACAGCTGCAGCCCATGAAGAGGATCAAAGCCCTCTCCTCCCCCATAGATCACATCTCTCCCTTATCCTCTCTTCCCTGCGTGCCCTAGGATGGAGAGGGGATGGGCCTGGGTCCTCCTCTGACTGCCCAGCCGGCCTCTGCCCTTCCTCAGCCTCCTCCACAACCTCCGGAGCCTCACTTCCACTCCCTGTCGGCTGTTCCTCCTCTCCCTCAGAGTCAGTCTCCACCAGGGGCATGATACATTGCTTCTTGGCTTGGCTTTTGGCAGTTTGCTCAGCAGGCATGTCCCTTAAGGAGGGGGCATCATGGTCCTTTTGTTGGGTTGGGCTAGAAGACCTCTAAGCTGCATTCCAACTCTGTTATTCTGTCATTCTAACACCCCAATGTCCAGTTTTTAATACATCTGTTTTAGGAATTTGGAATTGCGTGAGAGCCGAACCTGGGATCCTTTCTAGGAAAATGATGGCCCACCCCAAAATAAATCAACATATGAACCAGTTCTTAGAAGGAAGTCTCCATGTGCATTTGTGTGTTCAGTTGCAGGCCAGTTTGTGAGCAGGCTGCAAAAGCATCAGTGATGGACCTTCACCTTAAAAAATGTGACTTGACCACATTTGAATGAATGAATGAATTCTTTATTGGCCAAGTGTGATTGGACACACAAGGAATTTGTCTTGGTCCATGTGCTCTCAGTGTCCATAAAAAGAAAAGATGCATTCATCAAGAGTCAAGAATCATCAGCTCTTAATAATAGTCATAGGGTACAATAAACAATCGAATCATAGTAGGAAACAGTCAATATAAATCGTAAGGATACAAGCGACAAAGTTACAGTCATGCAGTCACAAGTGGGAGGAGATGGGTGATAGGAACAATGGGAGGATTAATAGTAATAGTAATTCAGACTTTGTAAATAGTTGGACAGTGTTGAGGGAATTATTTGTTTAGCAGAGTGATGGCATTTGGGGAAAAACCTGTCCTTGTGTCTAGTTGTTCTGGCGTGCAGTGCTCTATAGTGTTGTTCTGAGGGTAGGAGTTGAAACAGTTTATGTCCAGGATGTGAGGGGTCTATAAATATTTTCACAGCCCTCTTTTTGACTCATGCAGTATACCGGTCCTCGATAGAAGGCAGGTTGATAGTGATAGTTTTTTCTGCAATTCTAATTACTCTTTGAAGTCTGTGTCTGTCTTGTTGGGTTGCAGAACCAAACCAGACAGTTCTAGAGGTGCAGATGACAGACTCCGTCATTCCTCTGCAGAACTGGATCAGCAGCTCCTTGGGCAGTTTGAGCTTCCTGAGTTGGTGCCAAAAGAACATTCTTTGTTGTGCTTTTTTTGATGATGTTTCTGATGTCCATTTCCTGGAGTTGTTGTCCACCTATCTTCAAGTTGCTAAGGTTGAGAAGTGGGGCTCCACCTATTCTCAAAGCCCCCGAAAGCAGGACAAGGAGCAACCAAGGAGAGATCTAGAACAAAGGAGAAATTTCTTGAAAGTGATGACAATTAACCAGAAGTTTTGGGACATCCAAGGTCCTTTCCAACTCTGCTATTATTCTGCTATCTTGAGATTGGCTTCTCGACATTGAAGAACGCAGTCCTATTTTCTCTCAGCTGTGTTTTTCTCAAGGCTAACCATGCCCGTTGACCCCAACCTCTCTTCTAACCCCCCCACTGCCCTTCGATGAACCCATCTCAGCATTTCTGAATCCGTCATGGAGGCTGGTGCCCAGAACAGGAGGTACAATTAAAGTGGGGCTCGGGTCAGGAAAAAAAAAAAAAGGGATGATTACAGACTTCTGTGACCATTTCCAGCAATGACTAAAAAAAAAAAAAATGTAGTTTATAGAACTGGAAGTTGTTTAGACTGAACCCCCAATTTTTGCTGATAAAGCTGCGGCCCATTTCTATTTTTGAAACGTTCCTAAACTGCCAGTCCTAGTATGCTGGACTCCCCACCTCCACCCCGTGGAAGATTTCTGTCCCAGAACAGCAAAATAACGAACTGGCTAAAGGAATCAGGAGATGTCAGAAATAGTGTAGGGTTCTGTGGGCGTGGCTGGGTGGGTGTGGCTGGGTGGGCGTGACAGGGGAAGGATACTGCAAAATCTCCATTTCCACCCCACTCTAGGGAAAAATCTAGGGTAAAATCCCCCTTCCTTCCCCACCCGACTAATCTGCTTTTCGGCTCCGTTGTCCTATGCAGGGCAACCAAAGAAGACCCAGCCGATAGCTGAGATGGGGTTGGCAGGGCCAATCAGAGGTGGGATTTTCCAGTTCTCCAAATTACTCAAAATTTCCGCTACCGGTTCTCCAGAACCTGTCAGAACTGGCTGAATACCCACCTCTGGACTAGGAGACTTATGAGACCTCTTCCAACTCTATTCATCGGTTAATCAAAAGATGGGAACCGCTAACAGACACATTTTATTTACCTATTATTTCCTACATTCTGAGTGCCTTTTGTGCGTCCCCTTATTCTTGAAATTTGAGGAGTTCCCAGCCTTATATATGTTCCTTCTTTTCCCCCCCTGTGTTTCCAAGAATTGCTATGTGGCTCTTTCTTCTGCAGATTGGATTCCCATACTTCGCTAAACCTTTGTTAACCAAATGCAATTCGTTGTGCTCAAATGACATTCGATGCCGAAAGAAATAAACTGTGTTTTCCCTTGACATGATGGCCTTGCTCACAGACTTGTCTCGGCACAAGGATTGCTTTCAAGCCTGAGCCACAAACCATGCATCTCATTTGGGCCTCGGTTGATGTGCTGTCTGAGACATTTTCGAAGGGCAGCTGATGCACCAAACCCTTTTTCAAACCTGCCACAGGTGGTCTTTGACTTACGTCAGTCCAGAAGCAACGTGGCATGAAGAAGACACTTCCTAACAGGGAGGACAATTAACCAGTGGAACAGAAATTGCCTCCAGAACTTGTGGGTGCTTCAACACTGGAGGTTTTGAAGAAGAGAATTGGACAGCCAAACTTGTCCGAAATGGTGTAGGTTCACCTGCTTGAGCGGAGGGCTGGAGTAGAAGACCTCCAAGGACCCTTCCGGCTCTATTCTGATTGATTGATTGACTGTTCAAAGTTACATCGCCACTGAGAAAAGTGACGTACGACCGTTTTCCACACGGTTGGAAGAATTCTCCTTCTGGGTTCAGTTCCAAGTGGGGAAGAAAGACACTGGAAACACGGCGACTGCTCGGAAAGATGGTGGACAGGATCACCTGCCTTGGGTGAAGAAAGAAGGGAGGGTTGAGATACTGAGAGTCCCTGGGTTTTATACCCTCTGTTGGAGTTTGAATTGGAGCTTGTATTCTGATTGGTTGCCAGACTCCCATGGGGCCATGCAGGGATAACTTGGTAGGTTGTCTTTTGAGTCGCAGGCTTGGTTGAGCCTTGCTGGATGACGATGTAATGAAAGGGCTTTGGGCAATTCCTGTTATGGCTCTACCGGGAGTAGATCTTTGTTATGTAAAATAGGCTGGCCTAGGCCAGAGTAATGTCCCTTTAGCAAAGGAGGGGGGCGGGGGATGAGTTTCTGCTTCTGAGGTGAGTTTCTGCTTCTGAGTATCTACTTCTCTTTTTATTGGAAATATTCTGCCTTTTTAAATATTTCCTAGAATATTTCATTTTTCTAGGAGAGGGGTGGGTGATAACTTCCTACACTAAAAAGGCAGAATATTTCCCCTAAAAAGAAAAGTAGAAACTCAGAGTGGCAGAAACTCAGACCACTCCCCCCTTTGACTAATGGACCATTACTCTAGCCTAGGCCAGCCTATTTTACATTACAAAGTTCTACTCCAGGTAGATCCATACTAGGATAGTGGTCATGTGATCAAAATTCAGGCCCTTGACAACTGGCATGGACTTGTGACGGTTGCAGTATCCTGCCCTCATGTGATCCCCTTCTGTGACTTCCGACAAGCACGGTCCATGGGCAAGCCACATTCACTTAACAACAGGGTTACTAACTGAACAGTTGCAGTGATTCACTTAACAACGGTGACAAGAAAGGTCATAAAAATGGGGCAAAAGCTCACTTAACAACTTGTCTCTCCTAGCAGGGGAAAGTCAGGAGCTCAGTTGGTGGTCATAAGTCGAAAACTCCCTGGAAATTGCCACAAGTCAATCGGAACCGGTGGCATAAATAGTCTAAGAATTGATCATCATCAGGGGTCGGATTCAAATTTTTAACAACCAGTTCTGTGGGTGTGGCTTAGGTGGTGGGTGTGGCTTGGTGGTCATCTGACTGGGTGGACGTGGCTTGGTGGTCATGTTATTGGCTGGGTGTGGCCGACTCAACATCACTCACATCAAGGCACGCATCTCCTTGCCTGTCCTCTCGTGACTGTGGGGATGCTACAAGTGTCGTAAGTGTGAAAAATGGTCACAAGTCACTTTTTTCAGTGCCATTGTAACTTTGAATGGTCACTCCACACAAGCAAAGTACCAGTAAAGGAGGAGAAAAAAACTCCAGAGAAGTTCCTGAGACAGGAAGTCTAGTCCTGCCAAGAACATAATAAGGGTTAATGGAGAGGCAGTTTCTGTAAGCAACACCAGAATGTTTCCTTCCTGCCTTCCTTACAGGATTAGACCAATAATTTCTTCTAAAAACCCGTTCTCCGAATTGCTCAGAATGTTAACAACTGGTTCTACTGAATAGGCGCGAACTGGTAGAATCCCACTCCTAATCATCATCAATCTCTCTCTATATATAAAAGCGAAATACCACTCAGGCATCATCACAAAATCTCCAGAACCGTAAAGCCTACAAACTTGAAATTTGGCATCTCTGTTCCTCTCTTGTGAGGCCCAGGTAGGCAAAAAATGGCTCAGCCCCCTCCCCCTCCATTTTTTGCCTTCTTGAGCCTTAGAGGAGCCTCGTGGGAGCAAAAATGCCCCCCCCCAGAGGCTCCTCGGAGGCCCAGAAGGCCTAAAAAACAGGTGTGGCGGGGTGGCTGCAAAAAAGCAAAAAAAGCCACGCCCATCCAGTCACATGGCCACGCCCACAGAACCAGTAGTAAAAAAATTTGAATCCCATCACTGATGCACACATAATAATAATAATAATATTACACATAATTAATAATATTAATTAATAATATTAATATTATTATTATTATTATTAATAATAATAATAATAATAATAATAATAATAATAATAATAATAATAATAATAATATAGGAAATACTAATGCTCTGATGGTCATTTCGAAAAATCCTTCCTTAGCGAGCATCCGTTTTTTTGCCTTCCTGGGCCTCAGCAAGGGGTAACCCCAGCACAGCTGAATAATGTTCAAGTGGTGCTCCATTCAAAATCCAAGAAAGAAATACTTAGACTCTTTTAATCAGAGAAAAGATATCTTTTTACTGGAAGTCAAGTGGTAGCCACAAAAGAATTCTGACTCTGAGGAAATAGGCGTGCAAATCACATATACAAAGTGATGGCAACGATCCCACCCCCAATAGTTCAAAAGATTCTTCCAATTAAAAGTCGTGGATATCATCATGTGGGCATCTCCAGGTGGTGATGAGGCTTCTGTCCGTTGACCTTGGCATAGTTTGATAAAGGGTTGCAGTTGCGCAGAGAAGAGAAAGCTAAGCAAGGAATAGAAACCTAAGCAAGAATGTACTCTCTCCTCCCTCCTCAGTTTATACAGTAGTAGTTTGCAACACCTCCAGCTCACTTCCCATACTTTTCCCCCCTCCTCCCCCCGTTACTTATGACAGCCGAAAGATGCAAAACAAAGGAAGAAAATCTTGAAGGCTGACAGTATGTACAGCTGATTGTTGGGAGGCAAAAAAGAGAAAGAAAGAAAGAAAGAAAGAAAGAAAGAAAGAAAGAAAGAAAGAAAGAAAGAAAGAAAGAAGGAAGGAAGGAAGGAAGGAAGGAAGGAAGGAAGGAAGGAAGGAAGGAAAGAAAGAAAGAAAGAAAGAAAGAAAGAAAGAAAGAAAGACCTTAGGCGAACATCAGGTGGGGCAGTGACTGGGTCAGGGACATGGCCAGCCAGAATTTACTACTGGTTCGGTGGCCCACACCAAATCCTTGCTACCAGTTCACCCCATCCAGTGCGAACCGGATGAATACCACCACTGGCTGTCATGCTAAGGAGTCCTACTCCCCCTCCCCACCTGAAAAAAAACTTTTCCAAATGCAAAACACAAGCAGAGAAGTTTCAGTTTCACAGCACCAAGCAGCTTTAGTACACAACGGTTGAGCTACGCCACACCCAGGCTCCTTGCTGTCTCCTACATGCTCACACAGCAAATACTGCTTCAGTTTCCAAACAGCCTTCAACTCTCTCACAAGCTGACAAGGACGCTAGCCAGATGAATGCCAATGGATGCTGGTAGGCAGAGACAGAATTTCCCCCACCACACCCTTATTTTCCTCCCCCAAAACTAAGCCCGACCACAGTTTCATAGAGGAGCACGAGTATCCAGCTAGTATTCAATATTATCTTTAGTAGGGAATACTAAGTGTAGCTTGATAAGACTAGGATCCTGGTCACAATACCAGGGTGATGCTGCAGTGGCTGTAAGCCTGAGGACTTGCCGTAAGTCACTTTATTTTCAATGCTGTAGGAACTTCAAATGGGCACTAAATGCATGGCTTTTAAGTCGAGGACTGCCTGTGGGTTTAATTTTTCTTCTTTTCTTTTCCCAGCATTCTATTTTTAATCCTTTTTCTTTTCTTTTTTTTTGCACTTTCTTATGGCTTTTCTTCCTCTGAACACAAATTGTGTGATTGCCACGTGCGATTGTATCACAGCAACACATTCAGCTGCACCAGGTCTTTTAGCAATGGGGTAGTTTTAAAAAAATAAATAACGCCCAATCCTTGGATTCAGAGGTTGGAAGAACAACACAGATTAACAGAGTTGGAAGGGACCTTGTAGGTCATCTAGTCCAACCCCCTCCCTGACCTAAGCAGGAGACCCTACACCCTTTCTGACAAGTGGCAGTCCAGTCTCTTCATGGAAGACTCCTCAGTACAAGCGTTGGGTTTGAGATGCTGGAAAAAAATTGGATTTCTATTGATTTTGATGCAAAGCAAAACATAAATTTCAGGATCAAAAGTCGGCGATTTGTTCGAGTTTGCTCTCTGCTCCGTTATGCCAACATTGCTCTCAGCTTTACAAAATACATGCTAAGCTGCACTTAAAGTGAGCTTTTCGAGAACATATGTCCTCAAACCGTGTTATTATTATTTTTTTTAAAGAAAATACATTTTTATTTAAGTGTAATTTTATAGGAAGATTTGATGAATGTGGGTACAGAGACAAGACGGAATGGATTTGTATCAGCAACGAAAGAGAATGACGTGGCCTCAAAAAACAGATGGCAAACTCAGATGGAAAGGAATAGAAACTTTTTAAAAGGGGGGGCGGGGGGGGGAATTCATTTGCTTTTTAAAAAAAATAAATCTTTCTCTATGACCCAATGCATTTCTGACTAAATCGGTCTGTTTCAGAGGACGCTGTCTCTGCTGATAGAGCTTTCCAAGCTTTCCATGTGGAAAGATTCCCACAAAATGTATTTGTTTTAAAATAAAATTGGATCACTATTTGGTAAGCCACAAGTTGACTAGTTCAAGTTGGAGACTTCACCCAGCTGTCTTAATATTCATTTCTGTAGACACAAAAGAAATGGGCTGCCAAAGTTGCCCCAGAAGAACCTTGGACCAAATAGTGGGGATGGCCTGGATCAGGAGTCGCCAATCTTTTGGACATCAAGGACCACCAAACTCATAATTTTAAATTGGGGAAATCCCCCCAAAAGTCTGCAGGAAAATTCCCCACCCGCTTTTCCTACCAATCGATCGTTCTTTATTTGGGAGCGCAGGATACTGTCTCCAGCTCCGTTCTCAGGGGGAGAGAGAGAGAGAGAGACTTTTGGCTTCATGCAAGGAAAGCAGCAGAAGCCGCAGAAGTCTTTCTTTCTCTCCCCCAAACTCTGCCAGAAATGAATCTTTGTGAGACTTGTCGCGCCGGCGCAGCCTCTTGGAGCAGGAGGCCTTGCAGGGTCCCAAAGACTCATTTCTGGTGGAGTTTGGGGGAGAGAAAGAAAGACTTTTGCTGCTTTCCTTGCGTGCAGCCAAAAGCAGAAGAAGAAAGAAGCAGAAAGAAGCAGCCCGGTGGCCAGGCTGGCAAGTAGGGCAAATGGGGCAAGTTCCCCTCTCTGCCTTTCCCCCCCTCCCCTCACTACCTCATGTTGTTCACAATGCAAGCAACGCAAGCCTTGTGTTCCTTCGGGCCATGTGGGTGGCGCAGCCTGGTGTTCCCGCACAGCCTGGATTAATTGCTTTGGGGGGGTGACATTTCTCTGCGGACCACCAAAATTTTCTCATGGACCACCAGTGGTCCCTGTCCCACCGGTTGGTGACCACTGGTCTGGATCGGGGATCTTCCAATCTTGACTTGTGGACTTCAGCTCCCAGAATCCTCCTGTCTTCCAATATTGGAGGGGCTGCCATGATGAAGAGGGAGTCAATCTATTCTCCAAAGCACCAGAAGGCAGGAGAAGAAGCCATGGGTGGAAACCAATCAAGGAGAGAAGCAACCTAGAACTAAGGAAGAATTTTCTGACTGCCAGGACAATTTAATCAGTGGAACAAATTGCTTACAGAAATTGTGGGTGCTCCATCACTGGAATTTTTTAGGAAGAGATTGGACAACCATTGGACAGAACAATTGTTCTGCATAAACAAACTAGGTAACATCCTCAGTGCTGGCATGAAACAACTACAGGAAAACCACTAAGCTCAAAGAGCCCAAATGGGACAACTCCCCATGGCCAACTCACTATGGGATAACTTTCTGTTGGACAATCTAACAGTCCAATTCTGTTGGACTCAACATGATAAATACCGTGTTTCCCTGAAAATAAGACCCTGTCTTATTTTAAAAAAAAATTTTGCCACCAAAAAAAGGCACCAGGTCTTATTTTGGGGGGACATCATCCACTGACTAACCTCACTTGTGCACCTCCCCCCGCCCTCCTTTTCGCTGTCAGAGGCCTTCAGGAACTTCTTCTGTGGTGGGCAAGGCTTTCCCGAAGGCCTCTGCAACCAATAACAGAACTTTGGATTGATCCAGAACTTTGTTATCAGCTCCAGAGGCCTTCAGGAAGGCTTGCCAGCCTTGTTGATGGCAGAAGAAATGGGCTGGCAAGGCAGGTGTCGGGGTGTGCGATGCTTGGCTACAACTGTCCAAAGGTAAGTAGTAGGGCAGCTCCACCCCCTATCCCCACCTTAGCTTAATTTTTACCCATCCATTCTGGAGTGGGTGGGGTCTTAATTAAGGCTTATTTTAGGGGTAGGGCTTATATTAGGCACACATGTAAAAATCAAACTAGGGCTTACTTTCAGGGAAGGTCATATTTTCAGGAAAACAGGGTACTTATCTGTCACTCTTTCTTTGACATTATTTCCATTGACAAGAATGTGTTGACATCCCACTGAATCTTCCAGTCCCACTTCCAGGCTCTGGTCAGCTTGCTGTCCTCTATGGGCCATTAGCTGCAGGCCCCAAACACTCAGTTAGTTTCAATGGCTACACAGCCCGATGGCTTGCATTAAACACATGGCCTATTTCTCATTGTGTACTGTAAGAATCATTCAATTGACTGCAAAGTGACTCATTCGTTCCTTTGATTTATCATCCAGTTCCTGGCTGTGCTTTTCACTGTTTTGCATGTGGGACCAACCAGGGAAGCTTGTCTTGGGGGGATCCAGATCACCCCAGTCAAACCAATAGAGGTCAATTGAATTGCTCCCAGATTAGTGTCTTGATCCATCTGAGCTCAGCTGAAAGAGGGAGGGAGGGAGGGAGGGAGGGAAGGAAGGAAGGAAGGAAGGAAGGAAGGAAGGAAGGAAAGAAAGAAAGAAGGAAGGAAGAATGAGAGGAGGAAGGAAGGAAGGAAAAATGCAAGGAGGGAGGAAGGAAAGATAAGAGGGAGGGAGGGAAGGAGGGAGGGAGGAGAGGAGGAAGGAAGGAAAAATGCAAGGAGGGAGGAAGGAAAGATAATAGGGAGAGAAGGAAGGAGGGAGGGAGGAGAGGAGGAAGGAAGGAAGGAAAGATGTGAGGAGGGAGGAAGGAAAGATAAGAGGGAGGGAGGGAAGGAGGGAGGGAGGAGAGGAGGAAGGAAGGAAGGAAAGATGCGAGGAGGGAGGAAGGAAAGATAAGAGGGAGGGAGGGAAGGAGGAAGGAAGGAAGGAAGGAAGGAAAGGCAGGCAGGCAGGCATTAGTAAAACCACAGTTGGAATATTGCGTTGCCACAATAGAAAAAAGATATTGACATTCTGGAAAGAGAAGACCAACGAAGATGAATAGAGGCTTGGAGGATAAAACATACAAAGAACAGTTGCCGGAACTGCGTTTGTCTAGTTTAATGAAAAAGGAGGACTAGGGGCAACATGAAGGTAGCCTTCCAATACTTGAGGAGCTGCCCCATGGAAGAGGGCGTCCACCTGTTCTGCAAAGCTTTTGAAGGCAGGATAAGAAGCAGCAGGTGAAAAGAAACCAAGGAGCGAAGTAACCTGGAACGAAGGAGGAATTTCCTGACAGTTAGAACAATTAATCCGTGAAACAGAAGTTGTGGCTGCTCCATTACTGGAGGTTTTCAAGAAGAGATTTGTCTGGAATGGGGTAGGGGGGTGGACTAGTTCCTTCCAACTCTGTAATTCTGTTAAGAAAGGAAGGAATGATGAGAAAAGAAAGGAAGGAAAGAAAGAAGGAAGGAAGGAAAGAAAGAAGGAAGGAAGGAAGGAAGGAAGGAAGGAAGGAAGGAAGGAAGGAAGGAAGGAAGGAAAAAAGAAAAGGAGGAAAGAAGGAAGGAAGGGAAGACCTTGAGTACTGCACCACACCTAGAGCATTGCATCCAGTTTTGGTCACCACACTAAAAAAGAGATGTTGAGACTCTAGAAAAGGTGCAGAGAAGAGCAACCAGGAGGAATAGGGGACTGGAGAGTAAGACATATGAAGAACAGTTGCAGGAACTGGGCATGGCTAGTCTAGTGAAGAGAAGGACCAGGGGAGACATGATAGCGGTCTTCCAATATTTGAGGGGCTGCCACAGGGAGGAGGAAGGGGTCAAACTATTTTCTAAAGCGCCTGAAGGCCAGACAAGGAATAATGGATGGAAACTGATCAAGGAGAGATTCAACCTGGAAATAAGGAGAAACTTTCTTACAATGAGAACAATCAACCAGTGGAACAGAAGTTGCCTTCAGAAGCTGTGGGAGCTTCACTACTTGAGACTTTCAAGAAGAGACTGGACTGCCATCTGTCAGATGTAGGATCTCCCACTTGGGCGGGGGGGGGCAGGGTTGGGCTAGATGACCTACAAGGTCCTTTCCAACTCTGATTATCTGTTAAATCTGAAGAAGGAAGGAGTAGCAAGCTAATAATGTGAATGATTAGAAATAATCGATTGGAAAAGAAAACCTGGCAAACAAGCAGCAATAAAAGTAGCTGAAGATTTGCAAAGGCAAATCTCGATCCACCAGCCTTCTTGAGATTTTCGTGAGGGTCGAAAGGGCAACAAGGGATCATTTCTTCCCAGTCTTACTAATGTTAGCACCCAGGCTCCATGCCAAGGTAGTAGAAGAAGTTGGCTCCTTGGCCAACACTTAGGCAATGGGGATAGAGGAAGCGAAGGAACATATGGTTGCCATTAAACAGAGCTCCCTGGGCAAAACCAAGTGTGGAAATTTTGACGCTCCCGGATACTGATGTTTGCTAGAGGACTGATGGAACTGACTTCATGTTGCTCCAGGTTTCCAGTAGCTCTCCCGTTGGTCTCGAGGTTGATCAAACGGTTTCTACAACACTATTGACATTGGCCTCCTAGCAACCCACGAGGTCCTACACTCCGAGGAGATGCCAAGGGTTCCGGCAAGGTGTTCCTTCTGGAGGAACGTTTTCAAAGGAAGGTTTGGAAGCAGAACCTGGACATTTTCCAGGCTTGGCTTGCTTGTCAACAGCAACACAATCGAGATCTACTTCCTAGCAACCCATGAGGTTCCTCCTTACACCCAGAGGAGATCCCATGGCTTTCTTCAAACGTCCCGGCAAGATGTTCCTTCCGGAGGAACATTTCAAATGGGCGTTTGGAAGCAGAACGTGGACGTCTTCTGGGCCTGCCATGCTTGTCAGCAGAACTCCCACAATGGCTTAACCCGGGGGTGAGATTCTACCAGTTCGCACCTATTCGCTAGAACCGGTTGTTAACCTTCTAAGCAGTTCGGAGAACCGGTTGTTAGAAGAAATTATTGGTCTAATCCTGTAAGGAAGGCAGGAAGGAAACATTCTGGTGTTGCTTACAGAAACTGCCTCTCCGTTAACCCTTATTATATTCTTGGCAGGACTAGATTCCCTGTCTCTGGAACTTCTCTGGAGTTTTTTCCCCCCTCCTTTGCTGGTACTTTGCTTGTGCAGAGTGACCATTCAAAGTTACAATGGCACTGAAAAAAGTGACTTATGACCATTTTTCTACACTTACGACTGTTGCAGCATCCCCACAGTCATGAGAGGCCAGGCTAGGAGATACGTGCCTCGATGTGAGTGATATTGAGTTGGCCACACCCAGCCAATAACATGACCACCAAGCCACGCCCACCCAGTCAGATGACCACCAAGCCATGCCCACCACCTAAGCCACGCCCACAGAACCGGTTGTTAAACAATTTGAATCCCAGCCCTGCCTTAACCACAATATTGCCCAACCCACGTTTGCCTTCGGTCTAGCTCTATTTTAGCAAGCAGCCTTGCTTGTTCTCTCCAAGCTCCTGTCTTGTGAGAGAAGCCCTCCCTGGCCAGGCTCGGCCTCCAGCCCCTCCCTTAGGCTGGCGAGGGAGCTCCAGAACATTTTTTTGGTGGAACCTCATTTCCTGGACCTTGGAATTTTTGCCAGACCCATGCCAAACCGTTCTTTCCCACCAGAACCCCTGTCAGAGAAGCCTCTCCAAGGCGCAGAGCTACTGCATCCAACTTGTGTGTTTTTAATCATGGACAAACAAGAAGTTGTTGTGTGGGAATTGGCTGCCTCTCCTGACACATCTCTTTCTCCAGATTCTTCCCAGTAACACGACCCTCCCCAGATGATCCCGGAGATGCCAAACAAGGACCTTCCTACTAGCCTCTGAGTGACTCCATATTGACAGCGAGCTGTGGAAATGGGAGGTCCATGAAAAGTTCGCTCCGGGATGTTGATGGAGATGAACAGGAAATAGGACCAGGCCACGGAGGTTCATGGTGGAATAACTCCATCAGGTGCCAAGACAAAGGAAGATGAAGGGCCCATCCTGCACAAATTTATGGGTGAAAGAAGGAAGATTTACTGGCATCCACGTTTCATCAGCTGGATTCATGCCTTCCTTTTCTTATTGTGTTTCTGAATGGTTCCCTAATGAAACACACATGGCATTTAATGCTCTCTTCCAAATTCTGATCCATCTTCCCCACGCCACATCTGTCCAAATGGAAGCCTGAAAGGAGAGCAGGAAAGGACGGAATGGAGGAAAGAGAGAGAGAAGGGAGAGAGAGAGAAAATCTTAAAAAAGAAAGAGAAAGAAAAAAAGAGTGAGAGGAAAAAAAGGGCAGAGATAAGGGAGAGAAAGAGAAAGAGAGAAAAAGAATGCGAGAGAGAGAGAGAGAGAAAGAGCAAACGAATTAAAGGAAAAAATAAAGAGAGAAAGCAAAGAAAGGGTGAGAGAAAAAAGGAAAGAGAGAGAGAAAGAGGAAGAAAGAGAGAGAGAGAGAAAGAAAGAGAGAGAGAAAGGAAGGAAGGAAGGAAGGAAGGAAGGAAGGAAAAGAAAGAAAAAGAAAGAAAGAAAGAAAGAAAGAAAGAAAGAAAGAAAGAAAGA
>NW_020769399.1:0-14384 GCF_900518735.1 Pseudonaja textilis | reverse complement strand
ATTCTATTCTATTCTATTCTATTCTATTCTATTCTATTCTATTCTATTCTATGATCTATTCTATTCTATCCTATGCCATCCCAATCTATTCTATTCATGGCTAGTGTAGTGAAGAGAAGGACCAGGGAAGACAGGATAGCAATCTTTCAATATCTGAGGGGCTGCCACAAGGGTCAAGCTATTTTCTAAAGCACCCTAAGACCAGACAAGGAACAATGGATGGAAACTGAACAAGGAGAGATTCAATCAGGAAATAAGGAGGAATTTTCTGACACGGAGAACAATCAACCCATGAAACAGAAGTTGCCCTCGGAAGTTGTAGGAGCTTCATCCCTGGAAGCCTTCAAGAAGAGACTGGACTGCCAACTGTCAGAAAAGATAGGCCTGCTTGGGCAGGGGGTTGGACTAGATGACCTACAAGGTCCCCTTCCAACTCTGTTAATCGGTAAAGTTCCCAAAACAGGTGATCAAACCTCCGGGAAAAACAAAATAACCTAATGTTCAGTAAAGACTCTAAGGGGACTTTTCCAAGGGGCTTTCTTGGTTTTTTTTTTTTCCCCTTGAAAACATTTCACTTCTCATCCAAGAAGCTTCTTCCGTTTCCCTCCCACCCATCCGTTAGAACCAAAGAAGCTTCTTGGATTGAGAAGCGAAACGTTTTCAAACATAAAACCAAGAAAGTCCCTTGGAAAAAATACCTTGTAGTTTTTGGCTAATGGCTGGGAGGGTGGGGTTTTCCCCAGGTTTGGCCACCTGTTTTTGGAACTGACTTTCTATACCAGGGATCTGCAACCATGGCAACTTGAAGACTTGTGGACTTCAATTCCCAGAATTCCTCACCCAGCTTTGGAATTCTGGGAATTGAAGTCCACAAGTCTTCAAGTTGCCAAGGTTGGAGACCCCTGCTCTATACCTTGACAAATAAACATCTGGAAAAGCTTCTTTGGGAGAACTATGAGCTGCAGGATGAAGAATCTCCACAGATGACCTTCAGCAAACAGGGGAGTGAGGACCACCTAGCTAAAGCTGGAATTAATTTAATAGGCGACATCTTGCCAAAGTTAGCAGGACTCCTGCGGACTGCGAGGAAAGAGGCATCCGTAGAGTTTTCTTGGCCAAGGTATGGAAATAGCTTCTTCCAGGACATCTTTCCAACTTCCTGGTCTGGCTCACAGCTCAGGGAGTGAGGAGAGGACGCCCTCCAAAGCGCTAACCAGGCCTGGGCCTGCTTAGCAGATTAACAAGAGTTGGGAGGTGCCTTGGAGGTCTTCTAGTCCAACCCACCCCCCGTTCAGGCCTATCCTATTGCAGACAAATGGTTGTCCAAGCTCTTCATTAAAAGCTTCCAGCGACAACTTCTGGTGGCAAGCTGTTCCACTGGTTAATTCTCCTCACTGTTAGGGCATTCCTCTTTAATTCCAGGTCGCTTCTCTCCTTGATTAGTTTCTGTTCTGCTGTCCAGACAGTTTAGAGTTAATGGGATTGGGATAGTTACTTAGGAATTGTGGAGCTGTCCCCTTAAGGGAACGCATCGTGGTAAATGTAGTTAAAGGTATCCTGGGAAATGTAGTCCATGTCATGTGACCACATCTGTAATCCTGATTGGTCACTATATTGACCCTTGTTGGGCTGGGGGAGGCCCCCTCCCTCTTGCCTGAAACCACCATATCATACCACGCTTCAATCATCATGGGGTTGAGACCTTTTTTATCTTTCTACGCTACAAGACAGATATGCAAAAGATTGGACATTAAGAAGAACTTCATCACAAATGTGAGTAATGAGGATACCCGATGTACCAATAAAAAAAAGACTTTGTTATGGATGTTTTGTGGAGTTACTCTGTCTGCTTTATACCATCCAGAGAATAATAAGCAGAACAGTAGAAAGATAAAAAAAGGTCTCAACCCCACGAGGATTGAAGCGTGGTATGATATGGTGGTTTCAGGCAAGTGTGTGGGAACCTCCCCCAACCCAACAAGGGTCAATATAGTGACCCATCAGGATTACAGGTGTGGTCATGTGACATGGACTGCATTTCCCAGGATACATTTAACTACATTTCCCATGATGCATTCCCTTAAGGGGGACAGCTCACAATTCCTAAGTAACTATCCCAAATCCCATTAACTCTAAACTATCTGGACAGCACAGTTTCCACCCGTGGCGTCTTGTCCTTCTTTCAAGTACTTTGGAGTATTCCACTGTTCCACCGATGAATTGTTCTCACGGTCAGGAAATTTCTCCCTAGTTCTAGGCAGGTCCTCTCCTTGATTAATTAAAACTTTATTTGGCTGATGTTACCGACGAAGGAACCACTGTTAACTAAAACTGCAGTTGTTTCCTTCTTTCCTCCAAGGAGTTTGCTCAAAGCCAAAGGGCCAAACAGGTCCAGAAAAACCTGCAGTCGTGGAGGAATGAAGTGATTCCTGCAAAGGGTAGGAAAACGAGTCCAGGGGGTGGGCTTCAAAAATTTAAGCATGGTTTTCTCTGCCCTGTTGCTGGGTGGGCGTGGCCTAGTCAGCCTCCTGCACCACAGTGGTGGGGGATTTTACCCTCCCCGGACTCCGGAGGCTTTGTTCAGGCCTCCAAGAGGGCGAAAACGGCCTCCCCGGGCTCCGGAGGCTCTCTGGAAGCCGGAAACAGGCCCATTTCTGGCCTTCCCAAACTTGCAAGAGGTCTATTTTTCACCCTCCCTGAGCTTCCGTGCACCCCCTGCCCTCACGCATCCAAAACGGGCTGCATGGGGACTTCTGGGAGGGGCAGGGCCGGCCAGGAGTGGGATGGGGAGGGCTTCTTGGAACTGCACATAATCTTAGCTAGGGGCTCTCCTAAACCCCTTTGAACCAGCCCAGCCCTGAAAAGGACCGAGAAAATGGAGAAGAACCTGCCTTCTCGCGCTCGCCCCCCCCCCCGTTCGTTTTCTTGGCTGCCTCCTCCTCCTCCTCCTCCTCCCAAGTTTTTGGTCCACCACCAAGGTAGCCCATTTTGGAAGAAACGCCTTCTCCAAATACTCTCCGGGTTTTTTTTTTGCCAGAGAGAAGAAAGAGACGGGGAAGGAGATGGAACAGATTCACGGGGAAGGAGAGCAATCGGGGGAGGCCGGCCAAATTATTCCGTGAAGTTTGCTTTTATGAAAGAATGTGTGTGTGTGAGAGAGAGAGAGAGAGAGAATGTACACATATCCAGTTATTTAGGACTGTGGTTTCTACATAAACAGGGGGAGAGAGGCACACACACCACAGCCTTAAACCACCGGGAATCCAGTTCTATTTCTGTTCATCGTCAGATCTCTGCGCCATCCAGCCCAAATCTCTTTGCACTTCGCCTCCTCTCCAAACCAGAGCCAAATTGGATGGGTTCAAATGGCCTAGAAACTCTATGCCGCTTTCCTGGTCTCTTCCAACAGGCTCTGTCACTCCAAAAGGACATCTTAGAAGTTCTCCTTGCCTAATTCCTTCAAGCTGTGTGTGTGTGTGTGTGTGTGCGCGCGCCTCCAGAACTGGCTCAGACAGCTTCATTTCATCATATCCTGCAGCTTTCAGTCAAAGCCACGTGTGGAAAAGTCTTGCCGAAGGGACCTCGGTGCCCTGTTTTCTGTCGTTCCCTCCTTCGCCCTGCCTTCCAGGGGAGTTGAACTGCAAGCTGACCCATAGTTCCCAGCCAGCACGAGCCTTCAGCGTGCGTTCCCCACTCCTCTCCTTGGCATCTCCCGGCTATTGACTCCAGAAAAACTCCTGTTAATGAACAGAAATCCTAATGAGTTAAACAGGAGATTGGATGGCCATCTGTCAGAAATGGCGTAGGGTCTCCCGTTTGGGTGGGTGAGGGGGGTTGGACTAGATGACCTACAAGGTCCCTTCCAAGTCTTCCGCTGTAAGTAAGGACCACCTCAGAAGCAGATTTACTCAAGTGTGGAGAAATGAATCTCTCCTGTTATTCTGTAAACATGTTCCCTGCGTACATCAGCCCATGGCTAGCAATATATACACGTATATGGGATCACCCTACTGGTTCCATAGATCGTAGCGGTCATAATGGTCATGTCTTCTCCTCCAGGAACACCACCCTAGTTTTGAGCTATGAGCTGGCCCACTAGAGCAAGGGTCTCCAACCTTGGCCACCTTAAGACCTATGGACTTCAACTGTAGAGTTGAAGTCCACGGGTCTTAAAGTGGCCAAGGTTGGAGACCTCTTCTCTAGAAAATCATTCTTGGTGGGGTCATTGTCAACTTCCAAAGCTGAAGGACCCCACAGTCCTCCTCCTCCACACTCCCATCAAGTATTGAAGTTGTTACTTAATTTGGTTGCGAAAACCACCAAGCTGAGACTGCATCAAGGATTCCACAGTCCTCCTCCTCCTCCTCCTCCTCCTCCTCCTCCTCCTCGAACACCACCACAATGGTTTCGAAACATCTGAAAGAGAACCACCGAGCTCAGAAAGCACCAAGGACTCCACAGGTCAACCCTGACCTATGAATCTTCTCCTTTCATTAGTGCACATGTTCTGTACTCACAAAAAAAACCAGAGCTTCCAGGGAGATGTAGGTGGCCATTAGGAGGGCTCAGAGCTTCTCGGGACACTGCAACAAGAGAGGCATGAGAGGTAGTAATCAAAACCTTGGAAACTGAGCATGAACAGAGTCTTCTGCTGCAACGCCGTTCATGGTACTCATCCAGAGGACATTCCAATGGCTCAGGTCTCCCTGGGACGACCTACTATGGCATCCAAAGTCCAGGGTTGAGTCAGTGTTCCAACGTGGCCTCTGGCCACACATTTAGGACATCTTCCTCCAATTATCTCCGATCTAAATTAAATCCAATGTCATGCTTCAGCGAAATGTACAACAACAGCCTTCTTTGACAAGTCCCTGGAAGGACGGAGAGGTTGTGTCAGAAATCTGGCCTTCGCCATGGTTGGATTAGGAAGAATTCTATCCAAAGCAGAGTTCTGGGAAGTGGAAAATCCTGCAAATGGAAGGGGCGAAATTGGATCTCGTGTCGGTTGCAGCCAGAGGATTTCTCGGCAGAGTGCGCAGTGATAGCATGATTGCAAGTCTTCCAATACTTGAAGGGCTGCCCCAAAGAAGGGGGGGGTCAACCTCTTCTCCAAAGCACCTGAAGGCAGGACAAGAAGCAAAGGATGGAAACCAACCCAGGAGAGAACCGAGCTAGGACTAAGGAGAAATTTCCCAACAATGAGGATAATTAATCAGTGGGACGCTCCGTTACTCGAGGTTTTCAAAAGAGATTGGACGACCATTTGTCTGAAATGGGGTAGGGCCATGATGGCAAACCTATGGCACATGTGCCAGAGGTGGCACACAGAGCCCTTTCTGTGGGCATGCATGCTGTTGCCAGGTGCTCCTCTGGTTTCTGGTGCACCTCACCTAGCTGGTATTCACGGGAGCCGGAGCACCAGAAAACGGCTCAAAAAATGGCCTGGAAAACAACCTGAAAACAGTCCCCCATACAGCCAAAAAACAGGCCACATTTAGGGGCATTTTCAAGCCCAAAACAGCCTGGAATATAGCCCCCAAAATGCCCCCAAAACAGGCATATGCGCACATGTGACTTGGCACATGAAATTCACAGAGTATTTGAAAGTGGAAGACATCTCCCTGCTTCCATGGGTCCTATTATGTAACTGAGCTGTTCACTCAAAATGAAATAGTTAAATATTAAGATAGATAGATAGATAGATAGATAGATAGATATAGATAGATAGATGATATATAGATAGATAGATAGATAGAAAGAATAGAATAGAATAGAATAGAATAGAATAGAATAGAATAGAATAGAATAGAATAGAATAGAATAGAATAAATATTGGAAGGAATAGACTAGACTAGACCACACTAGACTAGACTAGACTTGACTAGACTAGACTAGACTAGAATAGAATAGAATAGAATAGAATAGAATAGAATAGAATAGAATAGAATAGAATAAATATTGGAAGGAATAGACTAGACTAGACTAGACTAGACTAGAATAGAATAGACTAGAATAGACTAGAATAGACTAGAATAGAATTTTTTATTGCCCAAGTGTGATTGGGCGCACAAGGAATTTATCTTGGTGCAAATGCTCTCAGTGTCCATAAAAGAAAAGATACATTTGTCCAGAGTCAAGAATCTTCAGGTACAATACTTAATGATAGTCACAGGGTACCAATAAGCAATCAAATCATACTAGGAAACAGTCAATAAAAAATCATTAGGATACAAGCGACAAAGTCACATTGGTGGGATGCCTGTGGAAGTGATTTCTGCCTATCATGTAGAAGTCCTTCCAACAAGTGATGTTTGTGGGCCAGGAGAACTTTGGGGGGGTTTTGAATAATTTATTGGGGGCCCCACCACCTAGGCATCTTTCAACAATGATCATTTCATCATTTTTTTTGTTGTTGTTGTTGTTTTTGCAACTGTAGAAACAAAGAAGTGAAGGGAGAGAGAGAGAGAGAAGGACAGAGTTTCGAAGCCAAAAGCATTGGTATGAAAAATGGAAATGGCCAGCATTGATTTTTCACAGTCGTGGGCCAAGATTGAGAGTTCAGGCTGAGGCCATTGGCTCACGCCCGAGCCTTCGCATGAGCCTTCTGTCCAGAATCTCCCTTGCTCAATCTAAGCCATTCCAAAAAGCCGAGGAATCGTGAGGACAACCTGAAGTTCTCCGCAGAAATAATTGGAGGAGACAGAGGTGGAGCTTCCCCCAGAGAGGGTGGCTTCGCTTGTTTGGTTTGAAAGCTTCCAACTGGAAGCTGGGAGTCACCTTTCCGCTGCTGAGGTTTCCGTGGAAGGAGAAGAGCTTTGTTTTCCTCTCAAATCCAAGTATGGTTGGGAGGTCTCCCTTGCATCAAAGCATCCGAGGCCTTCCAGGAGATGCATTTCCAGAAGAATCGGGAGAAAAATCTCCTGCCAGAGAACAGGGACCACCCATGGCAGCGAAATGCAGTTTGGATTCTGCAAATTCCCTGCACCCCACCTCCTCCAAAAAGCCTTCTTTCAGAGTTGTTGTGGAGCTGGAGGCCTCCTCTATGTGAGTCATGAAGGTTGGCTTCCTCCCTCATCACTTGGAGAAATAAAATAATAATAATAACGATGAGACGGATGCATAGACAGAAGGATTTAGAAAGTTGGCTTCGTATCTTTGTTTGAAGGAAAGTCTCTGCCCTCAAACGCTGGATGCCTAGCAGGAAAGTGTTTGTTTCCTCAACTACTAAAAGGTCTTGTTTATTAATCGCATATTTATTTCACCACTTAGCTGCCAAACGTCTTGCTCGTTCTCCAGACAGCTTCAGACAGCGTTGGAGACCATTTTGGTGTTCTGTGATGCTGCAGGCATGAAAAGCAGAGTCCAACTCAACTACCAATTCCAATTTCAATTCAGAATAGAGCTGGAAGGGACCTTGGAGGTCTTCTAGTCCAACCCCCTGCTCAAACAGCAGACCCTATACCGTTTCAGACAAATAGTTATCCAATCTTTCTGGAAAAACTCCAGTGTTGGAGCATCCACAACTTCAAGGCAAGTTGTTCCAAGGATTCATTGTTCTCACGGTCAAGAAATTTCTCCTTTGGTCCAGGTTGCCTCTCTTCTTGATTAATTTCCATCCATTGCTTCTTCTTCTGTCTTCAAATGCTTTAGAGAATAGGTGGACCCCCTCTTCTTTGGGGCAGCCCTTCAAATATTGGAAGATATTGCTATCATGTCATCTCTAGTCCTTCTTTTTCTCTAGACTAGCCACCGAGGACAATACCCTCAGTTTCTCAGCAACCGGCCAGGTATCTAACCGTGGTTTCTCCACTCAGGGATGGGACCCTGAGCTGAGTTTCCAGCCTCACTCATCCTGTTGTGTGTGACCCACACGTGGTCTCCAGCCTGACACACAACGGAGCTCAAAGAAGCTTCTGGCTATTGCCAAAACCATCACCCTGGATGGTTGAGAATCTCCAAGGGCATCTCTCATGGCTCATAAAAGAAAAGGAAAACTACAATAACCCCAGTAATGCAATTGACCCAAAACTAACAATACGAAAATGGCAATAGAGACCATTGGAACTAATCCAGGAGAGAAGCAACTTGGAATTAGGGTGAAACTTCCTAACCGTGAGGACAATTAACTGGTGGATCCGCTTTGCCACCAGACGTTGTGGAGGTTTTTTAAGAAGGGACTGGACAAGCCACTCATCTGAAATAGTATAAATTCTCCTGCTTATCATTGGATTTATAATTTATATCATATATCGTTGGATTTATGATTTGGCCATCAAACAGATACTACAAAGGCCCAGGCTTATCTTTTTGGGTGGGAGTTCCTATCAGCAGGCTGGTTGTGAAAGGCTAAGAATTTCAGAGAGATTATATGGAGTTTTTTTGTTCCTGCCCATCCTTCACCGTCCTTCGTTTGGATCCAGAATGAAAAATGACGAGGCACCAACTTTGTAAAAAACAACAACAACAGTGCAACGAAGCTTGATAATAATTATTGTTCTCCTGCGCGTATGGGGGTGTTTGTATTGTGAAGGACCTCTTCTTCATGAGATGTTTGCTGATGTAGACTCAAAAGGCACCAATTGTTTGAGAAAAGAAAGTCTGCAGGTGGAGACAACAAGTTGGAGGTCAACCAACTTCCTAGAAGATAACAAGAAGAATTTGGTGCCACGAACAGCAGCTTGTTTAATCTCATTTTCTTTGCTTTACATCCTCCAAAGATCTGGTATTGAATGTATCGGGCCAAGAAACCGCTGGAGGGAGATTTGGCACCTAGATTTGGCAGTCATGGTTAAGTTAAGTTTAGAGGGAGAGCTTAAAATATATGTGAACTTATAACTGCTGTGGAGAATGTTAGAAGCCATTTGCTCCTACCTTTTCTATTTTTACATTTTTTCCCCCCTTTTCTTGCAATTTCTGCTTCCTCTTTGATTTTTGCTTTCTCTCTCTTTTCTCTTGCTTTGCATCTTTCTAGAAGTTTTCATTTGAGACATATACACCATTAATTTTTAAAGTATAAAATAACATAAAATATAAACAGAACAGTGTGCTTCAGCTGCCCAAAAAGCCAATGCAGTCCTAGGCTGCATCAACAGAGGGATGGCATGAAGATCACAAGAAGCGATAATATAGTTTTATAAGGCACTAGTGAGGCCACCTTTGGGCCAGTTCCGTTCACCACACTACAAAAAGAGATGCCGAGGTCCTAGAAAGTGTAGAGGAGAGCAGCAAAGATGATTAAATCATGCAAGGAATGTCTAGCTGAAGGCTCAGGGTGGACATGATACTAGTATTCCAGTATTTGAGGGGCTGCCACAAAGAAGAGGATGGATCAACTTATTTTCCAAAACACCAGAAGGCAAGACAGGAAGGAACGGATGGAAACTGATCAAGGAGAGAAGCAACCTGGAATTAAGAAGAAACTTCTCTAACAATTAACCGGTGCAAAAAGTTTCCCTCCAGAAATCGTGGCTGATCCATCACTGGAGGCTTTTAAGAAGAGACTGGACAGCCACTTGTCTGGAATGGCGTAGGGCCTCCTACTTGAGCAAGGGGTTGGACTAGAAGACCTCCAAGCTCCCTCCAGTTCTATTCTGATTGATTGATTGATTGAAGGTGTCGTATCGGCTGATACGAACAAAAGACGCGAGGCAGTGACTTGAGTTCAGCTCATTTATTAAGGCTTAAACAAAGTGAGTGCGGCTGGGTGAAGCCGCGGCTTATATGGATCTGGTGCCGGGCGCTGCGGCCAATGACAGCCGTTTGAATCGCCCGCGATCGGCTCAGCCAATCACGGTCGATTACGAACGGCCAATCAGTGCCACGTGCTCGACCAATCCGGTGTCTGCGCGCTCGTCCAATCCGGGTTGCTGGATTTCGAGAATGTAAATGTCTGTGCAGAACAGAAGGCAGGACAAGAAACAATGGATGGAAACTAATCGAGGAGCGAAGCAACTTAGAACTCAGGAGAAACGTCCCAACGGTGAGAACAATTAGTCAATGGAAGAGCTTGCCTCTTGGAGTTGTCAGTGTCCCAGGGGGTGATTTTGGGGCTGATTCCAACTCTTACACCCCAATAGCTCCTGTTTACAGAGGAACCATATATCTAAGTCACATGCTGGGGTACACCAGAACAGCCTTCCTTTCCCTGTCATGCAATCTAGTTGGCCTTGCTTCCACTCTCTCCCTTTCCACTCTTCCACCTCCCCACCACATTTCAAAACCCCACCCCCCCCCCCCTCTCTGCCTCCCCTTTGAACACTTTCCAGCCCAAAGGAATGTCGGAAAGCAACAGTCATCATCCTCGGGAGTCTGTCTGCCTGTCTGTCTGTCTGTCCATACCTGGTTGGAAATGGGGTCAACTTTGGCCCTCCCCCCAAGCATTTGGCCTTCTTTCCATTCTCCTTTGCCACCGTTTGGATACAGAATGAAAAACGATGAGGCGCCGACTTTAAAAAAAACAACAACAGCGCAGTGAAAATCATTATTGTTCTCCCTGGGCGTATGGGGGTGTTTGCACGTGAAGGATCTCTTCTTCGTGAGATGTTTGCTGATGTAGACTAAAAAGGCACCAATTGTTCGAGAGAAGAAAGTCTGCGGGTGGAGACAACAAGTTGGAGGTCAACCCACTTCCTAGAACAGAGGTCTCCAAACTTGGCAACTTGAAGACTTGCGGACTTCAACTCCCAGAATTCTCCAGCTGGCTGGAGAATTCTGGGAGTTGAAATCCACAAGTCTTCAAGTTGCCAAGTTTGGGGATCCCTGTCCTAAAAGATCAGAAGATTTTGGTGCCATGGACAGCAGCTTGTTTCATCTCGTTTCCTTTGTTTCACGTCCTCCAAAGGTCTAGCATTGAATGTATCGGGACAAGAAACCACTGGAGGGAGATTTGGCGCCTAGATTTGGCGGTCATGGTTAAGTTAAGTTTAGAGGGAGAGCTTAAAATATACGCGAACTTATAACTGCTGTGGAGAAGGTTAGAAGCCATTCGCTCCTATCTTTACTTCTCTGGGACCTGGAGGGCTTTTTCCACCACCCACCCGCTCTAAAGTCTCTGCCCTCAGACTGGGTGGAGAAGAATCCAAAGGCTATTTGTGCTCATTTCGACAATTTTCACGTGGGGGCCATCTGCTCCGGGCCCATTATTTTTGCCCCAACGGTGAACGCGGGCTGCATCTTAAATTCCCATTTGCTCCAGCTGTTTTGAGGATTATCTCTCTCTCCCACTGAGATGCCAAAACCGTTTTCTCCTCTCTCCGATAAAAGGGACAGTCCGCAACAACAGAGGCTTCCAGGACATGTCGACGGTGTTCTGCAGGTGGCCTCATCCCCACTTTCAGGGAGCTGCTGGTGTTGATCTTTGCCCCAGTCCTGTGTTGTAAAAGTCCATCTCTCTCTCTCTCTCTCTCTCTCTCTCTCTCGAAAGAAAACCCCCCATCTTACACAGAAAAGAAACAGTGGAATAAAACCAGGGGCGGAAGAATGCGAGGTGCATCCAGCCAAGCTCCTGGTATTTCTGGGAACTGGTTTTCCACTTGCAATTATTTCAGGAAAGAAATATAAATCTAGGATTGGCAGGCTCTCTGGGGCCATAAAAGCTGGACCATATGGGGTTCCAGAGACTGGATGGGTAATAGCCTCCATGTGTTGTGAACGGATTGGATGGAAGGAAAAGTTGAAGTCCCAAATGGCTCCTTCCAACAGGAGAGCCTTTGAAGTCTCGGACCTCCAGGTGATTGTGCTTCTTTTGCTCTGGAGAGACGGGCCGGCGACTGAAAGACGGAGCTTGGGTACCAAAAAGATTACATGACCTACAGCAGGGATGTCCAACTTTGGCTACTTTAAGATCGGTGTCCCCCAAGGTGCTTTTTGCAAGAGGCAATTGGACGTTCTGGTTTTTCTTTTGAAGACATTTTCATTGCTCATCCGAGAAGTTTCCGCTGTGACTGCGTAATGGGGCATGGAAGGATTGATACTCCTTGCAGACAGCTGGTCATTTGCATCCTTGTAAGAGAGCCGTTGAGGCCACTTGCAGGTTTGTCCGCGTCCTCAGAGTCACCTGAGTGGTACTCCTGTAGTCTGCAATTTTTCCTTCTGGAAATCCATTCCTACTCCCACACCATCCACACCCCCAAATTGTATAGTTAAAAGTCTGTAGTCTCAGTCATCCAGGTTGTCCCAAATGTGCTTTTTCAGGAAGCAACTCGACTTCCTTGTTGTTGTTTTTTCCTTTTGATGACATTTTGGGTTTTCATCCAAGAAGCTTCTTCAACTCTGACTGGATGGTGGGGAAATGGAAGGATTTATACTCCTTGCAAACAGCTGGTCATTTGCACACTTTCAGATGGTCACTGAGGCTACTTGGAGGTTTATTTGTATCCTCAAGGTCAGCTGAGTGGTACTCCTGGTTTCTGCAGCGTGCAATTTTTTTTCTCTCTCTGGAAATTCCTTCCTACTCCCGCATCATCCAAGAGGTGTTCATCCCAAATTGTATAGCTAAAAGTCTGTAGATATTCTCAGTCATCCACATCCTGGTTGTCTCAAAGGTGCTTTTTTTTCAGGAGGTGTTGAGGTAATTCCCCGTTAGGAGAATGAGCGCATACAGGGAGACGTATTTGAGAGTAGTGTTTGAATAATACACACACAGTACACAGATACACTGTACAGTAAATGTAGGTTTTTACTTCCAGACAGTTTAAGCAAAGTCCAAAATAAGCAATCCAAAAGTCATTCACAGGTAAATCAGTCAGTTTTTCAATCCAGGGATAATCCAAATATCAAATTCCAGTGTCAAAAATCAGTTCAGTGTCAGACTTACATTAAATCCAGTAATATCAGTCAATTAGAAGAAATGGAGCAACGGCAATACTTTCCAACAGAAGGAAACAGAGATACACACTCAGACACACTCTCTTCTGAGACTAAGACTAAGACAATCCAAGTTTCTGGCTCCATCTTATGTCCGTTTGAGAAACCACACCTAATTACAGTTTTGCATTTTCTTAAAGATGCAGTTTTAAAATGTTTATCCTGGTTTATATATTTCTAACCCAAATAGCTGTTAGGTGACTCATATTCCTAACAGGAGGCAATTGGACTTTTTGTTTTGTTTTTTCTTTTGAAGACATCTCACTTCTCATCCAGGGTTGGGATTCTACTAGTTTGGACTGATTTGTGCGAACCGAACCAAATTTGCATCTGGTTCAACGAACCAGGAGTTGAACCAATCGGCTGGCCCTGACAACCCTGCACCTCCCTTCCCAGAAGTCTCCACGCATCCCATTTTGGATGGAGGTAAGTGCTGGGTCCATGCAGAGAGGCCCTGGGAGGGAGAAAAACAGCCTTATCAGAAGTAACGGGCCTGTTTCCGACTTCCGGAGGGCCTCCAAAGCCTGGGAAAGGCTGTTTTTGCCTTCCCGGAAGCCCAGGGGAAGCCTCTGTACCCTTGGGAGGGTGAAAAAATGGCTTTATACTTCTTAAAAAGGAGTATAAAGGATTTATACTCCTTGCAAGCAGCTGGTCATTTGCATGCTTCAGTCATTGAGGCTACTTGGAAGTTTGTCTGTATCCTCAAGGTCAGCTGAGTGGTGCTCCTGGTTCTGTAGTCTGTGTTTTTCTTCTATCTCTGGAAATCCCTTTCTACTCCCACAGCATCCAAGCGGTGTCCATCCCAAATTGTATAGCTAAAAGTCTGTAGACATTCTCAGTCCTCCAGGTCATGGTTCTCCCAAAGGTGCTGCCTTCAGAGATTGTGGGGAATGGCAGCAGTGATGAGGAGGTTCCCGAGGAGCCTGTGCCAAGTGCACCTGCGTGCAGGATTGCTCAGAGGAAAGAGCAGCTACAACAGCACGGGCGACTCTGGAGTAATTGGACTTTCTGGTTTTTTTTTCTCCTGAAAAAAGAACCTACACTTTGGGAGAACCTACACTTGGTGAGCAGGCTGATGCCTCTCCTATGACAAAAAAAAAATAATGAAAATAATGACGTCTCATGTTCTTTCAGCCGGGACTTGAGAAGAAGGCTTTAAGCTTTAAGCCTCTTTGCCTCTCAGTTGAAGGCACATGGGGTAAACTTTCAGACGGGGAAGGCTCTGAAAATCTGTTTGTTTCCTGAAGGAGGGAGTAGGAGCTTTTCTGGCATTCAAGTCTATTAATCTGACAGACGGGGGTTCAGGAACAATCTGCTAACAGAATATTGAATTTGGTGGGGAAGACGGTGTGTTGAAGTCTACTTTGAAGACAAAATTTAATTTTGTAGGCCAGCTTGAAATAACAGGGATTAAACATCCTCGTAGAAGAAATCCCACAATGATGAAATCCAAATAACATGACAGAATGGAGGAGAAGAAGAAGAAGAAGAAGAAGAAGAAGAAGAAGAAGAAGAAGAAG
>NW_020769398.1:3075701-3304793 GCF_900518735.1 Pseudonaja textilis | reverse complement strand
GTGATATAACACCATTGTGATAGAATTGTTAATGTTCCTTTTATTTGATTTCCATTTAGATAGTATATAGGAGTCTTCTATATGTTTCAAAATGGGGAATTGTTGAATGACTGGAATTCTTGAAGTTTCCTCCCCTTTTCTTGCTAAAAGAGAGTAAAATTCAGCTGTTCAGCAACAGCTACTGAATGTGACACCTTATAAAAATGATTGATACACTTGTTCCTACTGACAGCATCTAAAAATGTTTGTGAGAGAGAGTGTGCAGGAAAAGAGGTCAGAGGAAGCTGTGGGAACCAAACACCAGCCTGATCCTCTCCCTGAGAATGCCAGAATGATGTGAAATGCCATGCTTGACTGGCTCCCAGCTGAGGAGGGAAATCTTCATCCGTCTTATATGAGTCTTTCTTGATTTCTTGATAAAACCTCCTTTGCAGAAAAAATTCAGCACAACAACTGTCTGGGATTTCAATTTGGATTTTGTGTGTGTGTGTGTGTGTGTGTGTACTTTACACTAAAATAATAAAAAAGTAAAATAAAATTAAGTGTGTAAAGACATTTCCACTGTATATTTTTTTCCTTCCTCAACCAGAAAAATAAAATAGCAGTTTTCAGGCCCTTTAATTTTTCACTCTACAGTTTGTACGGAAAGCATTTCTCTGCTCCTCTTCCAAGCTTGCCTCATCTGTGAAGGGCTGGAGAAGAAGTCCAGAGAAAGGGGACCCTTGGGACTCTTCCCCAGGAGGTTGTTGCAGGGATCCTGTCTCAAGGCAGCCACATCATTGACCAGGTCACAAACCTTCAGTGCTGCATAATGTTCATCCAGGTCCAAAAAGGGGCTGAATAAGTGTGTGTGGGGGGGTGGGAACTTCAGGGTTTCTAGGAAAGCTGCTCTGCTCTCCAACCACGGAGATTGCTGATCAATTGGGAATCAATTTTTATGGCTCCTAAAGGCTCCTAACTGAGAAGAGGATCCCTTCGCAAATTCCATTCTATGGCGATAAAAAAGCTCTGGTGGATCAGAAGGTCAGTCTAAGATTCACAGCGAGCACAAAGATGCCTCTGGTTCTCCCGCAAGCAGAGGAGGAGCAGGTGTTTCCCCACAATTTCACTTTCCTCCATCCCACCACACTGTATTGCATAGTCAGCCAGCTCACACTCTGGGAATCTCCAATTCTGGTATCCGAGATTGAGCTAAGAAAATTATTCCAAGTTTCACACCCCGAATGAACAAATAGTAAGGCGGGACTGGAACTCAAGAGACTCCTGGGGTTCATTGGCCCAAAGTCCCCTAGGAAGTTTTTACACCTAAGGGAGGATTGGAACTCAGAGCCTCCTCTTTATTGGCTGAAATTCAATCAGCTGGCTTTCATGCCAGAGGCGGCACTAGAACTCCCAGTCCCCAGATGATTGTCACATTTGGCTTTGATTTTGAAGGTGGGATTAGACCTTTAGTGATGGTCACAAAGTCCCTCAGCTGGCTTTCATTCCTGCACCTCCAGCTGGAACTCCTTGCCCCTCCCCCAACCCCAAAGGCTCCTTCTGCCCCTCCCTGCCCCCTTGCTCACCCAGAACAGACAGCTGTCACCAATGATGAGATTCAAATAATTGAACACCTGGTTCTCTGCCCTAATGACCATTTTAAGTATAAAACAGCAGTATACCAAAAGGGTTCGGGCCTGAGTATTTTTGGACCACCCTAGAACTTTGAAGCAGATTGTTGCAGGTGTGGAAGCCCAGGTGGCTCCACTTCGCTCCTGCCGGAAGGGGGCTTGGGCGTAGAAGCCCCCTCCGGAGAGGCAGCACGGCAACCCAGCGGCTCCTTGGGAACCTGGAGGGGAATTGGCTGAAGGAAGGGGCTGCTTTTGTGCCCCCTCCTTCTCATCCTCCATAACTCCAGAGAAAAAAGGCCAGGCCGGGCAAGGTGACAGAAAACAGCCGCAGCAGCAGCTGTTAGATGGGGGGATCATTGGGAGGGGGGCTGGGGGAAGGAGGATCCTTCTGGATTAGGAGGGATCCCTGCAGATCCTCTTGAGAGAAAAAAATTATAAGTTACTCTTTTATAATGAACATTGTATAGGAAGATTAGAAAACTCTGTGGTTCATTTTGCATATGAAATAGACCGGAAGGTTCTTTTCTTCTGTTCCTCTCTGATGTGCTATTGCCAGTTTTCTCTGTCCTTGCATAAAACCCCCTCCCTTTTGTTGTTTCTACTGAAAGAAGCTATCACCCAAGCCAAAGAGGCGCCAACATCCTGGCCCAGTCATTCACATATAGACGATTCATTCCACAAAGACACGCTACATCATCGTTAGAAAAACAGGAAGATCTGACCAGGCTAGGGAGAGTAAATAAGAACATCCATCCAAGGTAAAGCTTGGCAGCCCAGTAAATAACGTCATATTAATCCCAAGTTGGTAGTTTAGCCTATAGAAAATAAGGGGGTGCAAGGGGAGGGCTTTCTAGGCATGGCATGTTCTGTGCAGGAGTATAAAATATATTGTTTAAATAGAGAAACTTGCTCTTCTTGTACCCAATCCACTTTGGAAGGGACTTGAAGGCCCGTTTGCAAATGCTTATTTTCTTTAATAAACCTTTAAAGTGTGAACCAGACTTGTGAGTGCTGAATAATTCAGTTCTTACATCTCACACCCCCAGTCTGTTCCTGGTTTAGCTGAGGGTTTTCCTGTCTTCCCTTCAGATTGGGGGTGTGTGTCTGTCTGTGACCCCCAAGTCCTGGCTGGCTGCGGGGCTTCCCCTCTCCCCTTGTCATCCAGGTTTCAACTCTTCCTACGGCAGAATCTTCCCATTGAATGAATGGGGAGGAAGGAACGGGGTGTCCTGGCCAGATGCTTCCAGCCCCAGAGGAGAAATCAGTGGTTCTGAATGAGGGACAGAAGCCTTTTTCTCCGACTTTGGACTTTTGAGCCATACCACCCCCCTCCACTCCTTTCCCTTCCTTTCCTCCTTCTATCTTCCTTTCCTCCCCTCCCCCTTATTCCCCCCTTCTCTTTCCCCTTTCCTTCCCTTTCCCATTTCTTTACTACCTTTATTTTCTCTCTTATGCCATGATAACCTTAATAATAAAAATAATAATAAAAAGGAGCCTTTTGTTTTAGGGTCACATCTCGTTCCACAGGCAAAATAGGTAAATTCCTGGGGGGGGGGACTCACCACAATCTCACTCTCCATCTGCACTTTTATGCTGGCAAAATGCCTTCCTGGCCCACAGAAAGAGGGGCGGTTCCTTCCCCTTTTGGGGTTGAGGGGCGAGAATCGGAAGGAGCCGGTTCATCCAGAGGTTCTGAGCAAGAGAGACGTGGGTTTCAAGGAAGGGAATCGGGTTTTTCTCCTGTAAAGCGAAGCTGCACCTTTCCTGAGAGAGCTGAGCAGGGGAGGGGGGGGGCTGGGGGGAGGGCAAGGAGGAATCCCTGCAGATCCTCTCTGCCTCTTCCTGGTTTAGCTTCCCTTTGGATCGGGGGTTGGCTATGACCCCCAAGTCCTTGCTGGCTGTGAGGCTACCCCTCCCCCCCTTGTCATCCAGTGCAGCAATGCTTCCTTTGGCAGAATCTTCATCTGTGAAATGAAACATATGTGCGTGTGTGTGAGTGCGTGTGTCAGACCAGAGGCTTCCAGACCCAGAGGAGGAATCCACGATTCTGCACTGGTGAGAGGAAGCATTCATCTCAGACTTTGGAAGTGGGAGGGGTCAGAACAAGCACCAATGAGAATTCTCTCTGCTAGAGCATCATCTGTCTCCAGGCAGAGTCCTTTGGGGCTTCACCTGAAAGATTAGAGACAGTTCTCTGGGGAGAGAGAAACGTAGAAAGTGGGATCTTGGGGGATCTTGGCCTGAATGATCAACTTGGGCTTCTTCTCTGTGTGGAATTCTCTCCTGCACTGGGTGAAATCAAAGGGAGACTCTGTCTGGAGGCTGATGATGCTGCAGAAGGGAGAATTCCCATTGGTTCTTTCACTTTTCTCCATAGTCCCTATTCTGAAGTTCTCTGAAGCCCCATTCTCGGCTCCGCAATCTTTCCGCAATTCCTTCGCTTTGCAGAGAGAGAGAAGCAACAGGGAAGTTCACTGCCTGAGCCAAAGTTGTCCAAAGTTGGATCTTGAGACAGGTCATTTTTCTCAGGGGTGGGGAATCCTCCAGAGGGGAGGGGTGAGGTGGGGCCAGGCGAAGAAGGCCAGGACGAGGCAATTCTTCCGGTTCGCTGAACAACTCGTGCAATTAACAACCAGTTCTAGCGAACCGGTGCAAACCGGCTGAATTCCACCACTGCTTCCAACTCAGTTGCTTATTGAGAAGGTAAACTGAGGGAGAACCTAGGGCCAGATTTGACCATCAGGCACAAGGAATTTTAAAATCTTTTCCAGTTTAGAATTAGTCTATGGAGATCTAATTTAAGAGAAAATGTTAGGTGCAAGTAAACAGGAAAAGCAGCAGAGTTCAAAGCATTAAAAGCTTGCTACATGCTACCTGAACACAATAACCTGATCGAATGGTCTAGATAAGTTGGCACTCAATAGAATTCCCACGGGGCTGGATTAAGTCTTTTGTGGGAACCTAAGGATTCCAAATTGATGATCCCCACCTTCAGGTTCAGTCTGCTCTTGTCCCACAGAAAAGTCCCAAAGAGGCCCTACTCTTAACATTAGGCAGGTTGAAAAGTACTGGTGTCTTCCAAGGTATTACAAGATAGACAGCAGAAAAATTAAGTGACATTCATCTAGAGTGTCACCAAACTCCAAAGATCTGGGCGATCTTCCCCATCATTCTCTGGAGACAAAATGCCATATTGAAGGACAGCAGAAGACAATTTTCTTGTTATTGAATGGTCCTCTTCCTGCATCCCTTTCTGGATGCGTCCTGACAGGAAAGACCTCAACCACGACTCAACAGTACCCCTCTGGGTGCATCTGTGGTTTTTCACTTTTCTCCAGCCTCTCCTCTGCACATGGACCTGAGGAAGGGCTTCAGGATGCCCAGAGGAAAAGTTGCTCCTGGTTGTAATTATCAGCATCTCTTTGCCTTTGATGTAAACATCAGACTGAAGCAACATGGAAGGGAATTTGCACCAGAAGAGGATAAACACCTCAGGTCAGGCTCTGGGTGGCATGAGTTTGGGGACAGTCAGGATCTGTGCTCTTGAATATACCTTTCCTTCCTTTCCAGAGGAAGCTGTTTCTCTGCTTATATTAGGAAAGCCCCTGGCATTTCCATTTAATGAAGGTGTTGCAATATCATGACACATCAGTAGGAAGTCACGTACACAGACAACCCAATACACATACAATACACATATAGGGCGACACTATAGAAACAGCAACGTGTAAAACCTGAGTTGGCTATAGCATAAGGATTAGCCATATATGGCAATATTCCCTATTCCTGTCTAACCTCATGTGTAACCTAACCCCCCCCCCCCCTGCTTGCTGCACAATAAAAGAGAGGTGCGTAGTACTATCTGTGCTTCCTCTCACCAAAAGAAACCTTTGCGTCGCTGTCATCTTTGCCATCAAGAGGAGCCCACCCAGTCAGTCAGCCTGGGTGCAGGTCGTCAGCTGATTCATCCCGGCACTGGGACCCGCAACGCATCATGAAGGTGCTTTGAGTTCTTCTGATTCTTCTTTAGAAAGAGGAAAGGAATTGATTCACCCCATAAATTATGGACCTCCTGCTTCCGCTTCTGATGCTGCTGATGTCCCTGTCTGTCTCTGGGAAGCTTAGAGTGAAGTGCCCGTTGAACTTCGAGCACCAGGATGGGAAAAGGCCATGGAGCTACTACAAGCCAGGAGACCATCTCATTGGTATAATCATCTCTGATATGACAACATCAAATATAATATTGAGTTTGAACACGACTCCTTATAATCAGTTTGACTTGTAAGTCATTCAGGGTGATGGAGCTACATTCCCTCCTGCTGCAGTTTTAACCCTCTCTTTTCTTCTAATTTCTCTTTCTTCTACATTGCAGGACCTGTCTAATTTCTTTAATTGTTTTGATTTCCATGGCTTCCTTCTATTTTGTGGAAGAATTAAACCTCTCCCTGTCTATTCATGGCTTGAATACTGATGTTGCTTAAACTGATTGTGCTTGTTGCAGTAGCTTATTTCCATATTTTTATAATTGCTCGTGGATCTTCAATGCCTAATCTTTATAGGAACTGAGGGTGGCTTGTTTTTAGAGTTGCTTTTCTGGGTCACTTCTGAAATATCCTCTTCCTGTTTGGATAGACTGACTTTAATGATGATTTTGCAACCCGGTTCCTGGGCTGATGAAAATGGTATGATGACATATTATGTTGTATTTGTGATATTTTTACTTGGAGGAAAGACACAGAAACATAGAAAACTGATGGCAGGAAGAAAACCCTAGTGGTCCATTGAGGCTGTCTTTGGATTTTTTTTCTTGTTTTATTTTAAACTTAATTTGTTTTCTTTTTAATTATTTTTTATTTTTCATCGCACAGTTAGCCAGATGTTCAGACTGGATCTGGCACTTTTTTTTTTGAAAACAATTTTATTGTTTTTTTAACAAACAAACAAACAGACAAAACATAAAAACATCAGCTCTCATCCGTACTTATGTACAAACAGTGTGTCGGTTGGTTCATCAGTTTTGTGCATTCATTTCGTAGTCATAATTACAATTACCTTACATAATAAGTCTTATTATCAATCCAAACTTATATATCCTCATATCATTATAAAAAAAAGATTTGACTATACTTTTATTCAATCATGCCTTATGAGATAACTATGATTAAAGTAATTTATTCTATTACAAATCATATAATCATACCAATTCTATCCTAAAAAAGAAAGAAAAGAAAAAACATTTTATAAATATCAAATACCAGAAGAAAAAAGAAAAGTGAAATCAATAATATTCCTTATTGTCTAACATTCTAAATATTCTATTTTTGTATTTCATCATCCAGCCATTGATAGAAAAGGTCCCAAATTATATAAAATTGTTTATCTTCTTGCTCTCTAATTTCAAATGTGAATATACTCATCTCAGCACATTCCAATATTTTCTTAATAACTTCTTCCTGCAATGGAATTTTCTCATTTTTCCAATTTTTTGCAAATACAATCCTAGCCGCAGTTAATACATTCACAATCAAATATTTCAAATCTTTACTATAAACATCTGGTAAGATTCCCAATAAGAAAAGCTCCGGTTTCAAGTCTATATGCTTCTTTGTCATTTTTTCCAACCACATGCGGATTTTAGTCCAATATTTTCTAGCATCCTCACAAGTCCACCACATATGGTAGTATGAACCAGGTTTCTGATGACATTTCCAACATTTTTCCGATTTGTTCTTGAACATTCTTGCTATCCTTGTCGGGGGAAAATGCCACCTGTAAAACATCTTATACAAGTTTTCTTTATAGGCTGTAGACATTGTCATTTTATAGTTTTGCAACCATAATTTCTGCCATTTCTCTAAGTCAATCCCATATCCAAAATTCCTCCCCCAGGCAATCATAGATTCTTTAACTTGTTCTTCCTCTAGCTTAATTTCCAATAAGTAACCATATAATTTTTTAATCACCTTTTCATCAGTACCCATCAAAATCTTATCTAAATCAGTCTGTTTATCATAAAATCCCTCTGTTTTGGAATCCTCATCATACCTTGAGTGTATTTGCACATATGAAAACCAATTCATCTGTATACCTTGTTCCTCTAATTTTTGTATCGATTTAAGTTCATCCTTTTCATCTAGTAATTCCCCATATCTAACTGTTTGTTCCTTTTTATAGATTATAGGATAAGAAAAAGCTTCTATCGTCGATAACCAAACTGGAATTTTCAAATAACATTGTTTTTTTATCTTCTCCCAGTTTAACCACAAAGACTCCCGTATATAATGTCTTCTAAAATAGCCCTGTGTTTTGGTTCCCTTATACCATAGAAAAGCATGCCAACCCAACAGCAAATCATGACCTAATGTCAACAATCTAGTCTTCCTTAATGTTATTCATTCTTTAACCCACATCAAGTTTGCAGCTTGATAGTACAACTCCCAATTAGGCAGGCCAAACCCTCCTCTAGTTCTAACATCCTGCAAGAGCTTTAACTTTATCCTTGCTTTCTTACCTTGCCATATATACTTCAACACAATTTTATTTAAGTCCTCAAAATAGTCTTTCCCGAGCCTAATTGGTATTGTTTGAAACAAAAATAGGATTCTGGGTAGAATATTTATCTTAATTGTTGAAATCCTCCCTATTAATGACAATTGTAAGTTTGTTAGGGATACACCCTAGCAGGATCTGCAGGGCAGTCAGGCAGGCAGGCAAAATATGTGAGATAAACGTTTTTGTAGCTTACACTCAGTAACAGATACACAGTGCTAATTAAATAGTTTATTCCAGTAAGAGTTACAGCATAGTCAAAACAGTCCATATATCATTCACTAGTTCAGTCCGTCCAGGGATTATTCAGTTGCAAATTCCAGTGTCGAAAAAGAGAGGTCAGTAAACTTACAAATATCAGTCCAATGATATATCTCCTTGCAGTAGAGATATGAAGAAGTCAAAAAAACTCCTCTCTTCCTTCGGCAACTCAGCAGTAGGGGAAACACGCAGCTAACGAACCATCAACCCATGCAGTAATTGTCAGCGAATCATCAGCAATCAATCAGGGTCTCTTGCTCCCTCTTACGGTGGTTTCACACCACACCCAAAATTACATGCTTTGCAGTTTTAAAGTGACACACACTTAAACTTACAATCATAGTTTATATATATTATTTTACCCAAACTACGTTAGGTAACCTATGTTATTCCTAACATTCTCCCCTTTTGGGTAATATAATAATATATATATCTATTTACAACCTTAACCCATAGTCATCACAACTCTCTTTGTGTTTGACTGCACCTTGGGCCTTTGTGAACTGATCAGCAATATTTTGTTCAGTCATACAATATTCCAATCTTATTAAACCATCTTTTACAGATTGTCTTACATTCAGATATCTAAGATCTGTATGCTTAGATCTCGTTTTTACAGCAATATTTGTAGCCATCTGTATGGCTGCTTGATTGTCCTCATACACTACAATGGAATCATTAACAGTTAATCCCATATCCAACAACAACTGTTTATACAGAATTAAATCAGTACATAATAAGGATAGACATGAAAATTCTGCTTCCATTGTGGACATACTTATGTGTTGCTGTCTAATTGACCTCCAACCAATCAAAGCTTTTCCTAATAGTATAGCCATTCCTGAAGTTGATTTCCTGGTGTTTATATCTGTTGCAAAACTTGCATCAGCATATGCACTTAGAATCAAATCATCTTTTGGCTCCAAATACAATGCATAGTGCATTGTCCTTTTAAGATATCTTAAGATACGTTTTGCTGCTTGCCAGTGTCGTTCAGCGGGTTCAGCGTTGAATCGAGCCAATTGATTAACGCTATAGGCAATATCTGGCCTTGACCAATTACTAATGTACGATAGACTACCAATTAGTGACTGATAGATAGTCTTATCAAATTTTGAACTCTGAGCATCAGTGCGGCAAAATTCCTGACTCATTGGAGTTTTTGCTGGTTTACAAAGTTCCATCTTATATGTTTTTAGTAATTGATAAATCTTATCCTCTTGAGATATCTTATAGCCACCGTTGGTTTTATTTATTGTCAATCCGAGATACTGTTTTATCTCTCCTAATTGCTTTAATTTTATCCTCTTACCTAATAATGATATTATTTCAGTAGCTTCATTATTAGTTTTTGTAATTAAAGCAATATCATCTGTAAACAACAATAATAATGACACTATTCCATTTATCTCTCTTTTAAATAAACATGGATCAGCTAAACCTGCTTTAAACCCTATATTGTTTAACTCCTTAACAATATATTGGTTCCATTCGTAACCAGATTGTTTTAATCCATAGAGACTCTTAAGTTTCCAACAGTCATTATTAGTTTTATCATCCTTAATCCCTACAGGTTTCTTTAGGTATATAGTGTGCTGCAATGGTGCATGCAGATAGGCAGTTTCTACATCTAAATCAGGGGTGTCCAACCTTTCACCTTCCCTGGGCCACATTAGAAGATGAAAATTTGGTTTGGGCCGCACATAAAATAAAATAACAGTAACGATACCCAATCATCCCCAAAAACCATAGAAAACATAGTTAACATATTAAATTTATTTGGAAATAAAGTTAGTGAGATGTTTTTATTATTTATTATTAATATTTAAAATTATTTATTTTTTTATCACCGTTTTTTTTATCACCGTTTATTTTCCGGCCAAATTTTGCGGGGTGGGGGAGCTCGCCTGCCTCACGCCTACCTCTCCTCCTGCAAATAGCCGGGCTGGATGAGGCAGGACTGGAAGGCAGAAGCAGCAGCAGCGGCGGCGGGGGCAGAAGCAGCGGCAGGGGAAGGCCGCCGCCGCTGCCCCTGCCGCCGCTGCTGCTTCTGCCCCCGCCGCCGCTTCTTCCCCCGCCCCCGTTGCTGCTTCTGCCGCTGCCGTTTCTGCCCCCGCCACCATCCCGCCGCCGCTTCTTCCCCCGCTGCTGCTTCTGCCGCCACCATTTCTGCCCTCACCACCATCCCCGCCGCCGCCGCTTCTGCCGCCGCCGCTTCTTCCCCCGCCTCCGCTGCTGCTTCTGCCGCCGCCATTTCTACCCCCGCCACCATCCCTGCCGCCGCCGCTTCCTCCTCCGCCGCGGGGGCAGTGGCGGCGGGGGCAGAAGCAGCAGCGGTGGCAGGGCAGAAGCAGCGGGGGTGGCAGCGGGGCAGAAGCGGCGGGGGTGACGGCGGGGCAGAAGCAGCAGGGGTGGTGGCAGGGCAGAAGCGACGGCGGAGGCAGCAGCAGCGGCGGGGGCAGAAGCAGCAGCGGTGGCGGTAACAGCAGGAGGTGGCATTCTGACGGCGCCCGCCTTTTCTCTTGCTGCTTGGCCTAACGCTCGCCTCGCCCCACCTCGCTCCTGCCTCTTCCTCCTTCTCGCTGGCTGTGGCACGATGGTTGGGGTGGGCATTGGGCCGCATTACGAGGCGACCTGGGCCGCATGCGGCCCGTGGGCCGCGGGTTGGACAAGCCTGATCTAAATGATTTATGATATAGTTTTTCTTAGCTGCCCACACTAAAGCTGCTCTCAAGGTTGTTGCTTTTAGACTTGGTGCAAACACTTCATCATAATCACATGCAGTTTGATTAAATCCTTGAGCTACCAACCTAGCCTTATGGGTAACAGTCCCATTTGTACCTGTTTTTAATTTAAATATCCATTTACAGCCAATGGACTTTTCACCTGGAGGTAATTTAGCATTCTCATAGACTCCCATCTGTTTTAATGAATTCAGTTCTTTTTGCATTGCTGTATGCCAGTTCTCCCGATCCTTCGCAGGATACCATTTTAGTTCTTCCACAGTAGTTGGAATTTTACTAACCTGGCAAACTGCACTTGCCTGGTACCTATCAGGTGGTCTGCTCTCTCGTGTTGACCGTCTAGGTAGTACAGGGCTTACAGGTGGACTCTTATCTCTCACCTGTTCCTGGTTATCTATTTCTTCTTGTTCACTTATTTCTTCCTGTTTTGGTCCTATTTGCTCTTCCTTTACTTCCTCTTTAATTGGACTTTTCTTATTACTGATATGGTGGTTTGGTCTTTTGTAGGTTTCTGTAATTACATCTTTATTCGAATCTTGTTCCAGTTTGTGCCATCCTACATGTTCCAGGAATTGTGCACTAGCACTACAATGAATTCTAGTTGTGCCCTCTTCCCAGAACCTGTACTATTTATGGTTAGATTCGTAACCTACAAAAACTAATCTTTTAGCCCTATGCTGTCCCTTATGTCTCAGTTGTGTAGGAATATGCACCCATGCTGGTGCTCCAAATGTGTGCATGTAGCTTAGGTCAGGTTTTCTACCATGCCACCGTGTGAATGGTAATTCACCTGTTGTTGAGTTAACAACATTATTCAATATATGATTGCCACACATTATTGCTTCTCCCCACAAATTCTCAGGTAATCCTGAATCCGACAACATAGTACGAGCCATTGCCTGTAGTGTTTGGCCTCGTCTTTCTATAAAGGAATTATGTTGTGGCCTATATGGTGCAGACCTTTTATGTTCTACACCTGCCATCTTCAGTCTATTTTGGAATTTATTATTTATAAATTCCGTACCATTATCAGTTACAAGAGTTACTAGTTTCCTTTTAGTTTTTCTTTCTGCAAACTTCAACCAATTAAAGAAATTTTGATATGTTTCCATTTTACTCTTCATTAAATAACAGAAACCATATCTAGAATAATGATCCATTATACTTAATATATAACGAGCACCTCTCACACTTGGCTTTTTAGGACCTATAATATCAGCAAATACGACCTCTAGAGGCTCCTTAGTTTTAAATCCATTAACTCTATTTGCTGGTATTACCTTGCTTTTTTCTTGACTGCAAGCATTGCAGTGCAAATACTTACTGCAAGGCTTCAGTTTTATACCTTTAGACAGTTCAACCGTTTGCTTGAGCATTTTAAAATTTATATGCCCTAAACGTCTGTGTAACAAATGTATGCATTCATCATGAGGTTTAACGTTATTATACACTGTGTTAGCCACCTCTAATTGATTATCATTTAACACATACAATTCACCTTTTAAAGTTGCAGTCACTTTTTTACCTTCCTTTTCTATTATGCAGTTTTCTCCCCTAAAGGTAACTACATAACCTAGTTTAATCAAAACTCTAACCGAAAGCAAATTAAACTTAAGTTGTGGTACATATAACATTTTTACATTTTCTTTTATGCAAGAACAATATGCAGTACCTTGAGCTTTTGCTTTCAGTTTCCAACCATTAGCTAATGATATCTGCTGTGAACTCGTGGACATCTTAATAAATCTTTTCTTATCTTTTGTTATGCAGTGCGATGCTCCACTATCTACAACCCAAAAATTATTATTGTTCACAGTTTGGTTGCTATACATGGCTAACTCTAAGCATTTTTTATCCTTTTGATGCCTTTTAGCATTCTGGCTGGCATTTTGGCGTTTTGCTTTCTTGCAGAATCTAGCCAAATGTCCTTTTCTTCCACAATTAAAACATTTTCTAATTGTGTAGGCTGACGAAGATAATTTCTCTTCTTGTGGTTATTCCCTTCTCAGTTGATCCCTTTCAAGCCTTCTCCTGGCTTCTTCAATTAATCTGCCAGTAATGTCAGTTAATGTGAGGTTATCTTTTGGCAGTACTTCCAGTGAAGTTACATAGTCGTCATAGCTCTCATCTAACGAACACAAAATTATATAAACCTGATGCAGTTCAGTGAAGATAAGCTCTTTTTCATGCAGCTCCTGAAAAATTCTCTTCATAGTGTTTATATGAGTCAACATGTCTCCATTCTTTTGAAGATGTGTTCTGAACAGCTTCCGTGTAAGATTTATATGTGCTCCTACACTGTCTCGAACATAAATCTTCTTTAAATTCTCCCAGCACTTAGCAGCTGTTTCTTCTCCACGAATATGGACAAGCTGCTGGTCACAGAGTGTCAGTCCTATTATACAGAGAGCTTGCTCATTTTTCAGTTTATATTCTTGTATTTTGTGGTCATCATCTTCATCCTCTGGATCCCAAGCATCTACCTCTGGTGGGTTTTCAATTATACTCCACAAACCTTCTCTACGTAGAAGTAGGCTGCATTTCATAGACCATGAAACATAGTTTGTTCCATCCAGTTTGGATATTAGAGACAAACTTGGTAAATTGACTTCTGCCATCTTTCTCTGGATATTAAACTATAATTAATAAAACACAGCTGTCTGTTTACAGTATTGTGTAACTACACTAACTCTCACTTTATATAAGCCTGTGATATCCTGGTTAGTCTGACTGTGCAGCTGGGCCCATAACCAGTGTTAGGGATACACCCTAGCAGGATCTGCAGGGCAGTCAGACAGGCAGGCAAAATATGTGAGATAAACGTTTTTGTAGCTTACACTCAGTAAAACAGATACACAGTGCTAATTAAATAGTTTATTCCAGTAAGAGTTATAGCATAGTCAAAACAGTCCATATATTATTCACTAGTTCAGTCCGTCCAGGGATTATTCAGTTGCAAATTCCAGTGTCGAAAAAGAGAGGTCAGTAAACTTACAAATATCAGTCCAATGATATATCTCCTTGCAGTAGAGATATGAAGAAGTAAAAAAAACTCCTCTCTTCCTTCGGCAACTCAGCAGTAGGGGAAACACGCAGCTAACGAACCATCAACCCATGCAGTAATTGTCAGCGAATCGTCAGCAATCAATCAGGGTCTCTTGCTCCCTCTTATGGTGGTTTCACACCACACCCAAAATTACATGCTTTGCAGTTTTAAAGTGACACACACTTAAACTTACAATCATAGTTTATATATATTATTTTACCCAAACTACGTTAGGTAACCTATGTTATTCCTAACAAAGTTTTCCCATTTCTTCAAATCTAGGGCTATCTGTTGTTTAAGTTTAATATAATTATTCTCTTTTAATGTACTACATCTTGGCGTCAAATATATCCCCAAATACTTAACCTTGTTTGTGACTTGGATTTTCAACAATTCTGCTAATTCTTCCCTTTGTCTTAGTAACATATTCTTTGACAAAATCTTTGTTTTATCTTTATTTATTTTCAGACCGGTCACCTCACCATATATCTCTATCTTTTCCAGCAGCTTCAAGGCTGTCTCTATGGGATCTTCTAAGATAAAGACTAGGTCATCTGCAAAGGCTTGTAATTTAAATTCTTCCTTTTTGATTTTCATTCCTTTTATAGTTTTATCTTCTCTGATATTTCTATTCAACACTTCCAAAGTCAGTACAAATAACAAGGGAGAAAGGGGACAACCTTGTCTTGTGCCTTTTCTTATATTAATAGAGTCTGTAAATTCTCCCTCCATCATTACCTTAGCTGTTTGTTCATTGTAAATTGCTTCTATTGCCTGAATAAATCTTCTAGCAAAGCCCATCTGTTCCATTAACAGTAACATAAATCTCCAATTCACATTATCGAATGCCTTTTGGGCATCTAAGAATATCAGAGCCATTTGCTTTTCAGGATGCGCCTCATAATATTCCAAAGTATCCAGAAATACTCTCATATTGTCTCTAATTTGTCTCTTTGGCAGAAATCCATTTTGATCTGGATGGATAAAATTATTCAAATATTTTTTAAGTCTTTCTGCTAATATGTTTTAGGTATCGTCTTCTTTGACATAGCTTCATTCATAACTTCTAACAATGGAATGCTCAATGATTCTTGTAATATTTTGTAGAATTCTGCAGGCAGCTGATCTGGACCTGGTGCTTTCCCATTATTTTGTTTCTTAAGTGCTTGACTTAATTCCATCATTGTTATATTACTTTCTAACATTTCTTCAGTCTCTTTGGATATCTTAGGTAAGTTTGCATTCTGTAAATACTGTTTAACTTTTTCCTTATCAATATTCTCTTTCTTATATAGTTGTCCATAGAAATCTCGGATAATTTCCTTTTTCTCCTTATTACCATAACAAACTTGACCTTGGTCATCTATTAACTGCGATATTTTCCTCGACTCTTTCTCCTTTCTCAGCTTATATGCTAGCCATCTACCTGGCTTATTTGCATCTTCAAAGTAATTCTGTTTAGCATTCCTAATTTTCTGTGCCAGTTCTTCCTTCTCTATTGTCCATTTTATGTTTAGTTATGTCCAGTTTCAGTTTGATATCTTTTTTCTGTGGCATTTTCTGTAATTCTTTTTCAAGTCTTTTATACTCATCTTCCAAGGCTTTAGTGGCTTGCCTTTTCCTAATATTCTTTTTTCTTATGTAGTCTATTATCAAGCCTCTAGCATATGCCTTCATTGTATCCCAAACATTCTGCATTGAAGTATCTTCTTTTTTATTTTTTTTAAAGAAAAAGGCCAGTTCTTTCTCGATCCATTGTATAAAATCCTTCTCCTTTAAAATAGTATTATTTAACGTCCATCTCGATCTTTTTTTTTGTCCCTTCCATTTAATTGTCAATGGGTTATGGTCTGCCCAAGTACTTGTTTCAATGTTTATTTCTTGAACATTAGATATTAATTCTGTTGAGATCCAGATCATATCTAATCTGGACCATGATAAATGTCTATTTGAATAGAAAGTATATTGTTTGGTTTTAGCATTTCTTTCTCTCCATATATCTTTTAAAATTAGTTCATCTGTCATTTAAAAAAAAGATTTAGGAAGAGTCTTTCTATTGTGCTTTGCTGTTGTTGTCCAGTTTGTTGTCCACAATTCCATTAAAGTCTCCCATCATAATTATATTAGCATAGTCCAGTCCAGTCATTTACATATGTAATTTTTTATAGAATTCTTCTTGTTTATCATTCAGAGCGTAAATTGCAGTCAAGAGTATTTTTATATTATTGTCCATTATTTCCACCATTAATATTCTTCCATCTTCATCAGCGTAAATCAATTTTGCTGGGGTGGCCTCTTTAATATATAAAACCACTCCTCTTTTCTTACATTGAGTCAGAGAAGTAAATAATTTCCCTAGTTTTGGCTGTACTAACAATTGTTCATGTTGCTTTTTAATGTGTACTTCTTGTAAACAAATTATGTCAAACTTTAATTTCCTTAATTTATGGAAAATCTTCCTTCTCTTAGCAGCTGAATTCAGTCTGTTTATATTCATTGTAATCAGTTTTTTCTCTTCCATGATTATATTTTATATTTAGGTTTAGCCGCTCTCGTAGATCTTGGTTCACGTTGGTCTTTGATATCCACCTGTCCACCTACTGCGCCTTCTTCTTTTTCAATCTCCATTTGTTCCTCTTGGAATTCAATTAATGAGACCTCTTTTTCTGCCTCTTCCTCTCTCCTTCCAAAAAATTCTGCGTAGAAAAGTTCTGCTTTCTCAATTGAATCAATTCTGTGTCTCTGTTCTTGCCATGTAAACATCAGTCCTTCTGGGATCAGCCATCTGTAATTCACCTCCTTTTTCAATAGCACTTTGGTCAGAAATCGATATTCTCTTCTCATCTCTCTCACTCTTCTGGGTATTTGTTTTAAGACCAGGATTCCTTTGCCTTTATATTTCAGCGTCTTTTCTCTTGCTACTTGTAAAATCTGTGTTTTGATGGATTTTTTAGTAAATCTAATGTGAACTTCTCTGGGTAAATTATTTCTCATCGCATATCTTGTAAAAACTCGGTATATCTCATCTACTCCATCCATCATCTTTTCCTCTGTTATTTCCAAAGCGTCAGCCAAGATTTCTATCATTATCGCAGCCAAATTTTGCCCTTTTTCTTCCTCTATATTTTGAAATCTGAGATAGAATTCTCACCTCTCCATCTCCCACTTCAGCATCCCACTTTTTTCTTGTTCAACCACTGTTAGTCTGCTATCAATATTTCCAATCTTCTCCTCTCTTCGTTTACCCTCTTCTTCGACTTTTTGGAGTCTCTCATCGTACTTCACCATCATCTGTTGGATATTTTCCACTTTTTCATCAGTCTTCCCTGTTCTTTGTTCAATGGTGTCTGTTTTTATCTTAAGGTCTTGGATTCCTTGCATAATCATCTGTAAGGTTACTTTTTCTTGTTCTTTGTCTTGCTTTAACATTACCTGAATTGAACGTTGTCCTCCAGATGGTGGGGAGGCAGAAGTAGATATAGAAGCACCCGGAGGTATGAGTTTCCTGCTCATTTTAAATGATTCAAAATCTTCGAGTTCTTTCAAATTTTAATCCAATTAGGAAAGTAGCCAATTATAATCCAGAATGGAGAAGTCCAATAGTAAAAAGCCCAATAGTAAAGGAGAGAAAAGAAAAAAAGAAAAAGGAAAAGATTATTCAGGTTCTTCCAGACCCTAATCCAATTATGAAATAGTCCACAGTAAAAAATAAAAAGAAGAAGACCCAATAATAATAGTAATAAAAAAGGACAGAGCAAAAGAAAGTTTTCTTCAGGTTCTTCACACCTTAATCCAGCTAGAAAATCTCAATTAGAAAAAAGAAAAAAGGGGACCAAAATAATCCAAGAGCATAGATAGAAAAAGCAAAAATCCCAATGAAAAAGGAAAAAAATAAAAATGAGAAATTCTAAGGCTTCCCCTTGAAAATAAAAAATAAAAATAAAGACATTGCTAAAATAAAAAATTACAGTAATACTGGTAAGGAGGGGTAGCGAAACTAAAAAAAGATTAAAAAGAAAGAAAGAACACACTGCACTCTGTTTAGTTGTCCAAGGCTCTTGTTATGACTCTCTTCCCTTTCCCGCAAGCTTCAAAGCCAAACCATAGATATTTAATTGTTGATAGAAATCCAGAAGAGCACCTGTAATAATATTCTGCTGCGCTCTTCCCTCTATCTTATCAAATTAAAATGTCCTTGAGAAGGAGTCTTTCACGGTTCTCTCCACTTCAAGTAAAATATTTTCAAGCCTCTAGTTGGCAGTGTTACAAAGTTTCTTAATTCTCACTTTCCCCCCTCCTCCCAGAAAAGCGTAATTGAAGTAAAAAAGAGAACGGGAAATATATACATATATATACAAAAAGAAAAATAACCAAAGGGAGCCTCTAGCCTAGAGAAGAAATTAAAAAAAATCCAAAGGGAGAATAAGAATATATATATATATGAGAATCAGTCCAGTTATCTACTAAGTAACAATGAAGTCCGGTAGCAAAAAAAATAAAAATAAAAATAAAACCTTGCTTTGACGTCTCCCTTAAAAAACACCGCTTATTCAGTTTTGTCAAAAATCACACAGATTTCTTCTTGTAATCAAAGTGTCCTTTCAAGCCTCAAAGTATTGGGGAAAAAAAGTTTCTCACCCAGCTGACACACTTTCTCTTTCAGCCTCTTTCTTTCTGGAGCTGCCCCGACTTCAGTAGCTTGGGGGCTGCCTCTCCGCCGCCAGCAAAAGGGACTTCTCCTGGGTCATCCAGGGACTTTGCGGTGTCTCTGGGATCCACAGGGTATACCCCTCACGATAACCATCCCTAGGGGATGGTTTAGGTCCGTTTGGACCGGCCAGGGGCAAAGATATCGGCTGCAATCTTAGAGCTCAATTGCAAGCCATACCGTCACGGCACCAGCTCCTCCCCTCTCCCTGGGAACAGCGTTCTTTATGCTTTCTGCGTTTAGTCATGCCAGCCACATGACAATGGAGACGTCTTTGGATAAGCTGGGTCTTCAGCTTTGTAACGGAGATGAGCACCGCCCCCTAGAGCTGGAAATGGAGCTCGCACTTATGTGTGAGGGGAACCTCTACTTTTTAAAGATGGGTGCCTATAAATGTAATTAATTAACAGCAGAAGAAAACTTTCTGGATCCTACTGGTTAGAAGGCTCTTTTCTCTCTCTCTCTTTTTTTTTAACTTTTCGTTAAAATAAACTTTATTAATTTTACTTTTTTAAAAAAAGACAATAACACAGCTACAAATTATATACAACAAAAAGACGAACAAGTCTTGGCGTAGGCCAAGAGGGAAAGAGAGGAAAGTTTGAGAGAGGAAAGAGGGAAAGGGAAGAGAAGGGGGGGGAAAGTGGGGAAAACAAAAATAAAACCATATTTTTGTGACTGTCTGTAAGGTCTTTTCTTCTTCAAAACTATCGTCGGCAGTGCTTCTCTTTATCTCTGCCTCAGAGGCCTCGGCCTTAGTTTTCTTAGCGGTGATCTATCTTTGATTAAGCCAAATGTACAAAGGATTCCAATTGCTAGAATAGATTGAAGATTCTTTATTTTTTAATGCTTGGGTTAGTTTGTCCATTTCTGCACATTGTAAAATTTTCTGAATAACCATAAGTTCAGTGGGGATAGAAGGTAGTTTCCAGCACTGGGCAAATGCCAGTCTGGCCGCGGTTAAGGTATGGATTGTAATATACTTTGATTTTTTGGATATTCGTTTATCAAAAATTCCTAGAAGGAAGGACTCTGGTTTGTACTCAATTTGTTCCATGGTTATTTCCTCTAGCCAGTGCCTAATTTTTTGCCAATACTTCTGGGTTTCCTTGCATGACCACCACATGTGGAAGAAGGTACCTTCTATGTTTTGACATTTCCAACACTTGGGGCTTGTGTTGGGGTGCATCTTCGCCAATCTCGAAGGGGGCAGGTGCCATCTATAAAACATTTTATATAAGTTTTCTTTATAAGCTGCTGATTTCGTGATCTTAATGTTCCTGTTCCAGATCTTTTCCCATTCTGCTAGGGTAATGCTCTGACCCACATTTCTGCTCCACGCAATCATATTTCCCTTGACAATTTCTTGTTCTAGTTCTGTTTCTAATAAATATTTGTAAAATTTAGATATATTTTTTTAACTTGGTCCTAATAGAATTTTGTCTAGAGTCTGTAATTTATTGTAGATTCCAAATTCTTTAATGTCTTGTTTGTATTTACTATGAATTTGAAGGTACACCCACTGATCAATTATAAATCCTCGTTCTTGTAATTCTTGTCGTGTTTTTAACTTTCCTTGTAGGTCTAATAAATTTTCGTACTTAATCATTTTGGTTATATCCAGATTATTAGGGTGTACTATCGCTTCCATTGGAGATAGCCAAATCGGTATTTTTAGATAAAGTTTTTTACGTACTTTTTTCCAATTAGTTAATAAAGAGTCCCTAATAAGATGCCTATGGAAATATGATTGCCTGGGTTTCCCCGATTCCCACAGAAAGGCATGCCATCCTTTCTGCATATCGTGGCCTTCTAATACTAGTGTTCTTTTGTTGGTTAGGTTTACCCAATCCTTTATCCATAGTAAGGTGGCTGCCGTATGTTATATTTCCCAGTTTGGCAAGGCTAACCCTCCTCTGCTTTTCAAATCTTGTAGGGCTTTTACGTTAATCCTAGCTTTTTTCCTCTGCCAAATGAAATTCAATGTTATCTTGTTTAGTTCCATAAAAAAAAAATTATTTAGTTTGATTGGAATTGTCTGGAATAAATATAGAAATTTTGGCAGAATATTCATCTTAATCAAAGCAATCCTGCCCAATAAGAAAAGTTGTAACTTGCTCCAGAAATCTAAGTCTTTCTTAGATTGTTGGAGAAGTTTGTCATAATTATTTTCTTTTAACGATTTGCTTTGTGGAGTTAGCCAAATTCCTAAGTATTTAATTTTTTTGTCACCTGTATTCCCATTGTTGTCTCTAGCTTTTTATTCTGGTCTCCTGTTAAATTTTTAGTCATTAATTTTGTTTTTCCCCTGTTTATTTTAAATCCCGCGACTTCTCCAAATCGTTCTAGTTCTTCTAATAAGTTGTGTCCTTTTTCTATGGGCTCCTCCACAAAAAAAAAACCAAATCATCAGCGAAAGCCTGTACTTTATATTCTTCTGATTTGATCCTCAGACCTCTAATTCTCAAATTTTGCCTAATGTACGTCAGAAGAGATTCTAGGGCGAATATGAAAAGCAGAGGGGAGAGAGGGCAACCCTGTCTTAACCCCTTTTCTATTTTTATTGGCCCAGTTTGTTCCCCATTTATTAGAATGTTTGCCTGTTGAGTGTGGTAAATTGTAGTGATGACATTTTCAAATCTGGTGCCAAGATTCATATTATATATTTTTTGAATTAAGAAATGCCAATTTAAATTGTCGAATGCTTTTTCAGCATCCAAGAACATAAATGCAAATTGTTTTTCCGGGTGGGCTTCATAGTATTCTGAAATGTCTATCACTGTTCTTAAATTATTCTTAATTTGTCGAAATGGGAGAAATCCATTTTGATCTTCATGGATATAAGTGTTTAAAACCTGTTTTAATCTATTAGCTATTATAGAAGAGAATAATTTGTAATCTGCATTCAGGAGCGAAATTGGTCTATAATTATTAATAAGTCTGTGGTCTAGGTCCTCCTTCGGGATCAGCGAAATTAAGGCTCCCCTCCACGAGTCCGGCATCTTGGCTGCTAAGAGTACCTCATTAAATACATCCAGCATCAGTGGTCCAATTTGTTCTATGATAATTTTGTAAAGTTCTACCGGTATCCCATCCGGTCCAGGTGCTTTATTGTTACTTTGCTTCTCTATTGCTGACTTCAGTTCAGACCATGTTATTTTTTGGTTTAATAATTCTATCTCTTCCTCTCCAATTGCTTTATCATTCGCTTCCTCCAGGTATTTCATTATTTTATCCTCAGAGACTTCTTCTTTTTTGTATAATTTCTCGAAGTAATTAAAAATGATCTCTTTTTTCTTCTCTATCTCCTCCTGCATATTGCCCCCCTCATCCATTAATTGGTGTATCAATCTTTTTTCTTTCGTTTTCTTAAGTTTGTGGGCTAATCATCTCCCCGGTTTGTTTGCATGCTCAAAGTAGATTTGTTTAGTCATTTTCAGACTAATCTCCAATTTTTCTTGTTCCAGTAAATTTAGTTTGTGTTTAGTTGTTATTAACTGGTTCTGTATTCTTTGGTTTTTGGAGTTCTTTTGTAATTGGATTTCTAAATCCTTAATTTCTTGTTGTAGATTACTTTGTTGGGCATACTTTCTTTTATTTCTCATAGCATTGTAAGAGATTGTTATTCCTCTTATAAATGCCTTAAATGTGTCCCATATATTTTGTTTCGAAGTTAGATCATTATTATTTTCCTTTAAGAAGAAGTTCAGTTCTTCTTTCAGTTTATTAGTATATTCTTCTTCTTTTGTTAAATGAGTATTAAAAGTCCATCTTTTCTTTGGTTTTCCTCTACCTCTCCAGGTTATTTAAATTGGGTTGTGGTCAGCCCAGTCATTTGGTAAGATTTCGCTATCTTTGATTTCATTAATCAATTCACCGTTTATCCAAGCCATATCTATTCTTGTCCAAATTTTGTGTGGGTTAGAATAATAAGTAAACTGTTCTTTTTTGGGATTTAATTTTCTCCAGATATCTACCAGATTCATTTCATTCAACATATCCTTACATGGCTTAGAGAATTCTCTATTCCCTTTTTTGTTCTTACTCCTATTACTATGATCCTTCCGGTAGTCAGCAATAGAGTTAAAATCGCCAATCAGAATAATATTACCATTTTCAAATTCTGTTATTTTTTGATGGAGATGTTTAAAAAATTTACCTTGATCATCATTTGGGGCATAGATTACTACCAGTAAGAGTGTAATGCCATTAATCGAGATTTGTACCACCAGCGTTCTTCCTTCAGGGTCCGCCCAGATTAACTCCGCTTTTAAGTCATCTCTCACATAGACTGTGATACCTTTCTTTTTGTGTTTATCTGCTGGTGCTGTAAATAATTTTCCCAGTTTCGGACACTCTAGGAATTTCTCCTCACTTTTCCTAACGTGTGTTTCTTGTATGCAAATTATATCAACATTTTGTTTTATTAGTTTGGTTAGAGTCCTTTTCCTTTTAGCTCTTGAATTTAGGCCGTTTATATTAATGGAAAGAATTTTCTTTCCTTCGTCCATTTACTTAAGTCTGCCTCGCTTTTTGTCTCATAACTCTACGGCTCTCTTCTTGTGGTTCATATGGAGTTGTTTCTTCTCTTTCTCGTTGTAAGTTGTCTTTCCCTTGAATTTGGACAGATCCTTCTTCTTTGTTCCTATGGCGGTTACGATCCTCCTGCATATTTCTTTGGATTTTCTCCCTAGTAAGTTGATCCTCCGTGGTTGTTAGCTGTTCTAGGAAGTTTTGTGCTTGTTCAATTGAGTCTATTTTAATTTTTCTTCCCTTCCACTATATTAGCATCCCTTCTGGGATTAGCCATTTAAATGAGATTTCGTTTTTATTTAAGTAATTAGCTAAAAATTTATATTCTTGCCTCATGGCCCTCACTTTACTTGGAATCTGCTTAAGAATTATAATCTCTTTGCCCTTATATAATATTCTCTCATCTCTGGCCTTTCTATATATTAGGTCTCTCATGCATCTTCTTGAAAAGCGGATATGGATCTCCCTTGGGCAATTGTGACGCCTTGCATAACTGGTATTCACCCTATAGATTTCATCAAATTCCTTGAGTAAGTCATCTTTCTCTTTTTCAACTAGTTCAGCCAACAAACCTGCCATTAATTGTTCTAATTCTTCATTTTTGGATTCCTCCACGTTTTGGAACCTTAAGTATGCAGCTGCTCTGTCCATCTCAAGTTGGACCAAGGAATCTTCCATTTCTTTATTAACATTTTTGAAATCTTCCTCAGTCCTTTCTAGGTTCCTCTCCACTTGTTCCGTCCTGTTCTCTATTTCTTTTATTTTTAATTCAGTTCTTTCCATGGCCAATTGCATTGTCCCAACCCTATCTTTATATCCCCATTTCCATGGATGGAGAGTCCTAAAATATTTTCTTTGCCATTCCTTCCTTTTTTCTCTGTTCAGTCTCTGCCTCAATCCAGATGTGTGGAAAGTTGTCATCCTGGATTTGTCAAGAGGGCTCAAGAAGGAGAGCCAGTTTGCTGCTATGACTGCGTTCCTTGTCCGGAGGGGACCTTCTCCGCTCAGGAAGGTGGGTGACTCCAGAGGAAAGGAAGGCCTGGTGGCAATGGATCCATCCCAGTGGTGGGATTCAAAAAAAATTACTGTTGGTTCTGTGGGCATGGCTTGGTGGGTGTGGCAGGGGAAGGATACTGTAAAATCTCCATTTCCTCCCCACCCCAGTAACCTGCTTTTCAGCTCTGTTCTCCTGTGCAGGGCAACCAAAGGAGACACAGCCAATCAACTGAGACTTGGGAGGTAGAGAATAGACTCCACAGCCAGTCAGAGGTGCAGCCAGTCAGAGGTGGGATTGGCCAGTTGTCCAAATGATTCAAAACGTCCGCTACTGGTTCTCCAGAACTGGTCAGAACCACTGAATACCACCTCTGATCCATCCAAAACGTTTTCATAAAAGTGCAAGTTTGAAAAAAGATTAAATTTCAGTTTTTTTTCTCGTTTATTCAAAATGTCCAAATTTTTAGGACATCTTCCATTTTCATAAATTTAGCTATGTAGGTTTTAGAAAACAATATTATAAAATTATTCTGTGAAATTATTAAGCTATGCATCTTGGAAAATGTTCCAGGTATCATTTGTTGTCCAAAGAAAGCATTTATTGAAAGATAATAGATGATAGATAGATAGATAGATAGATGATAGATAGATAGATAGATAGATAGATAGATCCACATACAAATTTTACATTACAACTTTCATTCTACTATCCTGAATCCTACCTCATAGATTCAGTGTAACTTTTACATTACAGGCTTGCTCTCCTGAAACAGTATCTACATTTAGATGCATTTAATTTCACATAAGAAAAACCTCTTTGTAGAGATTTCAGCTTAACACAGAGAAGTAGGTAAGTGTGGAAACCGTAACTTCTTAGATGCCACTTCAGAAATTCTCTCTGAAACATATCACAGGCCTTTCCCCTTTCCAATGAGATGAAAGCAGACAATTTGTGGATCCAGAAACGCTTCTCAGTCACCCAGGCCTCAGTCACCCTTGGAAGGGAAGAGGTAGGGGCGTAACCAAGGCTGGGCATGCTTTACTACTGTCAGAGAAAATATGCATTTTAATTGGGATGTTTCCTGCCCCTCTAGGAATATCTGAGTTCCTTGAAACTTGAGGAATTGTTTTAGGTGCCTTGCCTGAAAGGATTTTTGCAATGTGTTGTTGTACATGCATCTCCCCCAGTGGTGGGATTCAATTATTGTTGCCACCAGTTTGGTGGGTGTGGCTTGGTGGGCACACTTTGTGTGCACATGTGCACCAAACTCACACTTTCTGCAGGCACAGAGGCATTCTAACTCGCCTCCTGCTAGCCTGCATGATCCCAGTCGCTGCAGCAGCTGCCATGTGGCACTATTCTGTGCCATGCAAAGCAGCTGCGCTTCAAATTCAGCAAATAAAAGTGAGTATGGGAACCCAGGCAGGCGGGTGGGCCCAACACTGAGTGGAAGAAAGAACCGGCTACTACCAGCTCTCCAGAACTGGGCCAAACCAGTCGAATACCACCACTGATCTCCCCCTTAGAAGGTGTTGCTAGTCTATAATGAGGTGGTGTAGACAGTCATGACAGTCACTCATTGCACAAATATTATGGCTGCCAACTAGACATTACAAGATAGGCATCCTCAGAGTCCATTATACAGGTACTTGTCAACTTACCACAATTGAGACCAAAATTTCTGTTGTTAGGTGAGACATTTGTTAAGTGAATTTTGACCCATTTTATGACTTTTCTTGTCACAGTTGTTAAGTGAACCACTGCAGTTGATAAGTTAGTAACCCTGTGGTGAAAAAGAACCTGGCTTCCCCATTGACTTTGCTTGTGAGGTCACAAAAAGAGGATCACGCAGCAATGGTCATAAATATGAATTGCCAAGCATCTGAATTTTGATTAACTGAACATGGGGATGCTGCAAAGATTGTACCTGTGAAAAACGGTCACAAGTCTCATTTTTCAGTGTGGTTGTAACTTTGAACATTCACTAAAAGGAGTGTTCTAAGGACTACCTGTATTAAGAAGTGCCATGTAGATTATCTGATTCCTTCATTTACTCTTATAATGGAGGTTCCTATTTTGAAAGTAGTCGTGGAATCAATTGTTGTTCCCAGAAAGCATTTCTTGAGATGGAAAAGGACAGAATATTAAATAAATATTGATTTTTTGCTTTCTCGGATACAGAAAAATGCACCAAGTGTCCGGATGATAAGCTTCTTGTCTTCTTCTCTCTTCATTGGTCAACCAAGAAAAGCCACCTGCCTTCTCCGACAAACAGTCTTCAGCATCATCTTCTCAGTTGCTGTTTCTTCTCTCTTGGCCAAAACCATCACGGTGGTGCTGGCTTTCCTGGCCACAAAACCAGGAAACCGAGCGAAGAGATGGTTGGGGAAGAGCTTGGCCAACTCCATCATTCTTCCTTCTTCTGCTGCCCAAATTCTCATCTGCTCCATCTGGTTGGGAGTTTCTCCCCCCTTCCCTGACTCTGACCTCCACTCCCAGCCTGGAGAAATCATCCTGCAATGCAACGAAGGGGCTGTTGTCATGTTCTACGTCACCCTCAGCTACATGGGCTTCCTGGCTGTCATCTGCTTCATGGTGGCTTTCCTGGCCAGGAATCTGCCTGGGGTCTTCAACGAAGCCAAGCTGATCACCTTCAGCATGCTGGTTTTCTGCAGTGTCTGGGTGAGTTTCGTGCCCACCTACCTGAGCACCAAAGGGAAACACATGGTGGCTGTGCAGGTCTTCTCCATCCTGGCCTCCACTGCTGGGCTGTTGGGCTGCATCTTCTTCCCCAAGTGCTACATTATCCTTCTGAGGCCAGGCCTGAATACAAAGGAGCAGCTGATGACCAACATAAAAATATGAGACAGAGGAATTTCAACTTTCAACATGTTCTGCACTCCAAACGTAGAAAATGGTCCAAGCTATTCTCCATGCATGAGTGGGCCAACTATTTTTCTTTAAATCAATAAAGGGTTTGTCGAAGATTGCGAGGAGACAAATTTCTTGGAGAAACGACAGCATGTTAGCAAGTTAGAAAGATAGAAGGAATGTAGGGAGCAATGCATTGATACCCTCATTTCTTAGTACATTTCATCCAAACTGCTTTGCCAATGCAACTGAGATGTTTCTTTTTATTTTCACATTAACTCTTTCTTGAGGGTAGCAACAGTACATGGGTGGGGCGGGTAACTTGAGTCTTGCTAATTATGAATATTCATGCTTGCATCATCTATTAAATGAAATATGCATATGTACGATTGTCATTTTCTCCTCCTTTCCGGGAATGTATGAATATAAGTGCATCCTTTGGTCTGTAAGATTTCCTCCCACTATTTTTTGGTGGGAAATTCCTCCAGTGGACACTAAATAAACAATAACTGCAGTAAGTCTGGATTATTGGTTTTGGGGGGGATCCTGCATTTGATTCCACAGAAACTGGTGTCAGGAGTGGGATTCGCAATCTTCGATCTGGCACCAGGGACAGCAGATGGGGCAGCCCTCTAGGATGAGTGCTCTGAGATTATTACTTTTAAGAAAGCAGAGTAGACCCCAATGATCCTGAAGGTTAACTTTGTTTCTTGTAATAAGTAACAGGTTGTCATGGTAGCCACTATCTGCAAAGGCTTGGCTGACAGGCAACAGCTGATGCTGTCTGATAGCTCCCTTTTTAAAAAATATTTTTTGTTATTTTAAGACAAACATACACAGACAATACATAAATAAACATAAAACCATCTTCCATTTTGTACATACAGTGTGTCAGTTGGTTTAAAATCTTTTGTGCGATCCTTTCATAGTCATTGTTCACAATTTATATCAATCTCACATTGTCAAACTAACATATGCTTATCTATTTATCAGTTATTAATTATCCTATTTATTCCATCAATATTGTATTATGCTGTCATCCAATGGTTATATATGTCTACATTATATTTTGTATCAATCTATTAAATTTCTATAACAAAATTATCTATTCTGTTACCTTACCATGTCTTTTTATCCAACCATTAATAAAACAAATCCCATATCATATAAAATTGCTTATCTTCTTGTTCTCTAATTATTTTATCATTTTTTCAGTTCTTACTGGACTGGGACCCACCGCACGCCTGCAAACAACTGCAAAACTTCCTGGGGTTTGCAAATTTTTATCGCCAATTCATTCCAGCTTTTGCAAACATCGTCCTCCCTATCACAAGCTTGCTAAAAATGAAAGTGGGGGGGAGAAACCCAAACCAAGGCAACCCCTTATCTGGACAATGGAATGCCAAGCGGCATTTGAGAAACTCAAACAGCAGAACCAGTCCTTAAGCACCCAGATCCCGAACAACCTTTTGTCATCCAAGCAGATGCTAGGGATGTTGCAGTTGGAGCAGTCCTCCTCCAAAAGAATGGAAGTGGACAATTACAACCATGCGCTTATGCATCCAAAAAACTGACGGAAACCGAGCAAAGATTGGCCATATGGGAGAAAGAGGCATATGCTGTGCGTTGGGCAATGCTCACATGGAGACATTTCCTGGAAGGAAACCAAATCCCCTTTGAAGTATGGACTGATCACAAAAATCTGGAAGCCCTGAGAAATCCATGGAAAAACAAGCAAGGTGGGCTCAATACTTTAAACGATTTTCACTCTCAAATATTTTCCTGGGAGAAAGAACTTCTTAGCAGATGCACTGTCCAGAAAACCCCAATACAACAGCAAAAATTGTTATAAAACCAATGATCCAACCGACCCAACTAGCAGCCAAAGTAATCACCCAGGCACAAGAGGAAAAAAAAGTATCCCTGACTGAAGACACAACAACGTCAATATTTATGGAGGCACTACTTAAGGACGACTGGCTCCAGGCTAACAAAAACACTTGTTTACTCAAAGATGGACTGGCTTGGGTAGAAAACAAGCTTTATGTCCCTGCAAGCCAGAGAATGGACCTCATGAAATGCTGCCACAACTCCAAAATAATGGGACACTTTGGGTTTGTAAAAACTCTGCACCTTATCAAAAGACAGTTTTGATGTCTGTCCCTCAAAAAGGACATTGAAAACTATGTTGCGAGCTGCCTCACCTGTACTGCTGCAAAGAGAAGACAAAGAAAATCTCCTGGACTTTTACAAACAGTAGCAGACCCTTCTGCTCCCTGGAAAGAGATTTCTATGGACTTTATAGTGGAGCTTCCCGAAAGTGCTGGAAATACTGTCATTTGGGTTGTAACTGATCTTTTTTCCAAACAGGTTCACTTTATTCCATGCCAAAAGATCCCAATTGCCAAGGCATTGGCAAAGATGTTTCTGATGCACATCACCTTCATGGAGCTCCCCAACGGATTATCTCAGATTGGGGTGTTTAGTTCACATCCAAATTTTGGCAGGTGTTTTTAAACCTATTAGGCTCCACCCAGGGGTTGTCATCATCAAGTCACCCAGAAACAGATGGCTCAACCGAGAGAGTTAACAGCAAATTAGAACAATATTTAGAGTTCAACCATCAATTTTGATGTGATAACTGCTCAAGAAAAACTAGCATCTGAATATCATGTGGTTGTTGAATGTTTCACACCCCGTAGGACATGAAAAGAAGCTTGATTTCAAAATCCGAGCTTTTATTCAGAAGTTTACATTGCTACTAAATGAGTTCAACCTTCCATTTTGAGGTTTCCCACCCGCAGAACATGAAAATGAGCTTAATTTCAAATCCGAGCTCTTCTTCAGAAGTTTGCATTGCTACTAAATGAGTTCAACCTTCCATTTTGAGGTTTCCCACCCGCAGAACATGAAAATGAGCTTAATTTCAAAATCCGAGCTCTTCTTCAGAAATTTGCATTGTTACTAAATGAGTTCAACCTTCCATTTTGAGGTTTCCCACCCGCACAACATGAAAATGAGCTTAATTTCAAAATCCGAGCTCTTCTTCAAAAGTTTGCATTGCTCTAAATTGAGTTCAACCTTCCATTTTGAGATATGATAACTTCTTAGGAAAAGTTCCATCCAAATATAATGTGGATGTTCAGTGTTTCCCATCCCGCAGAACATGAAAATTAGCTTAGTTTCAAAATCTGAGCTCTTCTTCAGAAGTTTGCATTGCTACTAAATTGAGTTCACATTCCATTTTGAGGTGATAACTGTTCAAGAAAAACTAGCATCTGAATATCATGTGGATGTTGAATGTTTCACATCCCGTAGAACATGAAAATGAGCTTAATTTCAAAATCCGAGGTTTTCTTCAGAAGTTTGCATTGCTACTAAATTGAATTCAATCTTCCATTTTGAGGTGATAACTGCTGAGAAAAAACTAGCATCCGAAGATCATGTGGATGTTCAATGTTTCCCACCCCGCAGACCATGAAAATGAGCTTAATTTGAAAATTGAAGCTCTTCTTCAAAAGTTTGCATTGCTGCTAAAAAATTTTTCGACCTTCCATTTTGAGATCTGATAACCTCAGAAATATCTATCATCCAATTATGTGGATATTCAATGTTTCTCACCGCACAGAACATGAAAATGAGCTTAATTTTGAAATCCGAGCTCTTCTTCAGAAGTTTGCATTGCTACTAAATTGAGTTCAACCTTCCATTTTGAAGTGATAACTGCTCAGAAAATACTAGTATCCGAATATCATGTGGATGTTCAATGTTTCCCAACCCGAAAAACATGAAAATGAGCTTAATTTCAAAATTCGAGCTCTTCTTCAAAAGTTTGCATTGTTGCTAATTTGAGTTCGACCTTCCATTTTGAGATATGATAATTTCTTAGGAAAAGTTGTATCCGAATATTAGGTGGATATTCAATGTTTCCCACCCCGCAGAACATGAAAATGAGCTTAATTTCAAAATTCGAGCTCTTCTTCAAAAGTTTGCATTGCTGCTAAATTGAGGTCGACCTTCCATTTTGAGATCTGATAACCTCAGAAAAATCTACCATCCAAATATTATGTGGCTGTTCAATGTTTCCCACCCTGCAGAACATGAAAATGAGCTTAATTTCAAAATCCGAGCTCTTCTTGAGAAGTTTGCATTGGTATTTAATTGAGTTCAACCTTCCATTTTGAGGTTTCCCACCCCGCAGAACATGAAAATGACCTTTTGGGAGATCTAAGTCGATAATGGAGACAGATCACCCATCTTCCTCTGTGGCCACTCAGGAGCCACACTCTTTCAATGCTGTCAATCAGTGCAGACCAAACTCCCTGGAGAAGTCTGCCATGCTGGGAAGAGTGAAGGAAGGAGAAGAAGAAAAGCAGCTGTATAGCTGTAAGCAGCTATGGTGGGGATGGGACACCTGAAGGATCTGGTTGGGGACAGATCTCCATGGGAAAATTGATCTATGTGGCTGCTGAGAGTCAATACCAATTTGATGACATAGAATCAATCCCTCAGTCAGTCAATCATGCGACCTTAATGGTCTCTTTCAGCTATAGGCTGCCATTGTCTATTTCCTTGTCATTGTATCTTTAATCTCCAAAGAGGGAACAAATCACGGTTAATAGAATCAAATGACAACAGCCTGAAACATTCATTAAAGTGAAACATCTTCGGATAACAACCACAAACGTGGCCCCTTTAAGGCATGGACGGTCTTCAGCTCCCAGAATTCAGCATGCTGGCTGGAGAATTCTGGGATTTGAAGTCCCCCATACCTGAAAGGGGCCTAGTTTGAGAACACCAGCATAATAATCCCTCAATACTGATCTCCCTTCAAACTATCCTGACTTCCCATTTGATTTCAACTCCAATTCAAGGCATATCATCACTGAAAACCCTCCAAGGGGTGGCTGGAGAAGTCCATAGAGGCCCTGAAGAAGGAATCTCCTGAAGCATCTGTGGAGAACATACTCAAGTGGCTTCAAGAACATTTCAACATCTCTCTCTCAGACAGGCCAAGACTGCTCTTGAAGAACTGCTGCAGAAGACCTTGAGAAACCTGCTGGAGAAAGGTCATGAAGGGTCCAAACAGCATTTCAAGCCGTGGCTTGAAACATCAATAAAGAACCTGGAGGAGGAAGGAGCTGAAGAACCCCCATGAGGGACTCAAGAATGGCTGGAAGCCTCCATTGAAGGGATCCAAGGAGTCCAAAGAAAAAGGCCTCTAGAAGAGTCCACCCAGAGCCTCAGGCAGCAGTCTTATGAAGGACCCATGGAGGGGACACTACAGTGGCTGGAAGGCTTCCTAGAAAGCCTCACATTTGCAGAAGAACCTCCACCGCTTCACGAAAAATGGCTTCAAGGTTGAAGAACTTGGAGAAGTTCCCAAGGAATCCCAACAAGAGCCCCCAAATGGCTTGAAACATCTGCAAAGAGCTTCAGCTCCTCCCCCTCTTTCTCCTCCATTTAACATACACACTTCCTGCTGCCCAAAAACATTTGAAGTTGCCATTGTTGTTAGCTAAGAATATTTGATTGTTGGCCCAAATTCATGTCTAACCTTCTGATTTTTCCAGAGAGAAAGAACTGAGGAAGAACTCCTGTAGGTGACTGATCTACAGAGACCAGCTGGTGCCACTTAATTGTGCAGAGTCCAAAAGAAACAGGAGGGCAGATCCCTTGATGGGAAGGGAGGGATCTCCTCCTGAGACTCTTTCCACCCATCGAAAGAGCTTCTCCTCTTGGCTGTTGGGCTGCTTTTCCTCCGGCCTCTGAGGTCCTTTTTGAGTTGGAGGTGACTCTCCTCCCAGGTCACGCCCAGTTCCTTGCAGATTTGGCTCTGAACAATTCTCCCTGATAAAAATAAAGAAAAGCCCATTAAAATACAAGAACGAGAGTCCTGTCTATGTCAATGGTGTATTTGTGGCCCTGGGTTCCTGCACTGGAGAAGAGGGTTGGACTAGATGATCACGAAGGTCTCCTCTCACAGCTTCTATTCTGTGATTCTTGGCTTATGACCATTCATTTAGCATTCATGACCAGGCTGAGAAACACCACTTAGAAGAAGGTGGTTACAGAGTTACCCTGCAGTCACACAATTGCTATCCAGGCGCTTGGCCATTGGCTCCCATTGAGGATGGTTGCAGGGTCCCAGGGTTACGTGGTGGCCATTTGCAACCTTCTCAGGGGCTTCCAACAGGCAAAGTCGATGGGGAAGCCAAGGGGGAAGGTTGCAAGTCATGGTCACGTGAGGTCTCATTGTATGACAAACTTCTCTGTCCCAATTGGGGTTGAAAGTCGAGGACTTCCTGTACCGGGTGTCCTTCTAACAGGAGAAATCAGTTTCTGGGGCTCCCCAGAATATCATTAATTCCTACTGAAACTGCTACGGTTGGTCAATGACTTTGTCAGGCAGTGAGACCCCCAGATTCAACCCCCCCCTCAAAACCCACCCTGGGCATGGCTCCCTGGTTCCCCAGAGAAGCCGGAGGGAGACTGGGGTCCAGGGGAAGTGGGAGGGAGTTGCAAGGATTCCCTCTTCCTGCCTGAACCGGATTGCAATGAGCACTTGATCTGCATAATGACCTCCGTCAAAACGGTCACAAACTGGGTCTACTTTGACCTGATCACTACACCGACTGAGGGCAGAGATCCCAGTCCCAACAGTCCAGGGCTGCCTGGGAATAGAATGGAGGGGGGATTGGCCTGAATTCTAAACTGGGCAGTAAGTGTCCCCTGGGCTTCTCAGCCCTTTGGCTGCCCCATGCAGGTCAGCTGGGGAAGGTCTCCTCCCTCTGGGCCTCCAGGGCTGCATCTTCCCCCCCAAACGTTACAGGGTTCTACTGAGACGGGACCTGGACACAGGGGGAAATCTCATAATCAAAGTGAGACAGAAAACCTAAAGCCTCTGGGATTTTTAGGGAGGAATGTAATTGCATGTCATTCATTTCATGGGTTTCAAGGAATCTAAAATGTCTCTGATATTCCATAGTTTCAGGTGATATATACACAAAGCTCTCTGCAGAGGGAAGATTTTATGAGTCACTTGAATCTGAAGGGACCCTGGAGGTCTTCTAGTCCAACCAACCCACTGCTCATGCAGGAAATCCTATACCATTTCAGACAGGTGGCTCTCCAGCCTTTCCTTCAAATCTCCCAATGAATTAAAAATTAGAATTTCACAAAACAAATAATAAATTAGAAGTGGAAAATTAGAAAAATCCCCCTTTTCCAGTCCATCTGAGAGTATCCAGAGAAGTCCTAAGGTGGCTTTCCCTGACCTGGCCAGAGCAATGGGGAAAGTGAGGCACAGAGACGGTGAAGCTGGGAAACCCTCTTTGGGGTCCAAGAGGACATCCAGACCTTCCCCGTTTCCCACCAGCTGCAGAAGGAGAGAAGCAGCAGCTCTTCCGGTCTCCTCCTCCTCCTCCATGATGGCCCTGGAGATGCTCCCGGGTCCTTCCTGCCCACTTTGCTCTGGGATCCCTTCCTGGGGATCCTGCGGAGTCTCCAACCTCTCCTGGCCACCATGGGATCGAGTGGGAAAGGATCCCCCAAGGAGAGAGATCCCTGCATTGGCCGTGATGGGGGCTCGGAGGGGGCGGGAGACCCCCAATCTGGACAGGGAAGAGGGACGGCTGGAGGGAGGAGTGAAGGGATCCATGGGGGCCAAAGCGGAGGCTCCTTCCCTCCACGGAGGATCAGACACAACTGCCCCCCGCCATTTCCTGGGCTGCTCCCTCACCAGCCCCCAGGAAGGTCAAGAACAACCCCCCAGTATTTCAGAAGTTGGTATGTTCCAATGACTCTCTGCCTGCCCAGAATCCCCCGTCCAAGTGGATCAGCCCAAAGAAGCAGCAAAAGTGGCAGCTAATAAAAAACAAACTCCATTGCCATGATGACATTTTCAGGCCTCCATCTTGACTTTAGAATAGAATATAGAAATAAAATAGAACAAATAGAATATAGAAAATAGAATATAGAATATAGAAATAAAATAGAACAAATAGAAAATATATAGAATAGAATATAGACATAAAATAGAACAGAATAGAATGTTTAATAAAATAGAAAATAGAACAGAACAGAACAGAATAGAATAGAATAGAATAGACTTGTCACTTTAAATGTAAACTGATTGGTATAGATTAAAATTAAATTTCATTGCACACAGCTGTTGAGTCTATGTGGTGCCTTCTATCCCGATTCTCTGCCACCCTGGCCCTCCTGCGACCTCAGTCGAGCAATGGCTGGAGGGATCCAAGAACCGAAGGGGGATTTGGCTTTGAGGGGCCAGTGTGACCTTCCTGACCTTCCTCCCCCCTCCCCCTCCCCAGGGAGGTTCCCCCCGCTGCTCTCCTGCCCCCCCGAGCGCTTCTCACCCAGGGATATCCAGGGCGCCCCGACCATTCCTGCTGCCCCCCCAGCCCCCCCCCCATTCCTTTGGAAAGAAATCTCTTTTTCCTCCTTTCAGCGTTTGGCTTCGTTCAGTCGGAGCCTCCAATTTCCTGGTTTCCCTAAAAATGGAGGCTCTGCTTTCATTGCGTCTCCCTGATTTTGCCTTTGATATTTGTCTCTCTTGTCTTCTTTCAGGTTATCGGGGTCTTTGTGCAACCATGGTGGTTCCTTCTGTGATCCCCCTTCCCTTCCCTTCTTTCCCTATTCTTTTCCCTATTCCTTTCCTCCTCCCTTCCTCACCTATTGACTTCATTTCCTTCCCATCTTCCACTTCTGCTTCTTCCTTTTCCTTTCCTCCTCCTATTTTTTCCTTTCCTTTCCTTCCCCATCCTTCCCTTTCCTTTCCTTATTCCTTTCCTCCCTTCATCTATTGACTTTAGTTCCTTCCCATCTTCCTTTTCTTCTTCCTTTGCCTTTCCTCCTCCTATTTATTTCCTTTCCTTCCGTTCTAATCCTGCCTTTAAAAGAAAAGCTCCATGGGTGACTTCGAACTATCCTCAGGGGAGTCTCAGTTCCCATGGAAAGACAAGGGGGAGAGACCCGTCCACCTCCTTTGGGGGTCTCTCTGACCCTCCCTCCAATTTCTTCCCCTCTGCTGGGACTCAGGGGACCCTGAGCGGGTTTCCCTCCCGCCTCTGTCCAGACCGTTCCAGGCATCCTGGCTGGGCCTGTCGGTCAGCAGAGGAGCCGCTTTCCCTCTGGCCCCAAGTGGCCCCCCTCCCGTCAGACCCGGGGAAGGAGGGAGGGTCAGGAAAGACGGGGCTGCGGAGAGGAAAGTCTGAGGAACTGGGTAGTGGTGTGACTCATGTGGTGGGGCGTGTGTGATTCTGCCTACTGAGATGAGGTGGACCCTGTTCTGTCTTTAAATTGCTGGCTGAATATAAAGACAGTCAGGCAAACTACAAAGGCTTCTATACAAAGTTTCTTTATTGAATCACAAGGCATTCTTAAGGTATAACTCACAGTTATGTTGAGATTCATCTAATGTCTAAATCTTGGCATAGCTGACTTCATAGTATGAAAGTATAGTGATCTTCATCCCATAATGATGGAGCAAAGGGTGAGACTCCAACATGCTGCTGGGGTCCAAGCAAAAGTAAAGGCAACTCCCCCAACCCAACCAAGGGTCAATTCAGTGACCAATCAGGATTACAGATGTGACTACATGACATGAACTACATTTCCCATGATGCATTAACTACATTTACCATGAGACATTCCCTTAAGGGGACAGCTACCAATTCTCAATTAACTATATACTGTCTGGACAGCACAGTCCAGTTGCTTTCATGGTGTGGAGACAATAACTTGGTTCTTAACACCAATAATACCAAGGAGCTTATAGCGGACTATAGAAGGAACAGATCAGACCTCCAGCCCTTGCTTATCAATGGAGACCAAGAGGACCTTCAAGGAAGGCAGCAAAAAGATGCGGAGACACTGCAGGTGGTACTCGACCAACAACAGTTCATTGAGCGACAGTTCAAAGTTACAACATCACTGAAAAAAGTGACTTATGACTGTTTTCCACACTTACGACTGTGGCAGAATCCCCATGGTCAGGTGATCAAAGTTGAGATGCTGGGCAACTGGTTCCTCCTTATGACGGTCGCAGTGTCACAGAATCAAGTGATCCCCTTGTGCGATCTTCTGGGAAGCAAAGTCAGTGGGGAAGCCAGATTCACTGAACAACTCTCACTAGCTCAACGATTGTCATGATTCACTTAACAACTCTTGTAGAAAAGGTCGTAAAATGGGGCAAAATTCACCTAACGACTATCTCCCTTAGCAACAAAAATCCTTGAGTCAATTGTGGTCATAAGTCGAGGACTCCCTGCTATGGGAAATCTGGTGAGATCCAGCGGAGGGGCCTGGAGTCTGGGGGAGGCGAAAGCAAACAGAAAAGAGGGAAAGAAAAAGAGAAAAAGTCACTTTCTTGACTCATCACAACATTCCCACAAACCTCACATAAAGCAGAATGAATGGTGGGTGTGGGCAGGGGCAGTATTCGCACTCATCACCAGAAGAAATCCAGCTTCTGAAAGGGAGAAACTGACTGTCTGTTTCTGAAAAACTCTGCAGGGTTTTCAACTGGACAGTTTGTTCTGGGTACATACACACACACACACACTTTATATGGGGAAATGAGCCCCCCCCCTCCGCCTTCACGAACCTACAGCCACACCTCCCTGGTTGGGCCTGCAGGGACTTTTCTCCCCGGATTTCCTCCTCTGGGCTTCGCTCAGCTGGGAGAAGGAAACGGTTTGTGGGAGGCAGGTGGATAAAAAACTCCTACCTTCTTCTCTTCCTGACAGGTGTGATGATGCCAGGAGGCTCTTTGTCCACTTCTCACCCGCCTGGATGGCTTCCGATTGGAGCCTGGCAAGAGAGGAAGCCAATGAATTCACCCCAAGGAAGCAGAAGTGGGGAGCCCGAGGCCCCTCCCCTCCCTGGGCCCCAGAGGGTCCCCCTCTTCCTTTGGCAAAGCTTCCTCCCCCAACCAGAGAGACCCCCCTCCAGCCGCCGTGAAGTCTGGGGTCGCTCCAGCCCCTCCAGGCCACCTGCCTGCCTGCCACTGCCTCCCCCCCCAACCGTGGCTGACACCACCACACAAGCAACTGGACTCTTATAGAATAATCAGAGAAGCCATAGAGATAGAAAAACGCCCACACAGCATGAACAAACGAGATGACACCTCCCGCCTTCCAGCCATTTGGAAACCTGCCCTCATGAACAGACAAGTACCTAACATGAAGATTGACACCAGACCCACACCCATGAGAGCCACACAAGATGCCACCACCACACTTCCATGTAGAAAACAGACTCACACCCACTCAGAAGATGACACACGACCACAGACCAGAAGCCGCACTGCAGCTGCATCACTACCCACTTCAAACCCCTCCGAGCCATACACAAAGCAAACCGACACCCACTATGAAGATGCAGCACGACCACGAACTCGAAGCCAAACAGCAAGATCACAGCTCACCAACTCAAATCCCCCAGCAACTAAGACTAACCTGAGCACAACCAAGCCCCCACCTGAACAGAACACGCCTCCAGCCAATCAGAACACGGCCAACCCCCCCAACCAATCAGAACACAGCCAAACCCCCTACCAATGAGAACACACCCCCACCCAATCAGAACACAGCCAAGCCCCCACCCAATCAAGTCCCACCCCCACTAGCAGTTAAAAGGAAGAAGCAGCTGCAATCTCACATCAGTCTGAGAAGCAAGAGCCGAAGACACAAGCCTGAAGATGATGAATGAGACTTCATCGAAACGTTGCCTAGATACCTCGAATCTTACGCGGGAGAAAACCCAAACAACCAAAGATCCATATATACATACACACATATATGTACACACACACACACACACACACACACACACACACACACACACACACATTCATATACATATACACATACATACATAGACATATACATATGCACATACATACATATACATAAGCATATGCACATAAATACATACATGTTGTGACTAGAAGGATTGATTAGAGAGACTGACACGCCCCTCCAGGGGATTTAAGGAGGTGTGCTGGCTCTCAATCTTTGCTTGGAGCAAAGTGCATTTTGGGATTTGGAAGAATACATTTGAACCTCTTGGATGCAGTGTTGTGATTTATAGTCAGCTCGGACTTGCCAGACAGATTCTAGGAAGACTGCCAAGGACTGAGTAAACAGAAACATTTAACTCTGCATTGTCTGTGTTCATTTGTTTGAGTATTATAACTTTGGAACTTTGGATTCTCACCTGTGGATACAGGTGAGACAGATCACATACATATACTTACACATATATACATACATACACACACATATGCATATACAGATATATGTATACATATACATATACACATACATACATATGCATATGCATGTTGTGACTCCGGGATTTGAATCTGGTCCGTCAGCAGATGTGAGCTCGAGTGAAGAGGATCTGGCACTGAGATATGAGCCTGCATTGATGAGTGATTTTGAAGGTAGCCAGGATGAGGAAGTGGACTTAGCTACGAGAAACGAACCTAATTTATTGGACGTGTCCTCCCCCGAAGATCCCTCTCTGATTACACAGCAGCCGGGAACAGATAATCAGGAAAACATGCAAGAGGTTTCAAGTGAGGAAGAGGGCTTTGAGGGATCTTGGCTTGACATGAGAAATAGACAGAGATTGAGACGTCAATCTCAATTGGGAAAGAAGCGTCAAGCCAGTGATTAATGAGACTAACACGCCCTCTTTAGGGGATAAAATGAAACGGATTGGCTTGAGAAATTTGCCAGAAGCAAAGTGTATTGGAGCAAAAGTACTGTGAAGATTCTCGGAGGCATTGTGATTTATAGGCACTTCAGGATTGCCGAACAGACTTCAGAATTACTGCTGAGGACTGGAAAAACCTCAGCAGTTATCTTTGTTGGGGTTTGTTTTTGGTTGCTTGTATTTTTGGACCTTTAGAGTTTTGATTGCTCACCTGTGGTTACAGGTGAGACATAACATTTTTGCTTCTGGCCAATCAAACCATCTTCATACCAAGATGGACCAAACTCAACTACAGCGTTTGGTGGAGCAGCAACAGCAACAATTAGACCAACTGCTACAAAATAACCAGGTCCTCCAGCACCAGGTAACACAGTTGGTAAACCATGTTTCAAATTTACAAACTCCTGCTGCTCATTCAGCCCCTCCCTTGAGGAAAAGCCCGGTATCTATGTCGGATAAATTCTCGGGACAGACTGATATGTTCCCGGCATTTATGGGGCAGTGCCAATTATTTATTACCTTGCGGCCTGAAGACTTTCCTAATGACCGGGCTAAGGTGGGGTTTATTATTAGCCTCTTATCTGGACAGGCTGCCAAATGAGCTACTCCTTTGTTGACACAAGATAGCCCTTTGTTGGATGATTTTCAGAGTTTCCAGCAGCAATTGCATGTCATGTTTGAAAACCCTATTAAGACTCAAACTGTGGCTAGACATTTGTGGGACATTTGTCAGGGGAAACGTCCTCTGCAAGAATATATTGCAGAGTTTCGTCTGCTCTGCATGGACTACTTGGAATAAGTCAGCCCACATGGATGCTTTTCAGGAGGGCTTGGCAGATAACATCAAAGACGAGTTAGTGCATGCGGAGCGGGCTTTAACCTTGGATGCGCTAGTGGTACAGTGCTTGCATATTGAAGCCTGTTTACAACAGTGCAGGAGCAGACGCCCAGTTGTGGAATCGCCTTCTCATTCACGTTTGCAAACCACGCCATTGGAAGTTTATAAAACTATGACCAGGACTGAGGAGCCGATGGAGTTGGGTGCACTCCGCCCTTGGTTGATGGCACAAGAACGCTCGCGAAGGTTTCAGGAAGGCTTGTGCCTTTATTGTGGGGGACTGGGACATTTTGCCAATTCTTGCAAACGGAGAGATACCCGAAGACCAGTTCCTGAATCTACTCCTGGCTCTTCGGGAAACAGGGTAGGCCCGACCTTGGGGAAACCCTAGGTCAGGCATGTCTCACACCACCACCCCAAGTTGCTGAGGTGAACTCTGCCCCTCGGCATTTACTGTTGGACATCCGAATTTTCTTACAGTCCCGGAAGGAGGGGATTCCAGTGGTGGCGTTGGTAGACTAGGGGCTACTACTAGTTTTATGGACCGGGCTTTTGCAATGCACTTTGAGGTCCCATTGGTTGCTGTGGATCCTCCCATCAAGGTGGAAACCGTGGATGGGCGTGAGCTTCGGTCTGGGCCCATTCGTTTCACAACTCAGCCATTGCGTATGGTTATAGGGGATCACGAGGAAGCGATAAGTTTCTATATCACTTCGGACCTCCATCTCCCTTTGGTTCTCGGCATATCCTGGTTACAATTGCACGATCCTTTGGTGGCTTGGGTGCAGAATGCCATTTCCTTCTCAAGTCTCCAGTGCGTGAATCATCTGAGACATATCTGCGCTGGCCAGGACGTCGCCGCTCCTGCTGTTTCCATACCTCTGGAGCTATCGGACTTCTCTGACGTTTTCAGCGAGAAGGAGGCGGATCAGTTACCACCGCATCGAGCCTATGACTGTGCTGAGGATCCTCTTCCTCCACGAACAGTATTGCCACCGGAATCTTTGACCGTGATTCAGGATCTGGTGGATTTGAGGGCTCGAATACAGGAGGCGCAGCGATTGGATGTGTGTTCGCAACAAAGAAGGAGGGAAGTTGGACCTGATTCCCCATGGACTTTTGAGGAGGGCTTGCTAAGACATCGGGGTTTATTGTATGTACCCACCAGGACAATTACAGCCCTCATGATGCAATGTCATGACAACCCCGCTGCTGGTCATTTTGGTTTTTACAAAACTTTGCACTTGCTCACCCGGACCTTTTGGTGGTCTCGAGTTCGACATGATATTTTTTCCTACGTCGCTTCTTGTGTACAATGTCGACAAGCGAAAGCAGCGTCAGGTGCGCCTCCTGGACTCCTTCAACCACTGCCGACTCTGGGCAGACCATGGGGAGCAATCTCCATGGACTTTCTAATGCACTTGCCCTCCTCGTCGGGTTACACGACGGTACTCGTGGTCGATATGCTTACTAAGATGGCTCATTTTATCCCTTGTTGGAAACTACCATCAGCCCGCGCTATGGCCCAGTTATTTTTACAGAATATCTTCTGCCTACATGGTCTGCCGGACAGAGTGGTTTCGGATTGCGGTGTCCAGTTTACTGCCCAGTTCTGGAAATGTTTGATGACGGCATTACAAGTACAGGTGTGTTTGGCATCGGCGCACCATCCAGAAACTGATGGCGGGACTGAGAAAGTCATTGGCATCCTCATTCAGTATTTGAGATGTTTTGTCAACCATCGACAGACCGATTGGGTGAAATACCTCCCTTTGGCAGAATTTTCCTTTCATAACTCTCAGCTTTCCTCCACTCGAGTAACGCCGTTCTATGCGAATGTGGGCTATCATCCAAGATTCTTTCTGTTGACAATGATGGATTCCCCAGTTCCAGAAACAAGAGTTTCTCAAGGAATTGCAGTCGGTTCACCGATTAGTGGAGCAACAATTAGAATGGGCGAAGGAAGACTGTAAATGGTTTGCGGATCATTCTCGTCGGGCGATGCCTCCACTAGCTGTGGGTGACAAGGTGTGGTTATCCACAAGACACCTTCGGGTCAATCACCCAATTAAGAAGCTGGACCACCGTTTCATCGGTCCATTCCCTATTGAGGCGGTCATCAATCCTGTGGCGTATTGACTCACACTACCACGCTCCATGCGCATTCATCCTGTCTTCCATCGTTCCCTCCTGGTTTCAGACTCCCGAGAGTGTGCTCTTCATGCTCCCGCTGGTGCGGTTTCTCCATCAACACCCAGTGAGGAGGCTGAAGTTGATGACTTGGTGGTCTGCATTACTGATTCTCGCTGGCTAAAGGGACGCTTCCAGTATCTCGTTGGGAGGAGAGCAGATGGTTCGGAGGTTTTTTCGTGGACGGATGCTTCCACAGTTCATGCCCCAGACATTATCCGGAGGTTCCATGAATGCTTTCTGATGAAACCGCATCCGGATCGTCAGACTCGGGGGAAGGGCCCTTCAGTGAGGGATAGTGTTGTGACTCCGGGATTTGAATCTGATCTGTCAGCAGATGTGAGCTCGAGTGAAGAGGATCTGGCACTGAAATATGAGCCTGCATTGTTGAGTGATTTTGAAGGTAGCCAGGATGAGGAAATGGACTTAACTACGAGAGGCGAACCTAATTTATTGGAGGTGTCCTCCCCCGAAGATCCCTCTCTGATTACACAGCAGCCAGGAACAGATAATCAGGAAAACATGCAAGAGGTTTCAAGTGAGGAAGAGGGCTTTGAGGGATCTTGGCTTGACGTGAGAAATAGACAGAGATTGAGACGTCAATCTCAATTGGGAAAGAAGCGTCAAGCCAGTGATTAATGAGACTAACACGCCCTCTTTAGGAAACGGATTGGCTTGAGAAATTTGCCAGAAGCAAGGTGTATTGTTGGAGCGAAAGTACTGTGAAGATTCTTGGAGGCATTGTGATTTATAGGCACTTCAGGATTGCCGAACAGACTTCAGAATTACTGCTGAGGACTGGAAAAACCTCAGCAGTTATCTTTGTTGGGGCTTGTTTTTGGTTGCTTGTATTTTTGGACCTTTAGAGTTTTGATTGCTCACCTGTGGTTACAGGTGAGACATAACATATACATATACCCATACATACATACATGTTGTGGCTCCGGGCTTGGATTCAGCTCCTGTGACTGATATGAGTTCAAGTGAGGAGGACATGGCAGAAAAATATGAGCCAGCATGGCTCAGTGATTGGACTGGTAACCAAGATGAGAAGATGGATGTGACAAAGGAAGACAGACCTGATGTATTAGAATTGTCAGGACCTTTGACCTCCTCTGGTTCCTTATCTGATCAACAGCCGGGAATGGCTGACAGGGAAGTTTTGATAGAGTCTTCTAGTGGAGATGAGAACTTGGAAAATTTGTGGTTAAATGTAAGGAACAGAAGACGTTTGAGAAGGCAAACTCAGCTGGAACGAAGGAGGAGGGCGAGTCAGTAAATTAGCATGTTGCCTCAATGAGTATAAAAGGACACAGCTGGGCTGGTAAAATTTGCCAGGAACAAAGTGACTTATTGAGTGAGGACGTTACAGCAAGAAGCTCTGAGACTTGAGATTTATTGCCAGGACTGGTTTGCCGGACGGAGTAAAGATTTATGCTGTGGATTGAGATTTCTGCCAGCCGTTATCTTGTAAGACTTCTTTCTGTTTGATTTAATTTGAAACGGCTGCTTTCTGTTTTGTTCGTTTGAATTTTGAAGGGGAGTCATAACATTATTGTTCCTGGCCACAAACAAACCATCTTTAAAGCAAGATGGATTCAAATCAACTGCAGTGTTTGGTAGAGCAGCAACAACAACAAATTAACCAGCTACTGCAAAGCAATGTGACGCTTCAGAATCAGGTAACACAATTGCTGAATTATGTTTCCAGCTTACCAAGCCCTGCTGCTGTTCCCCCTGCCCCTCCTGTGAGGAAAAGCCCGGTATCCATGCCGGAGAAATTTTCTGGGCAAATGGACAGGTTCCCGGCATTTATGGGTCAATGCCAATTGTTTATCTCTCTGACGCCTGAAGACTTCCCAACCGACCGGTCTAAAGTAGGATTTATGATCAGTTTATTAACCGGGCAGGCTGCTAATTGGGCTACTCCCTTGTTAGTTCAAGATAGCCCGTTGTTGAACAATTTCCAGGGTTTTCTCCAACAAATGAGAGTGATGTTTGAGAACCCAATTAAGATACAAACTGTGGACAGACGGTTACGGGACATTAATCAGGGGAAACGTTCCCTGCAGGAATACGTTGCAGAATTTCATTTGCTGTGTATGGACTCTAACTGGAACAAACTGGCTCATATGGCTGCATTCCAGGAAGGCTTGTCTGATGCCATCAAGGATGAGCTGGTCCATGCAGAGCGGGCTTTAACTTTGGATGCATTGATAGTTCAGTGCTTACGAATTGAAGCTCGTTTACAGCAACGTGGACGCAAACGGCTCGTTATGGAACCATCTTCGTTTTCTTGTGCACAACCCACGCCACCGAGAGCTTTCCAACCCACGGTTAATGCTGAGGAGCCGATGGAGTTAGGCGCACTCCGCCCTCGCTTAGCGGTGCGAGAACGTTCGATAAGGTTCCAGGAAGGCTTGTGCCTTTATTGCGGGGGTCCGGGACATTTTGCAAATTCCTGCACTCGGAGAAGGACTCACAGACCTGTGCCTGAAACCACTCCTGGCCCATCGGGAAATGGGGTAGGCCCGACCTCAGGGAAACCCTAGGTCGGGCACATCCTACACCCCCATCCCAAATTGCCGAAGTAAATCCTGGTCCTCCTCAGCATTTACTTTTGGACACTCGTATCTTTTTACAGTCCCAGAAGGAAGGAATTCCCGCCATTGCACTGGTGGATTCAGAGGCTACAACCAGCTTTATGGACTGTGCTTTTGTTAAACATTTTGGAATTCCTTTGATTCCTGTGAATCCACCCATTAAGGTGGAAACCGTAGATGGGCGTGAACTCAAGTCGGGACCCATTCGCTGCACTACTCAGCCAGTGCGCATGCTTATTGGGGATCATGAGGAGGCGATAAGTTTTACTTTCACCTCGAACCTCCATCTCCCTTTGGTGCTTGGAATGTCCTGGTTGCGTTTGCACGATCCGTTGGTGGCTTGGGCACAGAACGCCATTTCTTTTCCAAGCCTACAATGTGTGGACCACCTGAGGCATGTTTGCACTGGCCAAGATATCGCCGCTCCTGCTGTCTCAATTCCTTCGGAGCTGTCGAACTTCTCCAATGTTTTCAGCGAACAGGAGGCAGACCGATTACCCCCACATCGTGCTTATGATTGTCCCGTGGACCTGATACCGGACGCTCCATTGCCAAATGGGAGATTATACTCCATGTCAGAGCGCGAGTTGGTTGCACTCCGAGAGTTTTTGGATAAAAACTTAACTCGTGGATTTATTCGACCCTCGTCACCCCCTCTTTCGGCTCCCGTTCTTTTTGTTAAGAAGAAGTTGAGAGAACTTCGTCTCTGCTGTGATTATCGCCGACTAAACTCTATCACCGTGAGGAATAGCTATCCCTTGCCGCTCATTCCGGAATTGATGGAGCGGTTGCGGGAGGCTACTATCTTCACTAAACTCGATCTGCATGGGGCCTACAACCTGGTTTGGATGCGCAAGGGGGATGAGTGGAAGATGGCATTTGGCACTCGTTATGGTAATTTCGAGTACACCATCATGCCATTTGGTCTAACCAACGCTCCCGCGGTATTCCAGCATTTGATGAACGACATTTTTCGGGACATGCTGGATAGGTTTGTTGTGGTGTATCTTGATGATATTTTAATCTACTCTCGGTCCAGAGATCACCACCTTCAGCAGATTTGTCAAGTGCTTCAGCGTCTTCGGGAGCATAAACTCTACGCGAAACTGGAGAAGTGTTTCTTTTTTCAGTTGTCGATAGAGTTTTTAGGGCACATCATTTCTCCTGAGGGCGTTGCTATGGACCCTAAAAAGGTTGAGGCATTGTGTAGTTGGGAAGCCCCTCGTCAAGGACGTCCAACGTCTTTTGGGATTCGCCAACTATCGGACTTTTATCCAGGACTTTGCTAAAGTAATGGACACCATAACTCAGCTCCTCTGTAAGAAGGTCCCATTCCGATGGGGGCCTCCACAACAACAGGCTTTTGAAACTTTAAAGAAAGCGTTTGTGGCCGAGCCGATATTGAGGCATCCTGATCCGAATCGTCCATTTGTGGTCGAGACCGATGCCTCTAATGTCGCTATCGGAGCGGTACTGTTACAAGCTTCAAAGGATGGTGCGCCTCTTTTTCCATGCGCATACTATTCTAGGAAGCTCACAGCTTCAGAGCGCAACTACACCATCTGGGAAAAGGAGTCGTTGGCCGTTAAGGCTGCTTTTGAGACCTGGAGACATCATTTAGAGGGGGCTCAGCACAAGGTAGAGGTTCGGACAGATCACCGAAACTTGGAACATTTGACCACAGCTAAGAAATTGAACCAACGCCAGATTTGGTGGTCGTTGTTTTTTGCCAGGTTCAATTTCTCCGTTACTTATGTTCCGAGTGGACAGAATCAGAGGGCAGACGTGTTGTCTCGGAAGCCCGAGTATATCGGTCCCGAGGATCCTCTTCCTCTACGAACGGTGTTACCACCAGAATCCTTAGCCATACTGCAAGATCCAGTAGACTTGCGGGCTCGCATATGAGAGGCGCAACGATTGGATGCGTGGACGCAGCAGAGACGGGGGGACGTCGGACCTGATTCTCCATGGTCCTTTGAAGAGGGCTTGCTCCGACATCGGGGTTTATTATACGTACCTACCAGGTCGTTGAGAGCTCTCATTGTGACACAATGTCATGATAACCCCGCTGCTGGCCATTTTGGATTTTATAAAACCTTGCATTTGGTCACCCGGACTTTTTGGTGGCCTTGGGTTTGTCACGATATGTTCTCTTACGTTGCTTCTTGTGTCCAGTGTAGGCAAGCGAAAGCGGCGGCGGGTGTGCCCCCTGGACTCCTCCAACCATTGCCGACTCCGGGCAGACCATGGGGAGCGATCTCCATGGACTTTCTCACGCATTTACCATCGTCGGGCTTCACGACGGTGCTCGTGATAGTTGATATGCTGACTAAAATGGCTCATTTCATTCCCTGTCGGAGATTACCTTCGTCCCGCACTATGGCTCAGCTATTTTTACAGCATATCTTTCATTTGCATGGACTGCCAGATAGAGTGGTTTCTGATCGTGGGGTTCAGTTTACTGCGCAGTTTTGGAAACAGTTAATGGCAGCGCTACAAGTTCAGGTGTGCTTAGTGTCAGCGCACCATCCGGAAACTGATGGCGGGACTGAGAAGGTGATTGGCATTCTTACCCAATATTTGAGGTGTTTTGTTAATCAGCAACAAAGCGATTGGGCGAAATACCTCCCATTGGCAGAATTCGCTTTTAATAACTCGCAGCACACCTCCACTCGGGTAACACCATTTTTCGCGAATGTAGGTTATCATCCGCGCTTCTTCCCATTAACTTGGATGGATTCACCGGTTCCTGAGACACAAGATTTTCTGGAGGAACTACAAACGGTCCACCGTTTAGTAAGGCAACAACCTGAAAGAGCGAAAGAGGACTATAAACGGTTTGCAGACAGGTCACATCGAGCACCGCCTCCGTTAGCTGTGGGTGACAAGGTGTGGTTATCCACAAAACACCTTCGGATCGATCGCCCAATTAGGAAATTGTACCATCGTTTCATCGGTCCATTCCCGATTGAGGCGGTTATCAACCCTGTGGCATACCGACTCACCTTACCGCACTCCATGCATATTCACCCTGTATTCCATCGCTCTCTTTTGGTTCCTGACTCCCTGGAATGTCCTCTGCGTGCTCCAGCTGGTACGACTTCCCCAACAATGCCCCGTGAGGAGGCGGAGGTTGATGACACGGTGGTCAGCGTTACTGATTCGCGTTGGCTCAAGGGTCGTTTCCAGTATTTAGTCGGGAGGAGAGTGGATGACTCGGAAATTTTTCATGAACAGATGCGTCTGCAGTTCATGCTCCAGACATCATTCGGGACTTTCATGAACGTTTCCTTTTGAAACCGCATCCGGATCGTCAGACCCGGGGGAAGGGCCCTGCGGTGAGGGATAGTGTTGTGGCTCCGGGCTTGGATTCAGCTCCTGTGACTGATATGAGTTCAAGTGAGGAGGACATGGCAGAAAAATATGAGCCAGCATGGCTCAGTGATTGGACTGGTAACCAGGATGAGGAGATGGACGTGACAAAGGAAGACAGACCTGATGTATTAGAATTGTCAGGACCTTTGACCTCCTCTGGTTCCTTATCTGATCAACAGCCGGGAATGGCTGACAGGGAAGTTTTGAGAGAGTCTTCTAGTGGAGATGAGAACTTGGAAAATTTGTGGTTAAATGTAAGGAACAGAAGACGTTTGAGAAGGCAAACTCAGCTGGAACGAAGGAGGAGGGCGAGTCAGTAAATTAGCATGTTGCCTCAATGAGTATAAAAGGACACAGCTGGGCTGGTAAAATTTGCCAGGAACAAAGTGACTTATTGAGTGAGGACGTTACAGCAAGAAGCTCTGAGACTTGAGATTTATTGCCAGGACTGGTTTGCCGGATGGAGTAAAGATTTATGCTGTGGATTGAGATTTCTGCCAGCCGTTATCTTGTAAGACTTCTTTCTGTTTGATTTAATTTGAAACGGCTGCTTTCTGTTTTGTTCGTTTGAATTTTGAAGGGGAGTCATAACATTATTGTTCCTGGCCACAAATAAACCATCTTTAAAGCAAGATGGATTCAAATCAACTGCAGTGTTTGGTAGAGCAGCAACAACAACAAATTAACCAGCTACTGCAAAGCAACGTGACGCTTCAGAATCAGGTAACACAATTGCTGAATTATGTTTCCAGCTTACCAAGCCCTGCTGCTGTTCCCCCTGCCCCTCCTGTGAGGAAAAGCCCCGTATCCATGCCGGAGAAATGTGAACAAAACAGAAAGCAGCCGTTTCAGTCCCAGGCCAATCAAAGCCTTTGGCTTGTGACATCACAGGCTCCTCCTAAAGCTCATTGGTTGGAGCTTGCCATGGCAACATCCAGCATCCTTGTTCAGTCTGGACCACAGGGCTGGGAGGCTCTGCTCAAACTCCCTGGAAAATGGGTGGATTAGATGGGTGGCACAGTGGGCATCGTGAGGGTCTCCCTCATTTGGGCTTGGCAGAAGGAAGAGACAGTTCCCCTTAAGGCAGAACTAGGTGGTGAGATTAGGAAAGTGGGGTTCAGCCCCAGAACACAGATGAGCCCCTAGCTGCTATGTCAGTAGCCTTCATACCTGGGACCAAACTCCTGATCCACCTGGGCAAAGGTACCTGTCTCCAGAGAGGGGCTGGGATTGGCTGGTTTGGGGGTGGCGATGTGATCTGGGGGGAAAATGGCTTCAGGATGTCCCAGTTGGAGAGATATTGAGACCACAATGTTCGAAAGTGATTCAACCTTTTGGGGGAAATTAAAATGGGATTCTATTGGCCAGAAGTGGTTATTTCCCAATCACACTTGACCTAGTGATAGACTTATTTATATCTTTTTACTTTTTTATTATTTAGATTTTCATCCACCTTTATTCTTTCCCCAAATAACTCAAGGCAGTGAACATACCGAAGGCTCCTCCGAACCTACAATAGCCATCTGGTGAGGAAGGCTATGGCTGAGAGTGAGGGACTCTCTCCAGGTGACCCACCAGGATTTTGTGCCTTGGATGAGACAGGTAAGTCCTTGGAGGGAGCGGGGCCCTCACCTAATTTCCATGGACACCACTATTCCCTCTTATCATAACCAACCTAGCAGTGCTGAGGTGGCTGAATTTATCGATTGTGGATTCTGACCACTTTGGTGTGTTTTGATGGGAGAGATGCCTTCAGAATCAGATGGGAAGTCAGGATAGTTTGAAGGGAGATCAGTTTTCATGGGTTACGTCAGTGTTTCTCAAACTGGGCCACTTTAAGGCATCTCTGGATTTAAGGCCAGTTAGCATAATGTCCGCTAAACTGAGAGAGAAAGTAACCGTGTCTCTCCATTTCTCAAACAGGTCAGCAAGAGTGAAAAAAAGGTCCTACAGTGAACATCCTTGGGTATCTCTCAGAGACCAGGGATGGTCCCCATCTCCAGATTAAGCAGATGAGAGATTCCTTTCACTTTCAGACCCAGGAATTCAATAAAGAAGAGCAATGGATGAAGGAGAAGCACAGCTGTCTCAAGCAGTCACTTGATCAACTTCACACCACAAGAGAAAAACTGTGTGGGACAAAAGAGAAAGATAGGTCCATGCCACCACAACAATCCCATGGTGAAACACATGGCAGAACTCCAGAAAGAACTGTGCATTTTATTATCCAAGTGGCCTTCCTCAAACATGGGAAGGCTGCCTTTGAACCTATGAGAAAGTCCTCAAAGAGCTCTGAAAACTTCTTAAGAACTCAGGAATCTTCATAATTAATTGGCTGAAATGAACCAAAGTTCCTGTGCTGAGAAAAGGCACTCTGGCCAACTGAAGGAGAAAGTCATCCCTCTTCAGAATGTAAGAAGAAGCACATCAGCCATCTTCAGCAGAAAGACCAGACTTGTTTGCACAATGGAAGAGCTGCAGAAAACTGTGGAGGACAACAGAGAAGGATTCACCCATGTCAGAATGGCGATCCAAGAATTAGAGATGCAGAAAAGATGTTTGGAGAAAGAGAGTGAAGATCTCCACAGGGAGGTCACTAGCCAAGTGGCCTTCCTCAGAAATAACTTTGGCACCCCTGAGCCACTGGCACATGGGACAATCTCTCTCCCCATAGCTGGAATGGAGGAACGGCGACCTTCCACCCTTTTGAGACAGAAAAGCAGTTCTTTCCTTCCCTTCCCTGGACTTGCCACCTAATGTGCCAGGGGAGTCAGGGGATCCCCACCCTTACCAGTCACTGCAGGACTGTCAGCTGAGCTGAGAAACCTCCCAGCGCTGGAGCATCAAGTCCTGGGAGCACTGAGGAATCAGAGCCCCGAAGGAGGGTGGAGGTGATGGCCGTGGCATTGGGGAGGTTGGGAGAGATGCATTCACAGGCTGAGCGCCAAGCCTCAGAGGGCCACCTGAGAATGAGGGGCAGCAGAGATGAGGGTGGGGGCTCTGCTGCAGGGAGAGCAGTGAGTCTGGCCAGACCCAGACCTGGGAGCCCAAACCAGGCAGCCGAATGAGCCGAGCAGTTGGGATTGGGGAAGCCCCCAGGAGAGGAGAAGAGAGAACAGCCAGGAGCCGAAGTGGGAGCCGAGGGGTCTTCAGGAGACGCCTCGAGGCAGCAGAGACCCCTGGAGGCCACAAGGCTAATGGAGCTGGGGGCAGAGCTGGGTTGAGGGTCTCGGGGGCAGGCAGAAACTCCTGTTGCTCCAGAGCTTGCAAGAGGGAAGCAACAGAAGGAGGAAGACGGGAGACACCAAGGCTAACTAGAGTTGACCTGAGGCTTCTGGGTGGTGAAGAAGTCTTAGGGATGGTAGAACATAGGAGATAGATTGATGGGGCTGGAAGGGATTTTGGAGGTCTTCTAGTCCAACCCTTGGCTCAAGGAGGGAACTTTATACCTTCCCAGTCAAATGGTTCTCTTGCCCACTCTGGAAACTTCCTGCAGGGAGCACTCAAATCTTTGGTAGCTAACTTATTCCATTGCTTAATTGATCTTACTGTCCAAAAATTTCCCTTTCCCAAAAAATCATCTTCACTGGATCTCTCTTTAACAATTTTCCACCCACTTCTCCTTGTCCTTCCCTCCAGTTCTTTGGAGATAACGTCATTCTCCTCTTCTCTGTGGGAGCCCCTAAAAGTACTGGAAGGCTGCTATTAGGGCTGCCAAATCCTTATCACCTTGTCAAGGCTAGACATAGCAAACTCCCTCAACCGTCCATCATGCGGTTCAGCCTCTAGATGTTAAGTCATCTTTGTTGCTCTTCTTGTCATGCTTTCCAGAGTCTCCACAACTTTTTCTCTTTGAGGGTGACCAGAATTGGAGACAGTATTCCATGGGTGGTCTGACCAGCGCGGGATAATTTGGTACCAGCACTTCTCTCCATCTTGAAATTTCCCCTGTCTTATTGCTGCCTTAGACTGCATTGGCCAATTTTGGCAACACACTTCTGGCTGACCCTTCAGTGCTTTGCCACTAGATCCCTCTCAAGGTTACTATTGCTGAGCCAGGTACCCCCATTCTGTACCTAGGCATTTGGATTTCCTGCCTAAGGGCAGATCCTATCTTTTCTCACCAATGCACTGTATCTTGTCAGATGGGGCCCATATTTCAAGTCTGTGAAAATCCTTCTGGATCTTGAGCCTATCTACTAATAATTTCAACAACCTTGGCATCATCTGCAAATGTCATGGGTTCCCATTCTATCTCTAGATCTTTTAGGAAGACGTGGAAGAGTACTGGGCCCAAGGAGGACCTTCAGGTGCCCCACTGAATATTTCACTGAGGTGGGTGTAGCTCCATTGAGGCCTCCACACAGGGTGAAGTTGGTCAGCCACCTGAGAATCCATCTGATTCTGATACTGGTGGGTGTAGATTTATCTAAGGTGCTCACAAATCACCCACTTAATTCTCTGTTCCAGGATTTTCCCAGGTATTGATGCCAAGATTTGTTTCCAGGTCTCTGGAAGTTCCCCTGGGCTATAGGAGTTTTCAAAGATTACATTTAGCGACTCCAAAACTAGGTCTGCCAGGTCCTTCAGAACCCTGGGGTGGAAAGTATCTGGTCCATGGGATTTGTGCCTGTCCAGAGTGGATAACAATTCTCTTATTACTTTTGTGCCTATTTGGAATTGTATACTGATTCTGTCTCCCTCGGTGTTGCTTTTCATACTTATCAGCCCTCTACCTGTCAGAGGGCTCTTTGTGTGCAAGGATTGCCTGTTATCTTTCATTTTTCTGTGTTGCATTGTTTTTGTTCAGTCCTTATTTATTTCATCCTTCAGGGTTTCCAGTCTTCTTGAACTGCTCTTCCTTTTAGGACATCCATGCATAGAATCCTTCTGTCTCTCTATCTCCCTTAGATTATTGAAGTCAGCTCTCTCAGAGCCTAAACTTTCAACTTTCTTAAACTGTTACTCTTACTTGGTTAAGGGCCCTGTGCTTGATTAAGTATATTAGGGAGTCGTCCCCTAGGGTGAGCGCAGAGGTTTGAAGGGGATATTTGCCAGTTTCTTTGCGGGGTGAGAGTCGGCTCTGGCGTGGGCTGAGGTGTATGCATGAGGGTGAGGGGGAGATGTTAGGCATGGCCTCCTCCTCCTCTTGCTTCCCTCTGAGAGGCTCTGGAGCAGCAGGAGCATCTGCCAGCCCCCAAGACCCTCCACCCAGCCCCATCCTCCCACTTGGCCCCCCGCTCCCTCAGCCTTGCAGCCCTGGGCTCTCTGCTCCCCTGAGGCCTCTCCTGGGGACCCCTGGGCTCCCCTTCAGCTTCTGGTTGCTCTCCTCTCTTCTCCTCTCTTGTGGGCTTCTTGGACCCTGACTGCTCAGCCCATTCAGCTTCTCTGTTCTGGCTCCCAGATTCGACTCTGGCCAGACTCTCCTGGCACATGAGGTAGCAAGTCCCCCTCTCCCTCTCTCCCCCAATCCTCCATCCTCTCCTGGATGGGCCCTGGGACACTGGATGCCAAATTGTGATTTTAATATAGATGTAATTGGTTATTTATTATACAGAATCTTTAACTTGATGTTCCTTGAGTGTTTTTATTTGTTCCGGTCTCTGCTATTTGACTGTAATAAACGTGATTGGATTGGATTGGATGCAATTTCATTTAACAAGAATTGTACCTAAAACGACACATGATAGAGTTGACTGTTCCTCATGTAGTGACCACTTTCTTCACATAAAGGAGGAATAAATGTGTCATAAATAAATGTACCATTGCATTGAGGTTGCCGTTATCAAATTTAAAAACACAGGACAGAACTGATGATTAATAACTGGATAGGAGCCTGCCACCTGTTAACTCATTGCTGTTAAGTCTCTCTTAGTTGTTGCTGATGAATTAGAACAGCCTGTCCCAATCTGATGGCCTCCAGATGTTAATCAATGCAGGCTCATAATTCCTAGATGCTAACAAATAAGGCCACCTTCCTCTGAGAAGGGAGACCCAGATGTGTTTGCCAACACTGGTGCTGCTCCATTGGTAGACTGGAGACTGAACTTTTGATGTTGTGTCTGCTGCTGCAGCCCTGGGAGGCCTAAAATAATAGGGCACCTCAACATTGTGACCAGATCCTTGGGCTTTCCCTTGGACCAGTAGCTCAGAGTAATGGCCAATGCCCATCTCCTCTTTAACGACATCACAGTTCTCTGGATCTTGATGGAGACACCACAGAAATGGCCTCTGCCCTTGGATCTCCAACCTTGGAAGGAGACATTTGTGTTCCTGATTACTCAAGGAAATCCCGGTGTTGCTAGCAGCTTCTGAACAATGATGTCAAGGTGTAAAGTGTGCTTAAGCTATTATAACTATGGGGTCTCCTCCAGGAGCCTCCCTCTCTATTGCATCATCTGACAGGCGAATCAACTACCATTCCAAGATCACCCAGAGCTGGGTTGCCCAGAAGGTCTGAAGCATCCAGGATCATACATGATTTTGATGAGGGACTAGATAGGGAACGTATCAAATTTGCAGATGATACTAAGCTGGGAGGAATAGCCAACACCCAAGATGATAGGCTCCAGATGGATCTTGACAGACTTGAACACTAGGCCCTATTTAACAAAATGAAATTCAGTGGAGAGAAAAGTCAAGCTGGGTAAGAAAAAACATGTCTATGTACTTTTGGTTTTTCTTGCCTAAGTGTAAGACTTTACTGAAATCAGGTGAAGCTAAGCTTAATAGCAGTTACTGTGAGAGGGATCTTAGCGCCTTAGTGGACAACCAGTTAAATATGAGCCAATAATGTGTGGCAGCAGCTAAGTTAATATAATCCAAATTGCATTAACAAAGGGATACAATCAAGATCAAGAAATGTATTAATACCACTCTATAAAGCCTTATTAAGACCACACCTAGAATCCTGCATCCAGTTTTCGTCAACACAATATAAAAAGATGTTGCGGCTCTAGAAAGAGGGTAGAGAAGAGCAACCAGGATGATGAGGGGACTGGAAGCTAAAATGTACAATGGATGGTTGCAGGAACTGGGCCTGGCTAGTCTAGTGAAGAGAAGGACCAGTGGGGGAACATGATAGCATCTTCCAATAATTGAGACGCTGCCACAGAGAGGAGGGGGTCAAATTATTCTCCAAAGCAGGGGACGCCAACCTTTTGGACCTCAGGGACCACCAAACTCATAACTTTAGATCCCAGGGACCACTAACCTGTTCTGTGGGCATGGCCTAATTTGTGGGTGTGGCTTGGTGGTCAGGTGACTGGCTGGGCATGGCTTGTATGTAAATATTATAAATATTTATATAAATATTGAATTTTTTTATAAAAAAGAGCAACTTTTACCCAAAATCAGGCAAAGCAGGCAGATTGACTTGCTCACAGAATCATTCAGTGATCTATCTATCTGCCATCGGCTAGCTCAGTCTCTCAAATTTGCTTGCCGTGAGTCTGCACTGAATTTGCTTGCAAGCAAACCTTCAGTCCTAAGGGAGATTTGGCTGTGCTGAGCCAAAGATCAAAAGACTAGCTAGAAAGCAAGAAATCCAACCATTTCCTGCTTCCTAGCTAATCTAAATCTCCCAGAATAGCAGAACATGATGGTTGGAGAAAGGAAAAATAGCAATTTAGCATGCAAGTTTACCGGGTAAGGAGTGAGTAGGGGGGAGGGCTCCTGCAGGCCATGTGAGCGGCGCAGCCTTGTGTTTCTGCGCAGCCTGGATTAATTGCTTTGTGGGGGTGTTCTGGGGGTGAGATTTCTCTGTGGCCTACCAAAATTTTATCATGGCCTACCAGTGGGCCGCAGCCCACTGGTTGGTGACTGCTGCTCCAAAGCACCCAAAGGCCCAACAAGGAACAATGGATGGACACTGAACAAGAGAGATTCAACCTGAAATAAGGAGAAACTTTCTGACAGAACAATCACCCAATGGAACAGAAGTTGTCTTCAGAGTTGTGGGAACTTCATCACTGGAGGCTTTCAAGAAGAGACTGTATTGCCATCTGACAGAAATGGTGTAGGGTCACTGCTTGGGTGGGGGGTTGGACTAGATGACCTACAAGGTCCCTTCCAACTCTGATTATCTGGGCCATGTGATGGACTGATCATGCCGTGTCTGACTTTTCCTTTGCAATGCAGTAGGCCAGGGAGTGTCAGAACTGCCACTTCATTGCCAGTATTCCATGAACCCTGGGGTGGGGAGCGGAAGCTGGAAGGGAAGGCAATGGCCTGGAGGAAAATGAAAGTGAACTGTGAGAACCCATCACTGTGAGAACCATCTAAGTTTCCAAGGTTGTTTCCCGGGAAAGAGAGTGCCAACACATAGAGTGACTGTTTCCAAAACATCTTATGTGAACTTGATTGGAGAATGAGAGATAAACAGGGATGGGATTCAACCAGTTCAGACTGGTTGAATCCCAATAACCAGTTGTTATGATTCTGTGCAGTTCAGAGAACTGGCAAATGTGCCCCTGGCTGACCCCTCCCCTCTCCGCCTGCCCCTCCCCTCCCCACCTAGTCAGTCCTTATAACACATGTGCAACATTGCGCACATACCTGACTTTGCTGTGTTCTCCCCTGCTCAGTCACTCCTTAAGGTATTTCTTCCCCCCCTCCTGATGATCAGCTGTTCCTATGATCAGCTGTGCCAGGATTCCCTTCGCTGTCTTACTGCTTCGCCCAGGAGGCTTCTGAGGCTAGAAGGCCCCAAACGGAGTGCAGGGAGTGCTGCAAGCCCCCCCATCAGTGGTGGGATTCAACATTTTTTACTACCAGCTCGGTGGATGTGGCATGCTTGGTGGGCATGGCTTGGTGGGCGTGGCAGGAGAAGGAAACTGCAAAATCTCCATTCTCTCCATTCTCTCCCCACACCTCACAACTCCATTTTCCTGTGCAGGGAAACAAAAGAAGACCTGATCAGCTGGGACTCAATGGGAGGAAGAGAAGAAATGGGGGTAGGGCTAGTCAGAGGTGGTATTCTGAAGTACTCAAAACTTCTGCTACTGGTTCTCCAGAACTGGTCAGAACCTGCTGAATACCACCTCTACCCACCATGCTCTGTTTTTTTTCCCCTTCCTGAGCCCCAGGGAAGCCTTCTGGGAATGCCCTCCAGGAGGCTTCCCTGAGGCCCGGAAGGCCAAAAAAATGGGGGGGGGGATTTGATGCAAAAAAAGAAGCCACACCTACCCAGCCACATGACCACAACCACCTAGCCATGCCCACAGAACCGGTTGTTACAAAATTTGAATCCCACCCCTGAAGATAAACAATGGGAAGGGATCAAAGGAAGAAAATGAACTGGCAAAAGTCTGGTGCAGATTCTCAGTTCTGGCTATACACTATTGTAATTCACTTGACTTTTAGTAAATTCTATCTTAATCAACAAATGGAATTAAGAATCATTATTTCTTGGAAGCCCAAGTTGGGGCAGGCCCAACATATATAAGCTAAGGCTCTGCTTTTGTCAGACCTGCCCAACAATTTTGCCCAGTATATAATACATTATCATTATTGTTAGTGTTTGGGGACAAACCCCCAAGCAGAATGTGCAGCAGCAGTCAAGCCAGGCAGCCAAATGAGAGAGACTGGGCCCAAGAGTATACACACACTGGAGACAAAAACTGTTTGTAGTTTTAAATAGTTGTTTAATCCATTCAGAGTTTAAGCATTGTCAATCAGTCCATATGTCATTCACAAATATATCCATCCAGTAACTTAGTCCATTTAACTAGTCAGTACAAAGTCCTTATCTGCTTGTAAATCTTCTCCTCCCGATACCTTTCTCTCGAAGACAACGCTGAGTATACACAGGATATCAGCTCACCAAGGGAATAGTCCTTTTGTTCAGCAGAAACGGTATCCAGCACAGTAGCCAACAAACAGTAACAAGCAGATTTCTCAAACAGGAGTAAGCAGCAGGCAGGCAGAGCAGAGAGACCAGGAGGACCAGGGCCAGCGTTTCTCTTACTGCCTTTTATTGCCGCTTGTAACCGCACCCTTAATTATCTAATTACATTGCAGTTTGGTGCTTAAAGCTACAAACACTTAAACCTTGGTTTATATATTTATTCACCCAAACCTAGTTGGTGTATCAATATACCCAACATTCTCCCCTTTTGGGTGACATAAATATATAATACCCTTACAATCTAAACCCATACTTTTCACAACTCTCTAGGTGCTTAATGGCACCTTGGGCTTTAGTAAAATTATCAGCTATATTGTCCTCCGACATGCAGTACTCCAGCTGTATCATTTTACTCTTTACAGATTGTCTAACGTTTAGGTACCTTAAATCCGTATGCTTGCTCCTAGTTTTTACTGCAATATTTGTGGCCATTTGAATTGCTGCCTGATTATCTTCATGTACAATTATAGGATAATTTACAGTTATACCCATATCATTCATCATTTGTTTATACATGATTAATTCAGTACATAATAGCGATAAACAGGAGAATTCTGCCTCCATAGTAGACAAACTTATATGCTGTTGTCTTATTGACTTCCAACCTATTAATGTCTTACCCAGCATTATGGCTGTTCCCGAAGTCGACTTTCTTGTGTCTCTTTCTGATGCAAAACTAGCATCTGCATAAGCACTCAGTATTAGATCACCTTTTGGTTCTAGATACAGTGCATGGTGTAATGTTCCTTTAAGATATCTTAAAATTCTTTTTAATGCTTTCCAATGACATTGAAGTGGATCATTATTATGTCGTGCCAGTTGATTAATACTATAAGCTATATCTGGCCTTGACCAATTGCTAATGTATGATAAGCTACCAATCAAAGATTGATATATTACTTTATCAAACTTGGGACTTTGAGCATCCATTTTGCAAATATCCTGACTCATTGGAGTCTTTGCAGGCTTACAAAGTTCCATCTTATAATCTATTAGCAATTTAGATATCTTATCTTCCTGAGATATCTTAAAACCTTTCTGTGTTTTCAGTATATTCAAACCTAGATATTTCTTTATCTCCCCTAATTGCTTGATTTTTATTTTCTTAGCTAATGATGCTATTATTTTATTAGCTTCATCATTAGTCTCAGTAATCAAAGCAATATCATCTGTGAACAACAATAATAATGATATTTTCCCATTTGTCTCCCTTTTAAATAGACATGGATCGGCTAAACCAGCTTTAAACCCTATATTGTTTAGTTCCTTTACAATATACTGGTTCCATTCATAGCCTGATTGTTTAAGACCATAGAGGCTCTTTTTTAACAACCAATAATCATTATTATTTTCACCTTTAAATCCACTAGGCTTTTTCATGTATACAGTATGTCTTAGTGGGGCGTGCAAGTAAGCAGTTTCCACATCTAGATGGTTATATATTTCTTGCTTGCTGCCCACATTAAAGCTGCCCTTAATGTTGCTGCTTTAAGACTAGGTGCAAATATCTCATCATAGTCATTGGCACTTTGTCTAAAACCTTGGGCTACTAATCTTGCCTTATGGATTATGTTTCCATCCTTATCAGTTTTTATCTTAAAAATCCATTTGCAGCCAATGGGTTTTATATCAACAGGTAATCTCACATTTTCATAAACTTTCATATCCTTCAAGGATTTCAATTCCTTATTCATTGCTGCATACCAACTTTCCTTATCTTTAGAAGGATACATTTTTATTTCATCCACAGTATATGGAACTCTATTTACCTGGCACACTGTGTTAGCCTGGTATCTATCAGGCGGTCTAGATATTCGTGTAGTTCTTCTGGGAATTACAGGGCTTGTATGAGGACTTTTTTGAATTACTACCTGTTCATGTTCCTCAGCTTGCTCAGCTATTGGTACTATTTCTTCCTTTATGGGCTCTATTTCTTCCTGTATTTCCCTCTTTACTTTATTCTTAAAGTTACAGGGATACTTAATGGGATTTCTATAGGATTCAATAATCACTTCTTTATTGTTATCCTGTTCTAACTTATCCCATCCTACGTGCTCTAGAAATTGGGCATTAGCACTACATAACACCTTAGATGTGCCTTTCTCCCAAAATCTATATGCCCTATGGTTAGCTTGGTAACCAACGAAGAATAATTGTTTAGCTCTGTGTTGCCCTTTACGCCTGAGTTGTGTAGGGATATGCACCCATGCTGGTGCACCAAATGTGTGCAGGTAACTCAGATCAGGCTTCCTGCCATGCCACATGGTGAATGGTATTTCACCAGTAGTTGTGTTAACAACGTTGTTCAATATGTTATTAGCACACATTGTGGCCTCCCCCCACAAAGAATCAGATAATCCAGAATCAGTTAACATTGTTCTAACCATTGCCTGTAGTGTTTGGCCTCTTCTCTCTATAAATGCGTTGTGTTGTGGTCTGTATGGTGCAGATTTCTTGTGCTCTATTCCAGCTACCTTTAATCTATTCTGGAATTTGCTGTTAACAAATTCCGTACCATTATCTGTCACCAGGGTTATCAGTTGCCGTTTAGTCTTTCTTTCTGCAAACTTTAACCAGTTGAAGAAATGTTGATATGTTTCAGTTTTGCTTTTCATTAGGTAGCAAAACCCATATCTAGAATAATGGTCCATAATGCTCAGTATATATTGAGCACCCCCCATACTGGGTTTCTTTGGACCTATAATGTCTGCAAATACTACTTCTAAAGGTTCTTTAGATTTGAAACCATTTAGTCTATTTGCAGGCAATATTTTACTCTTATCTTCACAGCAGACATTACAACGCAAATATTTATCACAAGGTTTTAACCTTATTCCATCAGATAACTCTACTGTACGTTTTAGCATTTTAAAATTTACATGCCCCAAACGCCTATGCAATAAATGGATACATTCATTATGAGGCTTTATATTGTTAAATACAGTCTGTGCCTCCCCTTTCTTACTATCATGTAAAACATACAATGTTCCATTTAAAGCTGCAGTTACCCTTTTGTTATCTTTTTCAATTATGCACTTATTATCCTTAAATGTAATTACATAACCTAGTTTGTCTAATACTCTTACAGAAAGCAAATTCATCTTTAACTGTGGTACATACAACATTTTTATATTCTGGTTTAAGCATGGACAGTATGCAATACCTTCACCCTTGGCCTTGAGGTTCCAACCGTTAGCAAGTGATATATGTTGAGAGCTTGTAGACATTTTTATAAATTTTGTCTTATCTCTCGTGATGCAGTGGGATGCACCACTGTCCACCACCCATAAATCATTCTTCACATCACAGTTGCTAAACGTGGCTAGTTCAAAAGATTTCTTTGGCTTTTTTACATTCTGGCTTTTTTCTTTTCTGCAGAATCTTGCCAAATGTCCTCTGCCTCCACAATTAAAACACTTTTTAATTGTGTATGCCGTCGAAGATAAATTCTCTTCTTCCGGGTGCTTTAATTTACTAAGTTGGTTTCTTTCAAGCTTTGAAGATAATTTCTCTTCTTCTCTCAGCTGGTCATGTTCAGACCTTCTTCTGGCTTCTTCTAATAGCCTGCCGGTAATCTCAGTTAATGATAAACTTTCTTTTGGCAATACTTCTAAAGCCGTCACATAATCATCATAGGTTCGATCCAATGAAGACAGTATGATGTATACTTGTTGCAACTCATTAAATATAAGCTCTTTTTCTTGTAATTCCTGAAAAATGCTCTTCATACAGTTTAAATGAGTTAACATGTCTCCATTCTTCTCAAGATGTGTTCTAAACAGCTTCCGTGTAAGATTGATATGAGCTCCTACACTGTCTCGAACATAAATCTTCTTGAGGTTCTCCCAGCAGTTTGCAGCATTTTCCTCTCCACAGATATGGATGAGTTGCTGATCAGAGAGAGTCAGTCCTATGATGCATAAAGCCTGCTCATTCTTTCGTTTATAGTCTTGTATCAGTTTATCATCCTCTTCAACATTAGGATCTAAGTTAGATACATCTGGTGGGTTTGTTATTATGTCCCACAAACCTTCTCTTCGTAGAAGTAAACTACATTTCATTGACCATGAAACATAGTTTGTTCCATCTAGTCTGGATATCATGGACAGATTTGGCAAATTTACTTGTGCCATTGCTCTTCAGATATATAACTATTTAACAAACAGTTTGTTTTTACAGTAATGTGCAACTCACCCCAAACTCTCACTGCTATATCCTGGTTAGTTAGACTGTGCGCACTGGGCCCATAACCAGTGTTAGTGTTTGGGGACAAACCCCCAAGCAGAATGTGCAGCAGCAGTCAAGCCAGGCAGCCAAATGAGAGAGACTGGGCCCAAGAGTATACACACACTGGAGACAAAAACTGTTTGTAGTTTTAAATAGTTGTTTAATCCATTCAGAGTTTAAGCATTGTCAATCAGTCCATATGTCATTCACAAATATATCCATCCAGTAACTTAGTCCATTTAACTAGTCAGTACAAAGTCCTTATCTGCTTGTAAATCTTCTCCTCCCGATACCTTTCTCTCGAAGACAACACTGAGTATACACAGGATATCAGCTCACCAAGGGAATAGTCCTTTTGTTCAGCAGAAACTGTATCCAGCACAGTAGCCAACAAACAGTAACAAGCAGATTTCTCAAACAGGAGTAAGCAGCAGGCAGGCAGAGCAGAGAGACCAGGAGGACCAGGGCCAGCGTTTCTCTTACTGCCTTTTATTGCCGCTTGTAACCGCACCCTTAATTATCTAATTACATTGCAGTTTGGTGCTTAAAGCTACAAACACTTAAACCTTGGTTTATATATTTATTCACCCAAACCTAGTTGGTGTATCAATATACCCAACAATTATGTGTGCTACCAAAATTAAGCTGCATGTTCTTTTTTTTTTTGAATAAATTTTATTGAATTTACAATTAAAAACATATCAACATTACATATACAACAGGGGGAGAAGAAGGAAAAGGAAAAAAAAGGAAAAAAATGCTCGGTCTTGCGAACCGAAAAAGGAGAAAAAGAGGTATAAAAGAAAGAAGAAAACAAAGAGGCAGGGGGCAAAACAATAAGAGAAAAGGTAGGAGAGAGATTACCACAGCTTCAGAAAATCAACAAACAAACAGCAAGGAAGTCATCTTAAAGAGAAAATAGAGCCAACTTAGTAAACTTAAGTAGTACCACGTAATAAAGAAAGCAAGTTGGGTGAGCTAAAGGTCCATCTTCCAGCTAGAGGATTCTTTTCAGCCTTCCAAACAGCAAATGGTGTAATGTGCTGACTAATCTGCAGTCCCAAAACCGTCTTTCCCAGCCTTCTGTTCGCCTCTGCCTTCTTCCTCTTGCTGCTTCTTCTTTCTTTGCTTTCCAACTTTTAAATCAACATACAAATCTTCCAAAGTCCAATATAATGCTCAATTTGTCTTCTCCACAATATTAAGTAGATGTAATAGTCATGTTGTGCTCAGATCTGAGGATTCATAAGACTCAATCAATGTCAATATTCTTTCACCTCCGTCGCCTCCCTCTTCTCAAATAAAGTCAAAAAGAAAGGTCCAAAAGTCAGATAAAGCCCCTCACCAATTCCGGACCTCCGATCTCCGGGTTTTAGCAATCTCCCTCTTTTCCCAGAGCTTTCCCTTCACAGGGTAAAACTGTGTTTTCCTTTTGTGCTTAGGCTTTTCCGCTCTCCATTATAATCCTTCCATTTTCCCAACTGCTTTTCTGGCCGCTCTCCGCCCGACTTCCGAGAGGTGCTAATCACAACCAGGAGAGAAGAATTTATGCTATCATTCTTCTGTCATTCTGCTCCCTTCAGTCTTCAAAGAATCCGAGTTATAAACTGTTTCTCTGTTCCTGTTACTCGATCTCGCAGGCTGTCACTGCTTTGCTTATTCACTCAAGTGGCAGACCAGATTGGAAGCCGCCATAGAATGACAGCTTACTCTTTTGCGCCGGGCTCGGGAGCTTCCCTCTTCACTGTCGGGGGGTTGCCTTCCCCCCTCTGCAGCTCGAGGTTCTCCACGTTGACACGAACCTCTCCAGGGTTCGTGTATCCCTGGGGGATCGCTCCTGACGCCAGGAAAGGTGTTCAAAGCCTGCACCAGACTTCTTCACTTCCGTTCTCCCTGTCCTGCCACCATGTTCAAGGTGATTTGGTTGCTTTAGAGAAGTCAAGTTTGGGCCATAACAAGGCTGAAGTATCTGCCTGGAGTAGCCAATATTGGGGGTTGGCAGTAAAGATTTGGAAAGCCGGAAGCGGTTGCTTGCCATGTGGTTTATGGTCTGCTTTGCTTTGTTGTCCAAAGGAGAGAAATAAGAAATAAGCTAAACTCTTTCAATCTAAGAAAGAGTTAGCACCTGCCTCAACAGCCAAACTGCCAGCTAATGTACAGTACATTCTACATTCTACAGGGCAATGGTGATGGGGGTTGTTTCTTCCCTCATCTTTAAAGCATTGCTAGCTTTGTATTTTTCATCTTGCTAGGAGTCTGCTCCTCTCCTGGGGCTCTGTTGCCCTTTTAGTTTGGTCTAGTAGAATCCCCCCGCCCTCTATCTCCTAGAGATAATAATTTCAGCATGATCCTGAGTGGAGAAAGCTATCGATGGCATTGGGAAAATTTTACAATTGCAATAGCCCTTATATATCACTTCACAGTGTTTTATAGCCCTCTCTAAGAGGTTTACAGAGTCAGCCTGTTGCCCCCAACAATCTGGCTCCTCATTTTACCCACCTCAGAAGGATGGAAGGTTGAGTCAACCTTGAGCTGGTGAGGATCAAACTGCTGGCTGTTAGCAGAATTAGCATGCAATGCTGCATGCATTTTAACCACTGCACACCATGGTAGGAAGGAAGGGAGAGAGGGAGGAAAAAAGGCAGAGCAATAGCTCTGGCACTTAGACTTATATACCACTTCATAATGCTGCACAGCCCACTCTAAATGGTTTACAGAATCAGCCTCTTTCCCCAACAATTTGGGTCCTCATTTTACCAATCTCAGAAGGACAGAAATCAACCTTGAGACAGGATCGAACTTCTGGTTGTTAGCAGAATTAGCCTGCAATACGCCACCATGCTCAGTAATATCGCTGAGATCTCTCTGGTTCTTGTAAGGTTAATTTACAACTGTGCATTTGAAGTGAAGAGAGGGTTAACACTGTTCTCACAAATAAGAGCAACCTGAAGGTGGCTAGATTAAAAATTAAGCAGGATCTTTTCTAACATTCTCTATGGTGCAGAGTAGGATCTGCCCTCGTATAGAAAACATTTTTTAAAAAATTAACTTGTTGCAAAACCTGCTTTGGTATAAGCCATATTTGCTCAGGCACTCCAAACATGTGGCCAAGCCAAGACACAATCCAGGATTGCAGTGGCTCAGTTAAGAAAGCTTCCAAGCCAGCAATCATTGCTCCCTTGGGTAGCCTCAAATAACTATAATTATCCAAATATTCTGGAATTCCGTCTGCTCGGGTTTGTGTGAAGATTTGCTTCCACTTCACATAAAACCCACTTAAATGTTGCCTGCAGGCTTTGTTGCATTATTTTAAATTCCTTTGCTGTTGGACTTGAAATACTGTCAAATCGGATGCTTTGCAAACCCTAATGAAGAATCATTGTGAAATATGTCCTTGGCTCTGTTAAAAGCAGGAGGCTACCCTGTATGCTTAGCCAAACTCGTCTTCCAGATATATGGAAATGTTATAAACTGCCTTTGAATCTTCAATCCAAATGTCAAATTTGGATTTCTTGTCTCCACCAAGAAGTGGTCTTTCTTTTCTTTTTTGGGTTGAACATTTCTATTGGGTTATAAGATAAAATAAGATACAAAAAAAGAAAGTAAATAGGAAAATGGTGGAGGGGAAGAGGGGGAAAAGAAGTAAGGGAGGATAGGAGAAATAGAAAGAGAAATGTTGACTTCTGACTCTGTTGCAGTAAAATAAGGCATGAACAACAAATCACAAATTTGTTTTTCTCATAATAATATGAAGTGGTCCAGTTCTTAAGAAATGTTTGAGGAGTATATCCTTTCCACATGAAATGGAGATTTATAAAAAATTACACTGAATGTACAAATGAAGCCAGCTGATGACTTAATAATAAAAAGGGTTGTACATATGGCAAACCAAAGGAAACATTTGCATAACTTTCTTAGATTGGATTTCCAAAAGAGCTCTGTTAAAGTTCTGAAGGATTTTATGAGAAGGGACAAAGAAAAATAAAATAAAAAAAGAAACACCAAGATTTGGAAGATTATTTGAAGGGATTAAAGATCAAGATTATTAAAAGTAAAAGGATTATAAAACGGGTTTATATGATCAAAGTTAAAATAGTTATGTTGTTCTTTCCTGTAACCCTTAATTTTAATTTAATTTGCTGACCAGGACTGAATGATAAAGTTTTAAGGCTCTGTTTATAGATAAGATATGGGATGAAGAGATCATTTTCTGTATTTTCAGAGGTGTTAAGTTGTTAAACTTGTTTATACTAGTGTCAAAGGAGGAAATTACATATATATGTCAGGTCTCTTTCGTGGACAGTTTTCATCAAATGGGATCCATTCTATGACTGCCTTGGCCAACCTACCATCACTTCTCCTTGCTATGTGACTTGCCCAGTTCCATTTCTATTTTGATTCTCTTGATGGCATCATATATTTTCATTTGTTCTCTAATTCGTCTGCAGATCTTTCTATCTTGTTTTGTGATTTCAAGCATGTCTCTTTCCATGGCTCTTTGTGCCACTCATAGCTTCTGTATTGATTGTGAGGTTAGTGTCCATGTTTCGCTGGCAGAACAGGTAGCACACTCCAATTGAAAACTTTTCAGGCATAGAGAGAGGTTGTTCTTGAAAATTACACTTAACTTGCTGAATGCCTGCCAACCACGTTTAATCCACCATTCAATTTCCTTTATTGTACCACCTCCCATTGAGATCAGTTGGCCAAGGTCTACTGTGTCTACTTCTTCTCCAGATATATTATTTATTTATTTATTTTATTTTGTCAAGTGGTTATAAGATAACAGGTATAACTATAAACATAATTATAAGAAAAATAAAAAAAGAAACAATAGGACAGGGATGGTAGTCATGTTGGTGCGCTTATGCACGCCCCCTACAGACCTCTTAGGAAAGGGGTGAGGTCAATAGTAGATAGTCTATGGTTAAAGTTTTGGGGTTTGGGGAATAAACTACAGAGTCAGAAAGAGTATTCCAGACATTGACCGCTCTGTTGCTAAAGTCGTGTTTCCTGCAATCAAGTTTTGTGTGGTTAACCTTGAGTTTGTATCTATTGTGTGCTCTTGTATTGTTATGGTTGAAGCTGAAATATTCATTGACAGGTAGGACATTGCAATGTATGATTTCATATACTACACTTAGATCAGACCGAAGGTGGTGTAGTTCTAGGTTTTCTAGGTCTAGAATTTCAAGTCTGGTGGCATAAGGTATTCTGCAACGAGCAGAGGAGTGGAGAACTCTTCTTGTGAAATATTTCTGGACTTTCTCAACTATGCTAATATCAGATACATAATGTGGGTTCCAGACTGATGAGCTGTATTCGAGTATTGGTCTAGCAAATGTTTTGTATGCTCTAGTTAGTAGTGTGATATTACCAGAGAAAAAGCTACGTAGGATTAGGTTAACAACTCTTAATGCCTTTTTGGCTATGTAGTTACAGTGGGCTCTAGCACTTAGATCATTAAAGATGAGTATTCCAAGGTCCTTTACAGAGCTTGGATCATCAACAAGATCTTGACTATTCAGCTTGTATTTTATTTTCTGGGTTTTTTGCCAATATGTAAGACAGAGCATTTATTTGTTGAGATTTGAAGTTGCCATTTTTTTGACCATTTTTTTGAAGGGTAGCAGTATTGTCTGTGGTATTGAACAGCTGAAAAGAACGCAGTTGCTCTTAATATGATCACAGAGGTCATTTATGTAGAGTATGAAGAGAGTTGGTCCTAGAACTCTGCCTTGGGGGACACCACTATTGACAGGCACAGAATTTGATAGGACACTCCCAATTTTGACCATTTGTTGTCTGTTTGACAGGAATGCTTCTATCCAGTTATGCAGTTGTCCAGAGATACCATAGGATTTTATTTTTAGGAGTAGTTTGTCATGTACCACTGAATCAAAGGCTTTACAGAAGTCTATGTAGATTGCGTCTATTGCTTTGCCCTGATCGATTTGTGTCGTCCATATGTTTTTGCAGTGTAATAGTTGCAGATTACAGGATAGTTTTTTTCTGAAACCAAATTGTTTATTAGAGAGTAGGTTGTTTGACTCAAAGTGGAGGATAGTGGATTGGTTAATAATTGATTCCATGACTATACAGGTGATGTAGCATAAAGAGATTAGTCTGTAATTTTCAACTAGGCTGGGGTCTCCCTTTTTGACGATGGGGATGACCAGGTTTGTTTCTTTGCTACATTCTTATTTTTTATTTTCTATCTTTGTTTCTATATTTTCCCCACCCCACTTTCAAATTCCCTTTTCTTTTTTTACAGTGTGTATTCATTTTTATATAACAATAACATTTAATAAAATCATTAAAAAGTATTTAGAATCATAGAACCATAGGCTTGTGAGACTATAGAATGAGATTCCTCTGGAGTGTCTCTAACAGATTACCTATCAGGTGTTTTTTAAAAAACAGATTAACAGAGTTGGGAAGGACCTTGGAGGTCATCTAGTCCAACCCTCCTCCCAAGCAGGTGACCCTACACCATTTCTGACAGATGGCAGTCCAGTCTCTTCTTGAAAGCCTCCAGTGATGAAGCTCCCACAACTTCCAAAGTCTACTTCTGTTTCATGGGTTGACTGCTCTCACTGATAGAAAATTCCTCATTTCCAGGTTGAATCTCTCCTTGTTCAGTTTCCACCCATCATTCCTTGTCTGGTCCTTAAGTGCTTTGGAAAAAAAACTCTTGAGGTCTTAATGATCTTCTGTGAAAGAAAATTCAGTACTTCATAAGTAGGTTGCTGATGCATAGTACAAAAGTTCTGCCTAATGTCAACCTAAGTAACTTCGTGTACATAGGGCAATTTTTTTAAAAAAAGTATACTTTTTGTTCAGAATGGTAGCACCCATTTCCCAGTTTGAAGGATCTGTCCTCAAACTGGTCTTGCTTAATGGTGGGGCCGCTCATGAATTTTTTATGATAGTGCTTCTGCAGCCTTAATGATTTGGTGACTGGCAGGTGCTAGCGAAATGATTGCTGTGCCAGGAGGCTGAGATAATCTCTAGAGGTGTTCTGACTTCAGCTTGGTGGACTTGATTAAAGACGTAAATCAAAGGGAGAAGCAAGGATCAATTCTTCTGACAAATGGAGGAGTCTTTCAGAGGCACTGACCTGTCTGGTTTCCAATACATCAATAAATGCAGAATAAGTAAATATTGTTGCAAGTAATGGAAGTCGGGGGGGGGGCATAGATATGGTCAGTGATTCAGTTAGCTGGAAAAGAAAAATCCAAAGGGATTTATTAGAGGAATCTATTTCCGGTCCATTTTTTTTTTTTGGTATCATCATTAATTGTATAAGGAGAAATTTTCTGCCAGTGAGAGCAATCAACGAATGGAACAGAGGTTGACTTCAGAAGTGGTGGGAGCTTTATCACTTTCAAAAAGAGACTGGACTGCCATCGGTCAGAAATGGTGTAGGGTCTCCTGCTTGTGTGAGTGGGGGTTGGACTAGATCAGTGGTCGCCAACTGGTGGGCCGTGGCCCAATGGTGGGCTGTGAGAAAATTTTGGTGGACCACAGAGAAATGACCCCAAAAGCACCCCCCAAAGCCAGCCCACCTGCTTGGCTCCCACCCTTCAGCCGAGTGCAAACATGCAAAAAGCAGCACAGCCCTCACTGGACAGGACGAGGTAATGGTGCTGTTTCAGCAAGAGGGAGCTGGCGGCACAGGCAGGCTGAAGTGGCAATGGAGATGGCTGGAAGTTGCAGGAGCACCACACTACCTGCATTTGCACGGCACTCCTACACCTTCCAGTTTGCCTGTCCTGTCCTGGGCTCTTCCTCAATGGCTGTGGGCTGTAGGGACGGGACGGGGCAGGAAAAGTACTGGCTGGTGGCGGTGGGAGAGGGCGGAGGGGGCAAGTCTTTGCTCACCATCCAGTTCAGAGGTCCAGAATGGGGTGGCAGGGACGGCATCAGTTTCCTCATCCCTCTTGGCACTCTGTTTTGCTGCTCCCCCCCACCCCCCAAGCCATCGCTGCCCAAGGAAAGCACAGAAAAAGCATGCAGAAACAGCTCTCCTTGGGGTTTCACCCCAAGCTGAGGTTGAGGAAGGCACAGGCAAGAGAAGACAGAAGTTGCTGCCTTTGAAAAGTGCCGCTTTCTGTTGCCTGTGCCTTCCGATCTCTGCTCTTTTCCCACAGCGAGAGTTGTTTCTGGTCGCTTTCTTTTCCGGGGGGGGGGGGGGGGGGGAAGCAGAGATGTCAGGGCTGGTCTCCCCCCTCAGCAAGCCAGGCCTGGAGGAATGTGAAGAATTGCGGGTGAGCAAACATACTGGAGAAAGTTGTGTTGGAAAAGCCAACACACGTTTCCAGTGCACTCTTCTCTGTCCCAAAGTAGGATTGAGTGGGGGAAAGGGAGCAGGGGGAAGGGTAGGAGGGAAGGAGAAGCCTGGCTGGCTCTCCTTTGGCATGGGGTGGGGGTGGGGAGACCAAATGCCCAGACCAAAAGAGTGCCAAGGAAGACGGGCTCTTAATAACTAGCCTGTTTGTGCAGGTGAGAGCTCGAGCTTTTCTGGGCTCAGCACCCCCCACCCACCCCGTTCTCTGCTTGGAAGCAGTGGGAGAAACCTGGAGCTTAGCCTTGGGGATGGGGGACTCTTCGTGTGTGGAGGCCGAAAGTGTGTGTGTGTGGGGTTGTTGCCTGGTTATTAGGAGCCCGTCTCCGTAGGCACTTCCAGCCCGGCCCTCCTTCCCTCCCCCAACTCCAGGCAGCTACACCTGGCAAAGGAGGGAGGTTTCCTCTGACTTGGGGGAGATATGAGATGACAGGAAAACAGATTTGGGGAGGGGCTCTGCTTTTCTTCCATTTGAGGGGGAGCTGGTTCCTCCCTTTCCAGATCTTCCCATCCTCCAGGAACCATGTGGTTTCTTAAATCCTCCTTCTTTCCCCCACAAAGGATGAGAGAGGTCCCTTCGCTCCACCCCACAGTTATGATGAAGCATTTACGATTTTGTTAAAATTAAATAAGCATTTTGTGCGTGCATGTGTGTGTGTGTGTGTGTGTGTGTATCAGCTTTGTTCAGGTATATTTTCCCACGTCATTGTAGTTGTGCTTTTAAAGTTGTAGTGACGTTTTGGCAGAATCTCATCTGCCATCATCAGGCTTGTGTATTGGGTTTAAGCCTGATGATGGCAGATGAGATTCTGCTGAAATGTTGCTACAACTTTAAAAGCACAAGTACAATGACGTGAGAAAATACCCGAACAAAGCTGAATACCATACATACTTATACATATACATAATAATATACATAATATAAATATACATGTAAATTTTTTAAATATTAAATTTATGTTTAATATAAAAAATATTTTTTTATATTAAATATATTATCTTTTTTAAAAAAATTGTATTAGTGGTCCTCAGGATTTAAAGTATGAGTTTGATGGTCCCCAAGATTGAAAAGGTTGATGACCCCTGGACTAGATGACCTACAAGATCCCTTCCAATCTGATAATCCAAATCTAAGACGTTCATAGGCCTGGAGGCTAAAACATATGAAGAATAGTTGCAGGAACTGGGCCTGGCTAGTCTAGTGAAGAGACTAGGGGAGACAAGAGAGCAGTCTTCCAATATTTGAGGGGCTGCCACTGAGAGGAGGGGGTCAAGCTACTTTCCAAAGCACCTGAAGGCCAGACAAGGAATAATGAATGGAAACTGAACAAGGAGAGAATTAACCTGGAAATAGGGAGGAATTTTCTGACGGTGAGAACGATCAATCCATGGAACCGAAGTTGCCTTCAGAAGTTGTAGAGCTTCATCACTGGAGGCTTTCAAGAAGAGACTGGACTGGTACCTGTCAGAAATGGTGTAGGGTCTTCTGCTTGGGCGGGGGGAGGGTTGGACTAGATGGCCTACAAGGTCCCTTCCAACTCTGTAAATGTGTGTGTGTTTGTGTATCCATAATTAATTTGAACTCAGAGTCCTGCAACGTGAGAAACAGAAGGAAATGACAGTGTAGAATCTATAGGGTATGATATTGTAAAAAGCATCTATGGTAGAGGAGAATTCAAAACAGTAAATTACCCAGCAGTAAACTAGAGTGCAATTTTTTTTCCCAAGAAAGAGTCTCACAGAGTTCTCTTTAGCAAGATTGATTTATTCCAATAAAGGGGATAGAAATGCAGAATATCTAGAAATTGAAGTATTTCCTTTTTAGACCCATGTTTTCCTGTCTACATTGGGGCTTTTATTTCTAGCTGCTTTTCTGTGATTTGAGGAAGAGTCACAACATTTTACTAACAGTGAGGAAACCTACAACTGGTACTTAAACAATGGTCTCTTTAAAATTGACCATTCTAAAGTTTGATTTAGAGTTGTCTGCAGCTACGCATAAGCATTGCTACATCCCTACACTGCAAACGGGTTAAGGTGTAAGCATGGGTTGCAGATGGCTGCAAACAGGCCAACAAATATGTCTCCCGAATCCCAATTGTGCATTGTCTTGAGGTGCTCGCCTCCGTGCTGATTGGTAATCCGATTTCTTGTTCTTTGTTTTCCTCTTTGAGCAAACAAACATTTACAAATATATAAATGCAACAGTTCTACAACTATCTCTGAATGACAGATGCATGTTTCCTGGAATGCAGTGATGGCGAAGTCAATTCCAGGCTTAAGAAAGAGAAGATAAACATCCCAGAAAGAAAGAAAAAAATTTCCCCAGTGACAGCACCAACCTTCAACCAACCCATTTAATTCCCCTGCAACTGCATTTCACCTCCCAATGACCCTCACCTAATGTGATTTCCCCAGAGATGGGATCCGACTGGTATTACTACCAGTTCTGTCTATTAGCGTCACGTGTGCATACGCAAGTCGCGCGAGTGCAATTTACAACCTGCTGAGCTGCCCGGACAGCTGAGCAGTGCTGCATGCAGGCGTGCAGTGGTTGGAAAAGCCCTTTTTTCCTGCTTTTTCAACTGCAGCTGTGCCACACAAAGCAGCTGCAGTTGAAAAAGCGGGAAATAAAGGTCAGGTAAGAGCCTGGGCTGGTGGGTGGGCCACAACAGCAGCAGACATAGAACCGGTTCTATGTCTGCTGTTCTTCGGAGCAACCGGTTCTATAGAGGTGGACAGAACTGGTAGAAACCCACCCCTGGTTTTCCCCATCACAAGGCCCATCACAAGATCACCTTATGTGACCCACACCTGACCCGTCACAAGACCCATCACAGACCCTCATCTGATGTGACCAGGGGTGGGACTTTACTGGTTCGTACCAGTTCAGACGAACTGGTAGTTCCAATAAGCATTTGGCCCTGCCCACCCACCCCTGTTCTTTCCTGTGCTTTAGTTCCTGGTTTTTTAGCACAGCTGATTCTCACGGAAGAGCGGTTTTCCTGCACCTCAGCTGTTTTATCCACAGGGGCTGCAGTAGAAGGTATTAGAGCTGAAAATGGGCTTTTAAAAAAACAACACAGAATGCACGTGTAGAGTGTATGTCTGGTACGTGTAATCACGAAGCACGCACTCACTGAACCGATTCTTACACCAGTTGAATTGCACCACTGGACATGACCTTCCCATCACAAGACCTACTGACCACACAAAGCCGTTATAAGCAGAAGAACACCAACACCCACATTCCCCAAATTTCACTGTCTACCTCAGTGAAGATCTCACCTGGAAAATCAACAAAACCCAAGTGGCCAGAAAGCCCAACAGAGATTCCATTTCCTTAGGGTCTTGAGAAAGAACAAAGTGAAACAATGACCGATGGCCTCTTTTTACCAGCCCACAATAGAAAGCATCCCCCCATATTGCATTACGGGGTGGCATTCTAGACTGACAGCCATGGATAGAAAGACATTACAGAGGGTGGTGAGCACCGCAAAAAATATTGTGGGCTGTCCCCTGATACCACTAGATGACCTTGTTAGGGCTCACTGCCTTAGAAGAGTGAGGAAAATCCTCAGGGACAACTCACACCCCAGTCAGCACTTCTTCACTCTCCTACCATGGGGTAGGAGATATAGCCAACCACGCCAACAGGCTGAAGAACAGTTTCTACCCATGGGTTGTCAGACTTCTGAATGGAAAATAACTTCATGTCAACAGAGTATGATAGACTTGCGGGCCGGTGTGTTGTGCAACAAGGTCACATAATGTAATAAGATTCGGTCTGGGTTAGGAACTTCTGTCCTCACTGTGAGTTGTGTTGGGGTGTGTGCACAAAGGGAGGCTCAGCCAATCTCATTGTACACATGCTGTACACTGACTATAAAGGTTGATTTGATTGAAGATGGTACTAGCCTGGTAATGAAATGGAAACCAATCCACAATCTACACCCTCAAAAAATATTTTTGCCAAGAAAATGGCATTTCTGCCAAAATAAAAAGGAGCAGTCGAGGCTTGTTGTCTCCAAATAGGCACTGTAGAGATTAACAGAATAATAGCAGGAAACCCTATACCATTCTGGACAGAAGGCTGTTCAATCTCTTCTGGAAAACCTCCGCTGATGGAACACCTATAATTTTTGGAGGCAACACTGATTCATTGTTTTATTGAGAAATTTCTCCTTAATTTTGGGTTGCTTCTCTCCTTTTGTAATTTGTAATATAGGCTGGTTTTATATGGTAGGCTCATTCCTTACTGTGTAAACTATGGTTTCTAAATTAACCAAATTGCAGGGATTTGCACAATACACAGAAATGCAAACTAACAACAAAGGCCTTTTTGTGCTTGGCTAGCTTATCTCTCTCCATATACAATGCAAATTTAATTATGGCATGATTTTCTAGATTTCTCCAATGTTGAGGTTCAGCTTCTTTCCAGGAAAACTCTTTAACACCTGAGTAACTAGAAGCCAAGGCCAGCCAATCACAATTTATCTCAGCCAACCTCCTTCTGCACTGTCATTTCATGGATAAGCAAAAACATGAATCTCCAGAGAGAAGGCTGCACTTTTAGATAATGGCTTAATAATGTGAAGATAGATTTTCTGCTGCAATGACGGCAGAATGTTTTTCAGACATTAAAGGAGGAGGAGGAGGTCACCTTTACTCTTGCGATAGAATTATTTAAATTATTTATCTCTGGCAGCAAAAATAAGCAAAACAGGCTTTCCAAGTTGGCTGAACTCTGGAAGAGGAGAAAATGCTAGAAGTTCAGAAATTGTTGGGTACAAATGAATTCCAACAGTTTTCTTATTGCAGTTTTCTTATTGTAAAGGAAGGAATGCATACTCTATAAACAACCAAGCCCATTGGTTAGCGCAAACCATTTTATATGGCCTCCTAATCCATTTTAAATTTGTAGAGTTTAAATCCATTTCTGCCAGCTTTTCACACAATGAGGCAGCTTATTCCCTGGAAACAGTGCATTCTGGAGTTTAAAACATCTCCTGATCTGCCATGACTTGGTTGGTTCAAGAGAATGAAAAAAAAACCCTGGTTGTTTCATGCATTGCATTCTCTTTGATTGAGTGCCACAAAGTTCTGATGTGTTATCGCAACTGCCATGCCTCCTATTGTGTGAGGCAACTTAGAAGCAAGGCAACACCCTTTCCCAGGCAGCCAATAAATTTAAACAATAAATAAATCCGTATAGATCTTTATACGTGTATCTCCAACTGATATTATAGCAACAGCATTTACTTATAATACCGCTTCACAGTGCTTTACAGCCTGCTTTACGCGGTTTACAGAGTCAGCATCTTTCCCCTAACAATCTGGGTCCTCATTTTACTGACCTCGGAAGGATGGAAGACTGTCAACCTTGAGCTGGTGAGATTTGAACTGCCGAACTGCAGTCAGCTAGCAGTCAGTAGAAGTAACCTGCACTTTAACCACTGTGCCACCATGGCTCATTATGTTTGAAGGCAGACATTCCTGACTCTGAATGAAAGAACAATTCCCCTGTGAAAGCAGGACTTTATGGGTACCAGCCCATAACAGTGCAAAATAAATATGCAGTACATGAATCTAAGGTTCTTCCCTGTTCCACAGAGTCTTCGGACAAGCCTCCCTTATTCCATTTTACCCATTGTGGCTGTGGAACATCACCTTTATCATCCTTTGGCAATTGTGGCTAGAGAATGGTAGAAACCCAAATATCCAGAGACTGGACTGCCATCTGTCAGAAATAGTGTAGGGTTTCCTGCTTGGGCGAGCGGGGTTGGAACTAGATGACCTGCAAGGTCCCTTCCAACTCTATTATTCTGTTTAAAAAAAAACTTACGACCACAATTGATCCCAAAATATCTGTTGCTAGGTGAAACATTTATTAAGTGAGTTTTGCCCCATTTTATGACCTTTCTTGCCACAGTTGTTAAGTGAATTGCCATTGTTAAGTTAGTAACCTACTACCCCATTGATTTTGCTGGTCAGAAAGTTGCAGAAGCTGATCACATGATCTTGGGACCCTGCAACCATCATAAATATGAGTCACTAGGCAAGCTTCTGAATTTTGATCACGTGGTTATGGGGATACTGCAATGGTCGTTAGTGTGAAAAATGGTTATAAGTTGCTTTGGGGGGGACCATTGTAACTTTGAACAGTCACTAAATGAACAGTCGTAAATCAAGAACTGCCTGTAGTCTGTTCCCAGCGATGTAGGGGAACTGGAATGTTCTCTACGCTCACATCATTTTTGAAATGGCACAGATTTTAAAAGGAGTTAAGAAAGTGTGTTGAACAATGCTGATACAGATGCAGATTAACACTTGGAAAGGGGCATTTTAGGACCATTGAAGGTCATCTAGTCCAACACCTCTGCCCAAGCAGGAGACCCTACACCATTTTTGACAGATGTAGTCCAGTCTCTTCCTGATAGCTTCCAACGAGGAAGCTCTCATAACTTCCAAAGGCAACTTCTGTCCCAGAGCTGATATTCAGCAGGTTCTGATCAGTTGTGGAGAACTGGTAGTGAAAATTTTGAGTCATTCGGAAAACCGGCAAATGCCACCTCTGACTGGCCCCACCAACCCCATCTATTTTTCTGCCTCCCATTGAGTCCCAGCTGCTCGGCTTGGTCTTCTTTGGTTGCCCTGCACAGGAGAATGGAGCTGGAAAGAAGATTAGTGGGGTGGGGAGGGAATGGGGATTTTGCAGTATCCTTCCCCTGCCACGCCCACCAAGCCACGCCCACAGAACCAGTAGTAAAATTTTTTGAATCCCACCATTGTTCTGTTCCATGGGTTGATTGTTCTCACTGTCAGGAAATTCCTCCTTATTTCCAGGTTGAATCATTGATCAGTTTCCATCCATTATTCCTTGTTTGGTGCTTTGGAAAAAAGCTGGACTGCCTTCCTCCTCTCTGGGGCAGCCCCTCACATACTGGAAGACTGCTCTCCTGTCTGCCCTTGTCCTTCTCTTCCTTAGATTAGCCAGGCCCAGTTCCTGCAACCGTTCATCGTATGTTTTAGCCTCCAGACTGTTTTAGCCTCATCCTGATTGCTCAACATCTTTTTTACAGTCTGGTGAGCAAAACTGGATGCAGGATTCTAGGTGTGGTCTTACTAAGGCTTTATAGAGTGGTATTAGTACCTCGCTTGATCTCGATTGTTAATGCAATTTAGGATTGCATTGGCTTTTTGGGATGCCGCTGCACACTCAAGGCAGGATCCTTAACAAAGCGTCTGGGATTTTCAACATCAAATTGCAGCAATACAGGAAGGAAGTGCCTCCTCCATCTCTTTTGCACAGTCGGCCCTGCAGACCCAATAAAATAATCTGCCTCAGAAGCACTCCTTGGGCAGAAGCTACTCTGAGTTCCCTTTATTCCCAATTATTAGAATTCTGGCCCTAGGAGTCAACAATGGCTGCTTGAAAACTGCTATTGAGCTGTATCTAAAAAGGTTAAATCATGGTAACTGCACCAAAGTTTATTAAAAATGTGAAATTTTGAGGAAGAAGGCAGAGCCTCCTGGCTGACAGACCGTAGATTGCAACTCTCTGTGGTTATGGTCCGTGCTCTTTTGTTGGAGAGCCCCAATTATTATGATTAGGGGCTGAAGCTGCCTTGGGGGGGCAGCAGAGTAAGGGGAAGCCAGGTTGAGGGGAGCCGCATCTCCCCCACTGGACTTGGTCTTTTTCCCCCTGAAGACGACTGCAGCGGTGGTTTAAAATGGCTGATGAATTAAAAAGGAGATTCTGCAGAGTGACAAAGGGTAATAAGAATATTTCTGCAGTTAAAAATATGTAGAAAATAGGGTAATATAGATACTGATAACTCTTATTAAAAATCAAGGGGGGAAAATATGCTGCGAAATCCAAATGAAAAGATGGAATGATTATTATTGTAACTTCTTAACAATAATGGTTTATTGTGAATCAAGATGAGGGAATAAAGGTATATTTTAATCATTGAGGTGTCACACTCAAGACAGTAAAAGTGGGGAAACTATACTTGTTTTTGTGTGTGTGTTAAAATTTGTATTAATCTAGAATTTATAAAAAGAATGTGTAATGGAAAGGGAATATGACAGACTAAAGAACCAACTAAATTAATAAGTTAATATAGACTATTAAAAGCAAGGAGAGACATTGGTAACATTATTATTATTATTATTATTATTATTATTATTATTATTATTAGGCAAACACATATTGTTTATCTTTATTTTTAAAATAAATATTAAAGGATTATATTTGAAATAATTGAAATGAAACAAAAAGAAATTTCAATTGAGATTAATGAAAGAGGCTAGAATTTATGTGTTTGTTTCTCTCCTTACTGAAAATTTAGAATGGAAAAGGTAATAATAGAATTAAGTATGCAAATATGAATGTATAATACCATATTTGTATGTAAAGATGATGACCCAGAAATATGTTGTCCACTAAAAAGAGATTTTTGTTTTTAATGTGAAAAACTGAATAAAATTTGTTTTAAAAAAATGTGAAATTTCGTTACTCATCCAAGTCACTTTTTCAATCCAAATGAAGATTTTGGGTAGGCAGAGAAGCTACGAAATGGATGAGTAACGAAATATCTCAGTTTTAATAATCTTTGGTCTAGTTGCCGTGATTTAATCTTTTTAGATACTTTTGGCCTGAATGATTGAGTCTTTATTTATATTTATTTATATTTCATTTGGGGAGAAACCCAAATGGCAGGAGTTGATTCTTTCCAATGACTTTCTGACTGCCTACCCAAATTTTCATTTTGACTGAAGCAGTTACTTGGATGGGTAATTAATCATCTCAATTTTAATAAACTGTGGTCCAGTTGCCCTGATTTAACCTTTTGAGATAGTTTTGGCCTGGATGATTGACATTTTATTCACATGATGAGCTGATTTCAAGGAAGAATATATGGAAGCCAAGCAGTATAAATTCAATATCATCTTATGGAAAAGGTTTGACTTTCCTAGCAACCCAAAAGGATGTAGCTCAAATAGCTTTTTCTTCTCTGTTTCTTCTGGAGAAGCAGGCAAACAAAGGAAGGAAAAGATGCATTCAATAAGCACGACATTCAGCTGGAAAAAAACATTATGGAAAACCCCAGAACAGTCACCAAGCCACAGACTCTGAATCTTATTGGATATTTGGGAAATCGACCAAGGAGAGAAGCGTTGGGAAAGGAATGGGATAACTTGAGGCATCTTACACAGAAATCCTCAGATCTAGTTTGTCTGTAGACAGTTGGCATTGATAAATGTATACCTTTCACGAATAGAATTGTGGATCTTTCATTATTAGATGATCAAGTTGAAGATATATGGAGAGAAAGGAGAAAGGAGAAAGAGTCAAGGAAAATATCGCAGTTAATAGATGACCAAGACCAAGTTTGTTATGGTAATAAGGAGAAAAAGGAAATTATTCGAGATTTCTATGGACAACTATATAAGAAAGAGAATATTGATGAGGAAAAAGCCAAACAGTACTTACAGAATGCTAACCTACCTAAGATATCCAAAGAGACTGAAGAAATGCTAGAAAGTAATATAACAATGATGGAATTAAGTGAAGCACTTAAGAAACAAAATAATGGGAAAGCACCAGATCCAGATGGGCTCCTGGCAGAATTCTACAAAATACTACAAGAATCATTGACCCTCCATTGTTAGAAGTCATGAATGAAGCTATGTTAAAGAAGATGATACCTAAAACATGGTCAGAGGCTTATATTACACTTATTCCAAAAGAAGAGGCTGACCCACTGCAAATTAAGAACTATAGACCGATTTCTTTATTAAATGCAGACTATAAAATCTTTGCTTCAATTTTAGCAGAAAGACTTAAAAAATATCTGAATAATTTTATTCATCCAGACCAAAATGGATTTCTGCCAAAGAGACAAATTAGAGACAATATGAGAGTAATTCTGGATACTTTGGAATACTATGAGGCACATCCTGAAAAACAAATGGCTTTGATATTCCTAGATGCTCAAGAGGCATTTGACAATGTGAACTGGAGATTTATGTTACTTCTATTGGAACAAATGGGTTTTGCCAGAAAATGTATCCAAGCAATAGAAGCTATTTATCATGAGCAAACAGCAAAGGTAATGATGGAGGGAGAACTTACAGACTCTATTAATATAAGAAAAGGCACAAGACAAGGATGTCCCCTATCTCCTTTGCTATTTGTATTGACTTTGGAAGTGTTGAATAGAAATATTAGAGAAGACAAATGTATAAAAGGAATGAAAATTAAAAAGGAAGAATTCAAATTGCAAGCCTTTGCGGATGACTTAGCCTTTATTTTGGAAGATCCTTTAGAAACAGCTGCAAAGCTATTGGAAAAGATAGAGACATATGGCGAGGTGGCTGGTCTGAAAATAAATAAAGATAAAACAAAGATCTTGTCAAAGAACATGTTACTAAGACAAAGAGAAGAACTGGCAGACCTGTTGAAAATCCAAGTCATGAATAAGGTCAAGTATTTGGGGATATACTTGACATCAAGATGTAGTACATTAAAAGAGAATAATTATATTAAACTTAAACAACAGATAGCCTTACATTTGAAGAAATGGGAAAACTTACAACTGTCATTAATAGGGAGAATTTCAACAATCAAGATGAATATTTTACCCAGAATCTTATTTTTGTTTCAAACAATATCAATTAGGCTCGGAAAAGACTATTTTGAGGATTTAAATAAAATTGTGTTGAAGTATATATGGCAGGGTAAGAAAGCGAGGATAAAGCTAAAGCTCTTGCAAGATGCTAGAATTAGAGGAGGTTTTGGCCTGCCTAATTGGGAGTTGTACTACCAAGCTGCAAATTTGATGTGGGTTAAGGAATGGATAACACTAAGAAAGACTAGACTGTTGACATTAGAAGGTCATGATTTGCTGTTGGGTTGGCACGCTTTTTTATAGTATAAGGGAACTAAAACACAGGGTTACTTTAGAAGACATTATATACGGGAGTCTTTGTGGTTAAACTGGGAGAAGATAAAAAAACAATATCTGAAAATTCCAGTTTGGTTATCGACTGTTGAAGCATTTTCCTATCCTATAATCTATAAGAAGGAACAAACAGTTAGATATGGGGAATTATTGGATGAAAAGGGTGAACTTAAATCGATACAAAATCTAGAGGAACAAGGTATAAAGATGAATTGGTTTTCATATGTGCAAATACACTCAAGGTATGATGAAGATTCTAAAACAGAGGGATTTTATGATAAACAGATTGATTTAGATAAGATTTTGACAGATACTGATGAAAAGGTGATTAAAAAACTATATGGTTATTTACTGGGAATTAAGCTAGAGGAAGAACAAGTTAAAGAAACTATGATTGCTTGGGGGAGGAATTTTGGATATGGGATTGATTTAGAGAAATGGCAAAAACTATGGTCGCAAAATTATAAAATGACAATGTCAACAGCTTATAAAGAAAATCTGTATAAGATGTTTTACAGGTGGCATTTTCCCCTGACAAGGATAGCAAGAATGTTCAAGAATAAATCTGAAAAATGCTGGAAATGTCATCAGATACCTGGCTCATACTACCATATGTGGTGGACCTGTGAGGATGCTAGAAAATACTGGACTAAAATCCGCATGTGGTTGGAAAAAATGACAAAGAAACACATAGATTTGAAACCAGAGTTTTTTTTATTGGGAATCTTACCAGATGCATACAGTAAAGACTTGAAATATCTGATTGTAAATGTATTAACTGCAGCTAGGATTGTATTTGCTAAAAATTGGAAAAATGAGAAAATTCCATTGCAGGAAGAAATTATTAAGAAAATATTGGAATGTGCTGAGATGAGTAGATTGACATTTGAAATTAGAGAGCAAGAGGATAAACAATTTTATAAAATTTGGGACCTTTTCTATCAATGGTTGGATGATAAAATACAATAATAGAATATTTAGAATGTTAGATAATAAGGAATATCTTTGTTTTTTCTTTTTCTTTTGTTATTTGACATCATATCTATAAAGTGTTTTTTAGGATAGATTTGGTATGATTATATGATTTGTTATAGAATAAATTACCTAAATTATAGTTATCTCATAAAGTATGAATGAATAAAATTATAGTCAAATGATTTTTTAATAATGATATGAGGACATATAAGTTTGTATTGATAATAAGAGTTATTATATGTAACATAACCGTAATTGAGACTACGAAATGAATGCACAAAACTGATGAACCAACCGACACACTGTTTGTATATATGTATGGAAGAGACCTGATGTTTTTATGTTTTGTTTGTTTTGTTTGTTTTTTTAAAAAAACAATAAAATTGTTTTCAAAAAAAAAAAGTTGGGACTGACCTGACAGACAATCTAGTAGATATAAGTAAATGGGACCCTTGCCATGTAGAGCTAGAGCTTGGAGGTCTTCCAATCTAACCCCCAGCTCAAGCAAGAGACCCTATATCATGTCAGATGGATGGCTTTTTCAGTCTCTTCTTAAAAACCTCCATTGATGGAGTCCCCACAATTTTTGGAAGCAAGCTGTTTCACTGGTTAATTGTCCTCTCTGTTAGGAAGTTTCTCCTTAATTCCAGGTTGGATTATGAGATGGATGAGGAATATGAAGATTGTGTGGAATATGTGTGGATTCCTAGATTTCATCTTTTGGTGCAGATGACATGATCTTTCGGGAAAAATTTGGGATTTCCATCCCGTTTCCATGAAGTGAGGGAGAAGCAAATCCGGAGCTAGTATTAGTATTAATGACTACCCTTTCAAAATCTGGTTGAAATAAGATTTTCTCTAACCTTTATTTAGGAAGTAGCTCAAAGATTGAGATTTTCTGTAGGGCATTTTGGGATTGACTGAATAAATATATGAATTGTTGAGGTGGGTTTATTATGGTTTGATCATATTTAATTTGTAGCTGCCTGAACATGGATATTTTATATGAATTGAATTTACTATGGATGATTTATCTAACAACAATGCTGAATGCCCTACAAGATTTGGCAGCATTCAGGTTGGTTGGTTGAATGAATGAATGAATGGAATTCTCTTATCCTCTTATGGCAGCCTGCATAGCCCACATCTTCCTATTTCCATTCTAATCCTCTAGACCAATATTCCAGCTAGAAGGCAGAGATTCAAGGATAATTTGTGTGTGTTTATCTAGTTTTATACCAGGAATTTTGTAATTGGAGCAGAATTCCTGCAAACTCTACAATTCAGGATAGATATGTAACTAACCCCAGGTTCAAGTGCTCCCAACTGGATATCCTGGAGGGGTTGAGGGCATTTTGCAGTTGTACATTAATATTCTTGCCTATCCCAGTAATTAGAACAGGAAGCATCCATTTCTGAGTTTTTCTCTTTCCAGGCTTCAAATTTTTTTTTATTATTATTATCCCAGATTGCAGGATCTGGAAAACTGGCTTTAAAATATGGGGTGGCAAAGTTTGGATTGAATTTCAGCAAAGCATTCTAATTTTTGACAATAATTGTGAGATAAGGCAAGGATAATTATATCCTTGATAATTGTTCTGACAACTGTGTTCTTTTTGGGATGTGGTCTCAGGAACAAATCTTATTTTATTCAATTGAATGAGAGTCAAGAGGGAGAAAAAAATACAGTCTTTCTTTTCTTGGCTGCTTGTAAGGGCTGCATCCAAATTTGGTCTTTCCTTGAGTTGGCCATCAATCACAGCCAATTTGACATGGCTAACTTGCCGTAGGACAACTGGCCACGGGACAAAATATCGAAGAAATGGCTAGTTCCTGCTTGCTATTTTCTGGAATCTCACCAGAAAGTGCCTGCTGACAATTCAGGAACTGACATTGGTTTTTTGCTCAGAAATGAGGCTGTCCTTGTAATGAAGATATAAGGTAAATTTCCAGTGCACAACCCCAGCTAAGTGCTGGCAAATAATCACTCTAATTATTCTAATGACTTAAGGGATAGCTGTGTTTTTGCCAAGTAACTTTTTAATGTCACCAAAGCAAACAAGTGGTAGAGCCCAGCCCTGGAGGGGCAGAATAATTGGCAGATGTGTTGCTGAAGCAGTGGCAAACCTGCTGGCTGGCAAGGGGTTTGGAAAGCAAATTTTGCATAAGGGGAGGCAGTGGAAGAGAAGGCCAACTTGAGCCAACATCAGAGAAATGCAACAACACAAGGCTCATTGTGTTGTGGCCCACCAATGGCCAGCAGAGCTGGCAATAGATTCAGATAGTGAGGAGGTTGGGGAGGAACCTTGGCCAGTCCTAGCATCTGGGGAAGGCTCTGACAAGGGCTCTGCATCACAGGCAGATGGGGCCAGGGTAGACTGGCAATCATCAGCTGCCTTCAGAGATTGCCATAGCACCTCTACAGTGCACATGATCAAAATTTGGATGCTTGGATTTAGTTTGGAATCTGAATAGAATAGAATAACAGAGTTGGAAGGGAACTTGGAAGTCTTCTAGTCCAACCCCCTGCCTAGGCAGGAAACCCTACACCATTTCAGACAAGTGGCTGTCCAATCTCTTAAAAACTTCCAGTGTTGGAGCATTCACAACTTCTGGAGGCAAGTTGTTCCACTGATTAATTGTTCTATCAGGAAATTTATTCTTAGTTCTAGGTTACTTCTCTCTTTGATGAGTTTCCATCCATTACTTCTTGTCCTGCCCTCTAGTAGCAAATCAAGCAATGGAAATTAAAATAATCCAACTGGCCACTATAGTACTAAGTGGTAAATGAATTTGTCCTTTCTTCAATGAAAGAATAGAATAGAATTAGAATAGAATAGAATAGAATAACAGAGTTGGAAGGGACCTTGGAGGTCTTCTAGTCCAACCCCCTGCTAGGCAGGAAACCTTAGACCATTTCAGACAAATGGTTGTCCAATCTCTTCTTTAAAACTTCCAATGTTGGGGCATTTGTGACTTCTGGAGGGAATTTGTTCCACTGGTTAATTGTTTTTACTGTCAGGAAATTCCTCCTTAGTTCTAGGTTGCTTCTCTCCTTGATTAGTTTCTACTCGTTGCTTCTCGTCCTGCCCCCAGGTGCTTTGGAGAATAACTTGACCCACGCTTCTTTGTGGCAGCCCCTCAGATATCGGAACACTCCTATCATGTCCCCCCCTAGTCCTTTTTTTCATTAAACTAGCCCATGCCCAGTTTCAGCAACTGTTCTTTATATGTTTTAGCCTCCAGGCCCCTAATCCTCTTGGTTGCTCTTCTCTGCACTCATTCCAGAGTCTCAACATCGTTCGGGGAAATATTTTGTTTATGAATCTATCAACCACAACAAATAATTGCTAGTCTTTGGCAGTTTATGCCAATCATCTTCTCCAAGGAAATTGCTTTGGGTTCCAAAGTGCTCTCTGAATAAAAAGGAAGTCACAGTCAACCAAGTCAGCCCATTCAGTAGACAAGACAATGACATCATGATGTCACTAGATGAGACAGACCAACCTTTCAGCCCATTTTCAGGGGACTGGGGAAATGGGCCTCTAGCTGTTCAGAACCTTAAGCTACTCATTTATGCCCCACATCTATCCAAGAGAAGAAAAATAGCCCACTTTGTTTTCATGGATTATAACCTTTTGAAAGAAAAGAGAAAGTTGTCTTAGCTGTTCTGACCCAAACCTGGTTCCAACAGAGCAAATGCTAGACAAAGGTAACAGCACAACCTTTTAATGTTTCGTTTATGAATCCTGTTTCTTCACAGATAAAAGGCTGCTTCCGACTAAGAAAGAACCTTGCCAAATTTTTGCAAGTCTGCCAAGAACACCAGATAAAGTTCCTAAACAATAAATCAAAGAGTCTCCAAACACCAACTCAGATATTCTGAATGTCCACCAGGCTCAAGTATCAAACTTCTTTGCCTTCTGCAAACTTCTTTGCCTTCTGCAAAGAAGTGCAGTTTCTCAGCTGGCTTTTATCTTCTCAGGGAGGGGCAACCTTACTCCTGAGTCGCCCGTGTTGCTGCAGCTGCTCTTTCCTTCAAGCAGCCCTGCGCACATGCGCACTGGGCACAGGCTCCTTGGGGGCCTCTTCATCACTGCTGCCAGCCTCCACAATCTCCAAAGGCAGCATTCCACTCCCTGATGGTCCTGGCCCCATCGCTGCGTCACAGGCAGGCTCCTCATCTGAATCCTCGCTCTCCGAGACCTCAGCCGTCTGCACCTGCTGCTGGCAAACCACATGGCTCTAAAGATGTTCAAATAGGGTTCTGGCATTTCCCACACTTTTATGCAAATATGAGACAGTACAAATTGCAAATAAAGATTCTTTCAGTCCTAAGATTTGGATGAATGTGGGATAAGATGCACAATGGAATCACAGAATGAGGTGGTATCTCTTCTATTTATTCAGTGTGGGTATTGCACTTCTATTTAACACCTGTTAGAAATAAGCCTTAACCAAGGTTAAGTTTGCCAAATTTGGAAAAGCCATTCCATCTCCTTGTAAACACAGAGAATGGGATTGCACAAGGTGTGTTGGCTCAGAAAAATTACATGAAGGAAGTCATTTGGGAATTCAAGCCATTGTAGATGAACTTTTGAAATGTTATGGTTGTAGCAAAATCAGTAATAGACAAATGTTTAATTTGTAAAAAGGTAAACAAACAAGCTGTCAGGAAACAACAGATGAGTGGAAGGCCACCAGCTTTAAGACCCTTTAAGTTTATTTAAGTGGATTTTACAGAATTACCAAAAGTGGGGGGAGTAAAAATATTGGTCATAGTGGACCACCTTACATGGTGGGTGGGAGCTTTTCCCTGCGTTAATGCTACAACAGTGGGATCAAGAGTATTGTTAGATCAAATTAATATTGGAAACAAATATGCCATGAACTAAATGTCTTCCTTTAAGCCCTAATGAGAATACAGACCCAATCTAGAAAAGACATTGATAGCAATATGTACATAAACTGTCCAGATATTTCGATTTCCTCAGAAAACAAAGACTTTTGGCTCAAACACCACATTTGGAGTTTCCAGTCCACAAATTCTACCACGGAGATTGGATGCTGATCCAGAGTAGGAAGGAGGAGAAGTTAACCCTGAAATGGGAAGGACCATTCCAAGTACTACTGACCTCTGAAACCGCAATCTGAATGGCCTGAGAAGGGTTTGATGCACTACATTCGCATAAAAGGCCCTGTGTCTTCACCAAACACCTGGACCAGTGTTCCACATAGAGACCCACTGAAGTTAATCTTGCAGAAACAATAAACTAATAACTGATGAGATTTGCTCCCATAGGTTCTGAATTTGAGTCGAAGGAGCTGAAAAGAGGTGACGAATCCAAATCCAGTGGAGAAGTAAAACCCGGAGCTGGGACCAGGACTGGAAACCCATATACGTGGTGTAAAAAATTAAAAATAAAGTTAAATTGTATTAAGTAAAAACAGAGAATGGGAAAAAGACCTTTTAAAATCAACTTCTCTTTTAAGAAATTTTCATGCTGATATTTGTTATATGTGCAGTGGGGATTTTGAGAAACTGTTAAAGGATATTTTGAAAGGAGAGAATTCACAGAGATCTTGCAGGTATGGTTATGTTGGATTTGATCTGTTTACCATGTTTTATACCCCTTATAAGAAACATAATGAAAAGCACTATTGAAGGTATGATAACTGTCCCAAAAGCTAAAGATAAACGTATGATGATGATGATGAATTATGTAAATGAACATACTGTTCTTATGAAATTTGAAAATGTTGAAGAAATTGGAGAAAGCTTAAGAGAATTCCAGAAGTAATGTTTTATTTTATGAAATTTATGAAAAATAGAAAGGGTGGGATTCTTAGAAATAAGTAAATTCAAAAATAAATATATAAGATTGTTATGTCCCCTCTTGGAAACTCAAACGGACCAACGGAAGGCAGCCATTACACAAACAAAACAAACTGGAGGGGGTAACCAGAGACTGCTAGAATTCCTTTTACAAACTCAAACAGATGGAAAGCTCTCAAACAGAAACGTCTTCATCCCAAGTAATCATTAATCATTTTGTTCCTGGCGAGAGGCGCAAGCTCAGCTGTGTCCTTTTATACTCATCAAGGCAACGTGCTAATTAACTGGCTTGCCCATCAGATTACGTTTCCTGGTTCTGACGTCAATCCACGATCTAACAGTCATCCGATTCAAAGTTCCGAGCCAGGCCGATCCTTCCAATCACAACACTATCCCCCACCTCAGGGCCCTTCCCCCGAGTCTTACGTTCAGGATGTGGTTTTGAAGGGAATTCTGCATGATATCTTCGAACAAGGTCTGGGGCATGTACTTTGGCCACATCCTGCCAATAACGAATCTCCGTTTCATTTTCTAATCTTCCCACAAAGTACTGGAATCGTCCCTTTTTCCATCGTGAATCATAAATTCCAACCACTGTAGTATCTGTAACAGGTTCAGTGTTGGGCCTAGATGTGAAACGTGCCAGACCTAGAACCTCCTTAAGGTCAGATCTACCCTGTTTTTCCGACGAGCCAAGAGTGGTTTCAGGTACAGGTCTGCGGGTCCCTCTCCGTTTGCAGGAATTAACAAAATGTCCCAGACCCCCGCAATAAAGGCACAAGCCTTCCTGAAACCTTCTCGAACGTTCTCGCGCCGTTAAGCGAGGGCGGAGTGCTCTCAACTCCATCGGCTCCTCCATCTTAACTGTAGCTTGTGAATGAAAGAGAGAAGGTGGTTCCACAACGGGCCGTCTGCTTCCGCGCTGTTGTAAACGGGCTTCAATACGTAGGCACTGAATTACTAATGCATCCAGGGTTAAAGCCCGCTCTGCATGGACCAGCTCATCTTTGATGGCATCAGACAAACCTTCCTGGAATGCAGCCATATGAGCCGGTTCATTCCAATTAGAGTCCAAACACAGCAACCAAAATTCTGCAACATATTCCTGAAGGGAACGTTTCCCCTGACTAATATCCCATAAACGTCTGGTCACAGTTTGACTTTTAATTGGGTTTTCAAACATAACCCTTATTTGTTGCAGAAAACCCTGAAAGTTATCCAGTAATGGGCTATCTTGAATTAACAAGGGAGTAGCCCATTTAGCAGCCTGCCCAGATAAAAGGCTGAGAATGAATCCCGTCCTGGCCCGGTCAGGAAAGTCTTCAGGCCTCAAGGACATAAATAATTGACACTGCCCCAGAAATGCCGGAAACATGTCCATTTGTCCTGAAAACTTCTCCGGCATGGATACCGGGCTTTTCCTCAAGGGAGGGGCTGAAGGAGCAGCAGAAGTTTGCAAGCTTGTAATATGACTCAGCAACTGGGTTACCTGGTTTTGGAGAGTCTGGTTACTTTGTAACAGCTGATTTATCTGTTGCTGCTGCTGATCCACCAGGTTCTGCAGTTTTTTTGTATCCATCTTGATTTAAAGATGGTTTATTTTTCAGGCTTGAAAGCAAAAAATGTAATGTCTCACTTATAAGCTCAGATGAGCAGACGAAGTTTCAAAACTCAAAATATTCAGTGTAAACAAAACCGAATTCAAAAGAAATAGATTAGCACAGTTGTCCAGTCTTTTGGCAGACTTCCTGGACTCTTATCAGGCTAAACGGAAATTATCTGGTCTCACAAAGACGCTGCAAACGTATTCCTCTCGACTGGTCCCACGCAGCAGATGATTTATAAGTCCATCTTACCTGAAAGATGGTTTGTTTGGGGCCAGGAACAATAATGTTATGTCCCCTCTTGGAAACTCAAACGGACCAACGGAAGGCAGCCATTACACAAACAAAACAAACTGGAGGGGGTAACCAGAGACTGCTAGAATTCCTTTTACAAACTCAAACAGACGGAAGGCTCTCAAACAGAAACGTCTTCATCCCAAGTAATCATTAATCATTTTGTTCCTGGCGAGAGGCGCAAGCTCAGCTGTGTCCTTTTATACTCATCAAGGCAACGTGCTAATTAACTGGCTTGCCCATCAGATTACGTTTCCTGGTTCTGATGTCAATCCACGATCTAACAGTCATCCGATTCAAAGTTCCGAGCCAGGCCGATCCTTCCAATCACAACATAAGATGCTTAAAGGGTTCACAAATGGGGGTTGGAAGGGATGACCTTGCGGTGTCCCTTCCAATTCTGTTAATCTGTTATCAAATGAAATATATTTCCTTGTATACACATGCTTTGCTTTTGTACTTTTGACATGCTCCATTGTTAAGCCTTTTGATATTTTTATCTTATGTATATGCCTTTTATATGATTTTTTGGGGGTGTGTGTGTGTTATAATCTCTTTGGAAAAGTGGTAGTATATGATGATCTTAGAAAGAGGCCCTGATGAGCGGATGCTATTTCTTAATGCTAGGGAAAGATGTCACGTGGGCAGCCAAACTAAGAGGTATGGATGAGAACATAACAGAAGGAGACAATTCCCCCTAGAGACATCCTGGGATGAGCTGCAACACCTGAAGGCAAATCCAATGAGTTTGAAGTTGGGAGGGAATGAGTCTCAAGAAGGAGGGAACTTGGGTGACGAAATGCAACTGTATATAGAAGTATGTTCTAAAGGTGTTGTGGCTCGGAGGTTTGAGCCCGCTTTGTTAGAGGACGAAGACTTGGACAATGAGGAAGAGGAGGATTTGGCTCTGAGGTTTGAGCCTGCTTTGTTAAAGGATAAAGACTCGGACAATGAGGAAGAGGAGGATTTGGAGTTGCCTTCCTCCCCAGGACTTTCCTCTTTGGCAAGACCTTCCTCCCTGATTGTGCCTCAGGTGTCGGCAGATAACCAGGAGGGAGTATCAGAGTCTCTGACTGAGAATCCAGCAGAGGAATGCTGGCTTGATGCGAGGCAACGGCGCAGGCAAAAGTGCGAGCTGCAACGCAGAAAGAAAGGATGAATCAGAGACTGAGATGAGAGACTGACACGCCCCACAGGGAATAAAAGTGGGTGTGTTCGCTCTGGGAACTTGTTCGGGACAACGTGTTACTTATTGAGAGAAGCTTCGGAGTATCCTGTGTGTGGTGACAGCTTGTGATTTATATTCCTGCTTTCTTGTTGGACTTGGCAGAGAGCATGTGTGAGACTGCTAAGAACTTTATGGGCTCAAGGAATTTAACCCTGTAATTACTGGACTTGCTTGCTTGTTTGTATTCAGTTGGAAATTTGGACTTTTCACCTCGTTGGTACAGGTGAGACATAACATTTTTGTCCCGAACCTTAACAAAAGCCATCTTTTGACCAAGATGGATTAACAGCAGCAGCAGCAGCAGCTTAACCAGCTGCAGAACGATAACCAGGTTTTGCAGCAGCAAGTAACTCAGTTGATTAATCAACTTACTCTGCTGCAGGCTCATGCTGCTCCTCCTGCCCCTCCCTGTAGGAAATGCCCGGTAGCTGTGCCGGATAAGTTCTCTGGGCAGCCTGAAATGTTCCCGGCTTTCATGGGACAATGCCAATTGTTTATGGCTCTGAGGCTGGAGGATTTCCCTGATGGCTGGGCTCGGGTGGGGTTTGTAATAAGCCTTCTTTCGGGCTCGGCTGCCAGGTGGGCCACTCCTTTATTAGTGCAAGACAGTCCATTGCTAATGGACTATCGGGGTTTTGGCATCACCTGAGACTAATGTATGAGGACCCAATACAGGCTCAGACAGCAGCCAGACACCTGAAAGAACTTCACCAGGGGAAACGCTGCTTGCAGGAGTTCATTTCAGAATTTTGACTGCTCTTTTTGGATTCTGCTTGGAACGATGCGGCTTTGATGGACGCTTTTCAGGATGGCCTGTCGGAGGACTTACAGGATGAATTGGTTCATGTGGAGCCGGCCCTGACTCTCGACGCTCTGGTGGTGCAATGCTTGCGCATTGACGCCCAACTTCAACGGTGCAAGACTCGACGCCCCGTTCCGGAGCAGCCATCCACCTCAATGCCACAGCGCCCCGTACAGCCAGCGCCCCAGGCCTCCCACAGTGCTGTGGCCATGGCCGAGGAGCCGATGGAGTTGGGTGCGGTCCGACCTTGTTTGACGGCCCACGAACACACATGGAGACTCCAGGGAGGTTTATGCCTGTATTCTGTGGGGGCTGGACACTTTGCAAATTCCTGTTCTGTTAAACGACAGGGGACACGCAGGCCTGTGCCCGAATCTAGACTTGATCAGTCAGGAAACAGGGCAGGCCCGGCCTCGGGGAAACCCTAGGTCGGGCATGTATCAACCACCTGCCTGAAGTAGTGGAGGTGGACTCTGAGCCCCCTCGACATTTACTTTTAGATGCTCGGGTTTTCTTGCTATCCCGGTCGAAGGGGATTCCTGCGATAGCGTTAGTGGACTGGGGGGCTACAACCAATTTTATGGACCAGGCTTTTGGGGCTCATTTTGACGTTCCCTTGGTTTTGGTGGAGCCTCCAATAAAGGTTGAGACAATTGATGGACAGGAACTTCGAGCTGGACCTATTCGCTTCGCTACCCAGCCATTGCGCCTGGTCATTGGGGACCATGAGGAGGCGATTAGTTTTTACATCACTGTGGACCTCCATCTCCCCTTGGTCCTTGGTATGGCCTGGCTATGGTTACACGATCCTCAGGTGCATGGGTGCAGAACGCAATTTCGTTCCCGAGTTTCCAGTGCGTGGACCATTTACGGCACACCTGTGCTGCCCAGGACATCGCCGCCCCTGCCATCTCCGTACCTCCTGAACTGTCCGATTTCTCTGATGTATTTAGTGAGAAGGAGGCGGATCGGTTACCCCTGCATCAACCCTATGACTGTCCCGTGGACCTTCTACCCAATGCCCCACTACCCAAAGGATGGCTATATTCCATGTCTGAGCCTGAATTGGCTGCCCTTCATGATTTTTTGGAAAAGAACTTGGCCGGGGGTTTATCCGGCCATCATCATCCCCTCTTTCTGCTCCCGTTCTTTTCATTAAAAAGAAGATGGGAGACTTGCGCTTGTGTTGCAATTACCGCCAGTTGAATGCCATCACGGTGCGGAATAGTTACCCCTTGCCGCTCATTCCTGAGTTGATGGAGCGGTTGCGAGAGGCCACTGTTTTCACCAAGCTCGATTTTCAAGGGGCCTACAACCTGGTGCAGATGCAAGAGGGGGATGAATGGAAGACGGCATTTGGCACCTGATACAGCCATTTTGAATACACCGTGATGCTGTTTGGGTTGACCAACACCCCCGCAGTTTTCCAGCATCTGATGAACAGTGTGTTTCGGGACATGCTCAATAGGTTCGTGGTGGTGTACCTGGACAACATTTTGATTTATTCCAGGTCCAGGGACAGCCACCTTCATCAAGTTCGTCAGGTTTTGCAACGTCTTCAGGATCATAAACTCTATGCGAAGCTGGAGAAATGTCTCTTCTTCCAGACTTCCATAGAGTTCTTGTGGCACATCATCTCTCCCAAAGGCATTGCCATGGACCCACGTAAAGTGGAGGCCTTGTGGGAACCCCCTCGTTGAGTGAAGGATGTTCAACATCTCTTGGGGTTTGCTAACTATTACCAGACCTTCATCCCGGGTTTTGCCAAGCTGACGGATCCCATCACCCAGCTCCTTAGAAAGAAGGTCCCGTTCCAGTGGGGGCCCCCACAGCAACAGGCCTTTGAGGCTCTCAAGAAGGCCTTCATCGCAGAACCTATCCTAAGGCATCCTGATCCGCATCGTCCGTTTGTGGTGGAGACGGATGCGTCCAACGTGGCTATTGGGGCTGTGTTGTTACAAGCCCCGGCAGATAGCGCACCTCTTTCTCCCTGCGCGTACTATTCTCGGAAACTTACTTCTTTTGAGCACAACTACACTATCTGGGAAAAAGAATTTTTGGCTATCAAGGTTGCGTTTGAGACCTGGCGACATCATCTTGAGGGGGCCCGGCACAAGGTGGAGGTTTGGATGAACCATTGGAATTTGGAACATTTGTCCACCGCAAGGAAGTTGAACCAACGGCAGATCCGGTGGTTGTTGTTTTTCATCCGGTTCAACTTTTCTGTGACCTATATTCCTTGTGGTCAAAATAGGAGAGCAGATGCCCTGTCCCGTAAACCTGAGTACCTTTGTTCCGAAGAGCCCCTTCCTCCATGTATGGTGCTGCCACCGGAATCTTTGGCTGTTATTCAGGAACCAGTGGATTTGTGGACTCAGGTACGATAGGTGCAGTGCTTGGATGCTTGGTCGCAGCAGAGAATGGGTGAAATTGGACCTGACTCCCCACGGACTTTGGAGGAGGGCTTACTACAACATCAGGGCTGGTTGTACGTTCCCACGGAGGCACTTAGAGCCCTTATTATGACTCAATGTCACGACAACCCTGCTGCTGGCCATTTTGGGTTTTTTAAGACCCTTCATCTTGTCACACAGACTTTTTGGTGGCCTCGAGTCCGGCATGATGTCCACGCCTATGCCGTGTCCTGTGTACCATGCAGGCAAGCGAAAGCTGCGTCAGGTGTGCCTCCTGGTCTCCTTCAACCTCTGCTGACTCAGGACAGACCATGGGGGGCAATTTCCATGGACTTCTTAACACATTTGCCCTCTTCATCGGGATATACGACAGTACTCGTGGTGGTTGATATGTTAACCAAGATGGCTCATTTTATCCCCTGTCAGAGATTACCGTCGGCTCGTACTACTGCCTGGTTATTTTTGCAGCATGTGTTCCATCTTCATGGTCTGCAGGACAGGGTAGTTTTGGATCACAGTGTCCAGTTTACTGCTCATTTTTGGAAGAGCCTAATGACCATGTTGCAGGTACAGGTGTGCTTGTCGTTGGCGCACCATCGGGAGACTGATGGTGGGATGGAGAAGGTGAATGGCATCCTCGCACAATATTTAAGGTGTTTTGTCAACCACCGACAGAATGATTGGGTGACTTATCTCCCTTTGGCGGAGTTTGCCTTCAACAACTCCCAGCACACCTCCACTCACATGACACCTTTTTACGTGAATGTGGGTTTCCATCTGAGGTTTTTCCCATTGTCGATCTTGGATTCCCTGGTTCCCGAGATGTGGGACTTCTTGTCAGAACTGCATTTGGTTCACCAATTGATTACACAACAATTGGAACGGGCTAAGGAGGACTATAAAAAGTTCACGGATCGCTCTCGCCGGGCGATGCCCCCACTGGCTGTGGGAGACAGGGTGTGGTTATCCATGAAACATCTACGGGGCGATCATCCGATCAAGAAGTTGGACCATCACTTCATTGGTCCCTTCCCTATCGAGGCGGTCATCAATCCCGTTGCTTATCGGCTCACCCTACCGCGCTCCATGCGCATTCATCCTGTCTTCCACCATTTCCTTCTGGTTCCTGACACCCTTTCATGTGCTCTCCATTCTTCTGCTGCTACGGTTCCTATACCTGTACCCGGCAATAATCCTGCTGCTGATGACATGGTGGTCAGCATTCGGGATTCTCGCTGGCTGAAAGGATGGTTTCAATACTTCGTTTAGAGGCTGGGGGATGGATCAGAGGATCTTTCCTGGGTGGAAGATTCCACAGTCCATGCCCCGGACCTTATCCAGAGATTCCATGAACAGTTTCCATTGAAACCATGTCCTGATCATCAGACTCAGGGGAAGGGCCCTGCAGTGAGGGATAGTGTTGTGGCTTGGAGGTTTGAGCCTACTTTGTTAGAGGATGAAGACTTGAACAATGAGGAAGAGGAGGATTTGGCTCTGAGGTTTGAGCTTGCTTTGTTAAAGGATAAAGACTAGGACAAAGAGGAAGAGGAGGATTTGGAGTTGCCTTCCTCCCCAGGACTTTCCTCTTTGGCAAGACCTTCCTCCACGATTGTGCCTCAGGTGTCGGCAGATAACCAGGAGGGAGTATCAGAGTCTCTGACTGAGAATCCAGCAGAGGAATGCTGGCTTGATGTGAGGCAACAGCAGGCAAAAATGTGAGCTGCAACACAGAAAGAAGGGACGAATCAGAGACTGAGATGAGAGACTGACACGCCCCACAGGGAATAAAAGTGGGTGTGTTCGCTCTGGGAACTTGTTCGGGACGTGTTACTTATTGAGAGAAGCTTCAGAGTATCCTGTGTGTGGTGACAGCTTGTGATTTATATTCCTGCTTCCTTGTCGGACTTGGCAGACAGCGTGTGTGAGACTGCCAAGAACTTTATCAGCTCAAGGAATTTAATCCTGTAATTACTGGACTTGCTTGCTTGTTTGTATTCAGTTGGAAATTTGGACTTCTCACCTCGTTGGTACAGGTGAGACATAACATAAAGGTGTGGCTTTTGATTTTGAACCTGCTTGTTAAGGTTCTAAACACCACCGATGCTTTGCAAACCATCTTGTTATTTCTTTTTAATAAATCCTCTTTGTTTTCAAAGATCCAAGGTTTTTTTTTGTTGGCTTTGAGTTATTTCCAACACACTGTACATATTGTTAGAAGGGGGATGTAAATCTGTTTTTTTTTTAAATGTTGAAATACTTCTTGTAAATTATTCAATAATATCCCTGATTTATATCAATAATATGTTTATAATATGCCTGATTTAATTAAAATGGGTCTGGACAGGCAAGGCCTGTCAGAGCCCAACCTGTGTTTCATGTATGGTGTGAATCAGTTAACTCAAAATAAGACTTATTTTTGTGGGCAAAGCATGTTAGATAACCCAAAAACTGAATTTTATTAACTCAGATTTAGCATGCAGCATGTTTTGTGAATGTGTGTTGAGGCAACTGCAATATTGGGATAGTTTGGGGAGTGAAGCAATCATGCGGGAGGCATCTAAAATATGACATGATGCCTTCTGCAAAGGCATTTGAGAATGAAATGGCATGAGATGTTATGAGGACTATTGTAATCTGTTGGAATTCATTATTGGAATGTACTTTTACACAACAACTATATCAGTATTCAGCCAGTCGATGGCAATGTTTATGTTTGGATCTACAGTATCTACTCTATGGTCTTTGGCTCTAAGTAGCATTTCCTGTTACATTGATATAGTTGAACAGTAAAGCACATGGTGACTGTTCTCTTTGTTTGCTCTGTGGTGCTATACATAAACAGAATTTCTAACATAATCTACCACAGCCCCACAAAGAAGGTGGAAGGGAAGATAAGGGCCAGACTAGTCGATGTGCTTTCACCTGTGACTTCAGCATTACTTTCCAGGTAGATTAAAGCAAAACAACCTGCATTTTATTTATTTATTTTATTTTTATTTATTTTGTCAAGCAATTATAAGATAACAGGTATAAATATAAACATAGTTATGGATACATGAAATGGATACATACAGGAAAACTAAAAAAAGAAACAATAGGACAGGGACAGTAGGCACATTGGTGCGCTTATGCATGCCCCCTACAGACCTCTTACGAAAGGGGTGAGGTCAATAGTAGACAGTCTAAGATTAAAGTTTTTGTGGTTTGGGGAAGAAACCACAGAATCAGGTATTCATTGACAGGTAGGACATTGCAATGTATAATTTTATATTCTATACTTAGATCGGACCAAAGGCAATGTAGTTCTAGGTTTTCTAGGTCTAGAATTTCAAGTCTGGTGGCATAAGGTATTCTGCAACAAGTAGAGCAGTGGAGAACTCTTCTTGTGAAATATTTTTGGACTTTCTCAACTGTGTTAATATCAGATATGTAATGTGGGTTCCAGACTAATGAATGGTATTCGAATATTGGTCTAGCAAATATTTTGTATGCTCTCGTTTAGTAGTGTGATATTATCAGAGAAAAAGCTACATAGGATTAGGTTAACAACTCTTAATGCCTTTTTGGCTATGTAGTTACAGCACTTTGTAACTCTAGCACTTAGATCATTAGAGATGACTATCCCAAGGTCCTTGATGGAGTTTGGATTATCAACAAGGTCTTGACTATTTAGCTTGTATTTTATTTTCTGATTTTTTTTTTGCCAGTCTGTAAGACAGAGCATTTATTTGTTGAGATTTGAAGTTGCCATTTGTTTGACCATTCTGATACATAGTTGAGGTCTGTCAGCCTTCAAGATCTTCTACTATTGCTTTGCATCTTTTGGCTGCCATAAGTAATGGGGGGGAGGGGGTAAAGTCTGGGAAGCGAGCTGGAGGTATTACATTCTAGTATTGTATAAAATGAGGAGGGGGGAGTATAAACTCTTGCTTAGGTTTCTATTTCTCGGTTAGCTTTCTTTTCTCTGCGCAGCTGCAAACCTTTATCAAAATATGCCAAGGTCAATGGACAGAGGCCTCATCACCACCTGAAGATGTCCACATGATCATATTCACAACTTTTAATTGGAAGAATCATTTGAACTATTGGGGGTGGGAACCTTTCCATCACTTTGTGTATGTGATTTGCACGCCTAATTTCTCAGATTCAGAATTCTATGGTTGCTACCACTTCATTTTCAGTAAAAGATATATTTTCTCTAATCTATGGAGTCTAAGTATTTTTTCTTGAATTTTGAATGGAGCACCACCTGACAAGGTCTTTTTGAAGGGTAGCAGTATTGTCTGTGGTGATGAATAACTTTACATCATCAGCGAAGAGAACGCAGTTGCTCTTAATATTTTATCTTAATATTTTAATATTATTCGTTTTTAATAATATTATTATTAAATATTTTAATATTTTATCCCTTAGCTCTAGTTTTGCTTCCCCTACAGGCATATGTAAGACCACAATTGGCATCAGAATTTCCATTGCTAAACAAGACAGTTGTTAAGTCAATTATGTGATCATTAAACAAATCCAACCTTTGCTTGTCAGAAGCCAGCTGGGAAGGTCACAGATGGCAATGACATGATACTGGGGTGCTGCAACCATCCTAAATAAAGTTGTGTACAAAGTTAGCACCACCCCTCTCTAGATCCATGATGGCAAACCTATGGCACCGGTGCCAGAGGTGGCACACAGAGCTGTCTCTGCAGGCACACAAGCCATTGCCCCAGCTCAGCTCTGTGATTAGTATTACCCTAGTCTTTTTTTTGTGGCATTTTCTGTAGCTCTTTTTCAAGTCTTCTATGCTCGTCTTCTAAAGCTTTAGTGGCTTGCCTTTTCCTGATGTTCCTTTTCCTTGTATAGTCTATTATCAAGCCTCTAGCATATGCCTTCATTGTGTCCCATACATTCTGAATTGAAGTATCTTCTTTTTTATTTTCTCTAAAGACAAAGGCCAATTCTTTCTCCATCCACTGTGTGAAGTCATTTTCCTTTAAAATAGTATTATTTAACATCCATCTCGATCTTCTTTTTTGTCCTTTCCATTTAATTGTCACTGGATTGTGGTCTGCCCAAGTACTTGTTTTCAATATTTGTTTCTTGAATATTAGATATTAGTTCTGTTGAAATCCAAATCATATCTATTCTGGACCATGATAAATGTCTATTTGAGTAAAAAGTGTATTGTTTGGTTTTAGCATTTCTTTCTCTCCATATATCTTTTAAGTTTATTTCATCTGTCATTTTAAAAAAGGATTTAGGGAGAGTCTTTCTATTTTGCTTTGTTGTTGCTGCTGTATAATCCAATTTGTTGTCTACAATTCCATTGAAGTCTCCCATCGTAACTATATTAACATAGTCCAGTTCAATTATTTTCATATGTAATTTTTTATAGAATTCTTCTTGTTTATCATTCGGAGCATAAATTGCAATCAGGAGTGTTTTCATATTATTGTCCATTATTTCCACCATTAAAACTCTTCCATCTTGGAAAAGACTATTTTGAAGAGTTAAATAAAAGTGTGTTGAAGTACATATGGCAAGGTAAGAAAGCGAGAATAAAGTTAAAACTTTTACAAGATGCCAGAATTAGAGGAGGTTTTGGTTTGCCTGATTGGGAGTTGTACTAGCAAGCTGCAAATCTGATGTGGGCCAAGGAATGGATAACACTAAGAAAGACTAAATTGTTGACAGTAGAAGGTCATGATTTGTTGTTGGGCTGGCATGCCTTTCTATGGTATAAGGGAACTAAAACGCAGGGTTATTTTAGAAGACATTATATACAGGAGTCTTTGTGGTTAAATTGGGAGAAGATCAAAAGACAATGTTATTTGAAAATTCCAGTTTGGTTATCAACCATTGAAGCATTTTCCTATCCTATAATTTATAAGAAGGAACAAACAGTTAGATATGGGGAAATACTGGATGAAAAGGGTGAACTTAAATCGATGCAAAACTTAGAGGAACAAGGTATAAAGATGAATTGGTTTTCATATGCGCAAATACATTCAAGGTATGATGAGGATTTTAAAACAGAGGGGTTTTATGATATATTGACTGATTTAGATAAGATCTTGACAGGTACTGGAAATTAAATTAGAGGAAGAACAAGTCAAAGAAACTATGATTGCTTGGGGGAAGAATTTTGGATATGGGATTGATTTAGAGAAATGGCAAAAATTGTGGTCTCAAAATTATAAAATAACTATGTCAACAGCTTATAAAGAAAATCTGTATAAGATGTTTTACAGATGGCACTTTCCCCTGACAAGAATAGCAAGAATGTTCAAGAATAAATCTGAAAAATGCTGGAAATGTCATCAGATACCTGGCTCATATTACCATATGTGGTGGACTTGCGAGGATGCTAGAAAATACTGGACTAAAATTCACATGTGGTTGGAAAAAATGACAAAGAAACACATAATTTGAAACCAGAGATCTTTTTATTGGGAATCTTACCTGATACATATAATAAAGATTTGAAATACCTGATTGTAAATGTATTAACAGCGGCTAGTATTGTATTTGCTAAAAGCTGGAAAAATGAGAAAATACCATTGCAGAAAGAAATTATTAAGAAAATATTGGAATGTGCTGAAATGAGTAGATTGACATTTGAAATTAGAGAACAAGAGGATAAACAATTTTATAAAATTTGGGACCTTTTCTATCAATGGTTGGATGATAAAATACAATAATAGAATATTTAGAATTTTAGATAATAATGAATTTATTTTATTTTATTTTATTTGTCAATTGTTTACAAGATAATAAGTATAAGTGTATACATAGTTATGAATACATGAAATGGGTACATATAAGAAAAATAAAAGAAACAATAGGACAGAGACGGTAGGCACGTTGGTGCGCTTATGCATGCCCCCTACAGACCTCTTAGGAAAGGGGTGAGGTCAATAGTAGACAGTCTAAGGTTTAGGTTATACAATTATTGATTGATAATATGAGCTATTATGTAATATAATTATACTAGTGACTAGGAAATGGATGCACAAAAAAAAGTGGTAAACCAATTGATGCACTGTATGTAAATTTATGAAGAGGGATACTTTTATGTTTTTTGCGTTATGTTTATGTTTATTTTGTTACGTATGCTTATGTTTGTTATTAAAAAATAAAAAAAAATATTTTTTAAAAAATAGTAGACAGTCTAAGGTTAAAGTTTTTGGGGTTTGGGGAAGAAACTACAGAGTTGGGTAGAGTATTCCAGACATTGACCACTCTGTTGCTGAAGTCGTATTTCCTGCAATCAAGCTTGGTGCGGTTAACCTTGAGTTTGTATCTGTTGTGTGCTCTTGTGTTGTTATGGTTGAAGCTGAAGTATTCATTGACAGGTAGGACATTGCAATGTATGATTTTATATACCATGCTTAAATCAGACCGAAGACGGCGTAATTCAAAGTTTTCTAGTTCTAGAATTTCAAGTCTGGTGGCATAAGGTATTCTACAACGAGTAGAGGAGTGGAGAACTCTTCTTGTGAAATATTTCTGGACTTTCTCAATTCTGCTAATATCAGATACGTAATGTGGGTTCCAGACTGATGAGCTGTATTCGAGTATTGGTCTAGCAAATGTTTTGTATGCTCTAGTTAGTGTGATATTACCAGAGAAAAAGCTACATAAGATTAGGTTAACAACTCTTAATGCCTTTTTGGCTATGTAGTTGCAGTGGGCTCTAGCACTTAGATCATTAGAGGTGAGTATTCCAAGGTCCTTATATATAAATAAGATATAAATAAAATATCTCTTTATCTCTATATAAAGAGATTTTTTTTTTATTTAATATCACATTTATAAAATGTCTTCAGGATAGATTTGGTATGATTATATGATTTGTTATAAAATAAATTAAGTAAATTATAGTTATCTCGTAAAGTATGAATGAATAAAATCATAGTCAAATGATTGTCAACAATACTAGGGTATATAAATACTAGGGTATATAATTTTTGATTGATAATATGAGTTATTATGTAATGTAACTGTAATTGAGACTACGAAATGAATGCACAAAAAGTGGTAAACCAACCAACATACTGTTTGTATATTTATGAAAGAAAGCTGGATGTTTTTATGTTTTGTTTGATTGTTTTTAAAAACTAATAAAATTGTTTCCAAAAAAACAACAACTCTTCCATCTTCATCAGTATGAATCAATTTTGGTGAGATGGTCTCTTTAATACATAAAACCTCTTTTCTTTTTTTAAGAACAAGTTTTATTGATTTTTGAAGACAAACAAAACATAAAACATAAAAGTATAAAACCTCCTTTCTAAGAATTACTTATAAATTTTAACAAGGCAAATAAAGCATTATTTTTTAAAACATAGTTCCACATTATCACATTTCCATTTACACATATATATATCTTTTCCAAATTTCTCATTATTTCTCCCTTCACTTTTGTTCAATTATATTTCTTTCTATCAAAGTTTAGTAATTCTTAATCAGTCATAAGCACACAAAATACATACCATAAAACAAGACATTAAAAAAATGAAACCTCCTTAATTGTTATTTATACATGTCTTTTCCAAATTTCTCTCCCTTTAGTTTCATTCCTCCAAGGTTTTATTAATTCGCAATCAAACATAACTAATCAAAACACAAAACATAAAACATAAAACTTCTTTTGAAAAGTGGCTTAGCCCTGGGTTACATCTTTTTTAACAGACCTAAATCAAATTCATGCTCACCTTATATACCATTCATACCTCATTAACCATTTTATATTTTCTATATAACTTCTCTCATCTTTTCACCCTCATAATTATGTTTTATTTATTTCATCTTATTTCAAAATCATTATGCTTATATCTTTTGTCCGTTCTTTTCCAATCATCTATTTATCTCTTCTCTTTAGCAAAAAATTTCCCCTGTAATCACTTTTAAAGTGTGATGACTTCCCCTAAAGTTAAACTTAAAATAATACATAATTTCCATCCTGATTCTGCATAGTACATTCTACATATTAGATCTTAAAATAAAAGAATAATAAACTTATAGTATAGTTAAATATATAATTTCCATTCTAATTCTAATTCTGATTAGTACATTATTTTAGAATAAGAAAATAAAATACTAAGTTTATAATAACATTAAGACAATAACGAATTAAACTATAACTAAACATTAATCATTTTACACATTCTCCTTAATATTTTATTAAATTTTGAAATCTATCATCATTAAACATTAATATTTTATTAAATATTCCAATAAACTATTTCAAATGAAAATACTACAATACTATCTTATGTACTCTTGCAGAATCTTTCTTTAATTATGCACTATCCATTATCCTTTATCTCTAAAAAAAATTCGCTTTTTGAGATCTTGTTCTAGCCCATGGCTTTTTTTTCCTTTTTCCCTCCCTTTCTTCTCCAGTCTGGTCTTTTTGCCCCCCCCCCTCCTAGCCTCCCCCTTTTTAACTTCCCCTCTCTGTTGTAATTCTCTTTTCAATTGCTCTCTAACATTGTACCTTCTTTTCACCCTATTTTTCTTTTTCTTGGTTGTTTTATTAAATCTTAAATTCTCATTTTTCCTTCCTCTCTTCCCATTTTCTTTCTTAATCGAACTTTTTAGTCCATTAAAGATGGCTTCTTCCTTTTCTTCTTCCTCTCCTTCTCCTTCTTCCTCAAGTATTTGCTGGTACGTAGAAACCGCCATTTCTAAAAAGTGGAAGGCACTCCCAAGGAATCCTTGCCATTTTGCTGTCTTTCTTTTAATTTTTCATATTCCATTTTTAGTTCAGATGGTGCCATTGTAAATGGTGCCATTGTAAATTTTAAACAGATGGTGCCATTGTAAATTTTTAAAAACAACCCAGATGTTTTCAATCTTAATTTCCAAATGTCAAAGTTATCAAACAATCCAAACAAACAAAAATTATTTCCTCTTCTTCTCTTTACAATTTTTCCTCCAGGGGCAAAATCCCAAATGTATTTTAAAAGCCGTATTACAATTGATTGATGGTCTTATAATCTTCAAGGCGTCTCCTCCAACAAAGTTTTAAAGATTTTTTTTTTTTTAGTCCTCTCCTTCCCACTTGTAACAAAGAGCTTATTTTTACCTTTAAAAAGCAGGTTTTTCTGTGCTCCTTTGCTTTCTCCGTAAGGAAGGGGAGTGAACTTTCCTTCAGCACTTTCACCGTTGTAACAAATTCTTTTGGAAACAAATGTATCAATCCCAAAGTCAGGTTTCCAGGGTGTTTTGAAAGTAACTTAATGTCCCGGTTCAGCCAAGAAAACTTCTTCTGTCTCTTCCTCCTGCACAATCTTATCCGGTTGAAGATTTCTTTGTGGCTGCCATTACTGACAACCACTCCACCACCTCAGGAAAAAGGAGTCTAGCCGGCTGGGGAAAGGGGGTGCGATATCCCCAGACCCCTGCCCGGATCTCCTCTGTCTTCTGCTGCCCCTTCAGGGTAGCAACAACCCCCAAATCCAGTTGGATCGGGGGTACCTCAGCGGCGAGCACAGCAGGGACCTGCAGAGAAGCGGATTCCTGCCGCCGCTGAAGCCTTGCAACCGGAAGTCCTCAAAACCACTCCTCTTTTCTTACATTGAGTCAAAGAAGTAAATATTTTCCCTAATTTTGGCTGGACCAACAATTGTTCATATTGTTTTTTAATGTGTACTTCTTGTAGACAAATTATATCAAATTTTAATTTCTCTAATTTATGAAAAAATTTCCTTCTTTTAGCAGCCAAATTAAGTCCATTTATATTCATTGTAATCAGTTTTTTCTCTTCCATGATTATGCTTTATAGTTAGGTTTGGTAGCTTTCGTAGATCTTGGTTCACGTTGTTCTTTAGTTTCCACCTGTTCACCTACTGTGCCTTCTTCTTTTTCAGTCTCCATTTGGTCCTCTTAGAATTCAATTGATGAGACCTCTTTTTCTGCCTCTTCCTCTCTCCTTCCAAAAAATTCTGCGTAGAATAATTCTGCTTTCTCAATTGAATCAATTCTGTATCTCTGTTTCTGCCATGTAAACATTAATCCTTCTGGAATTAGCCATCTATAATTCACCTCTTTTTTTCAGTAATATTTTAGTTAAGAATCGGTATTCTCTTCTTATCTCTCTCACTTTTCTGGGTATTTGTTTTAAGATCACAATCTCCTTGCCCTTGTATTTCAGAGTTTTCTCTCTTGCCACTTGCAATATTTGTGTTTTAATGGCTTTTTTTGTAAATCTGATATGAACTTCTCTTGGTAGGTTATTTCTCATCGCATATCTTGTAAAAATTCGATATACTTCATCTACTCCATCCATGATCTTCTCTTCAGTTATTTCCAAAGATTCAGCCAATATTTCTATCATTATCTCAGCTAGATTTTGTCCTTTTTCTTCCTCTATGTTTTGGAATCTAAGATAAAGTTCTGATCTGTCCATCTCCCATCTCAGCATACCACTTTTATCTTGTTCAACCACAGTTAATCTGATATTGATGTCTCCAATCTTCTTGTCTCTTTGTTTATCTTCTTCTTCAATTTTTTGGAGTCTCTAATACTTCATCATCATTTGTTGGATGTTCTCCACTTTTTCATCAGTTTTCCCTGTTCTTTGTTCGATGTTCTCTATTCTCTTTTCAATATTCTCTGATCTTGTTTGAATATTTTGAATTCCTTGCATAATCATCTGCAGGGTCACTTTTTCTTGTTCTTTTTCTTGCCTTAACATTGTCTGTATTGAACGTTGTCCTCCAGATGGTGTAGAGGAAGAAGTAGAAGTTGAGGAACCAGGAGCTGTTAATTTCCTATTCATTTCAAGCAATTCAAAATCTTCAGGTTCTTCTAAACCTTAATCCACTTGTGAAATAACCAATTGCAGTTCCAAATAAAAATAGTAGGAAAAAAGAAGCCAAATAGTAATAATAATAAAAAAAGAAAAAAAATTCTTCAGGTTCTTGTATACCTTAATCCAATTGGTTAGATAACAGTAAAAATTCAAAAATGAAGGAAAAGACCATAAACACAACAAAAAAGAAAAAGTTGTAAAATCCTAAAAAAGGCGGAAAAGTGAAGAATAAAAAGCTAAAAAAAGAAAGGAAAAATTCTTCAGGTTCTTCAACACCTTAATCCAATTAAGAGGTCTCAAATATAAAAGGATGCATAAGAAAAAAAAAAGAAGGCCAGAAAGATAAACAACAACAAAAAAAAACACAATATGGAAGGTAGATGGAAAGACAAAAATACCAGGAAGGGAGAGAGAAAAAAAGGCTACTCCCCTAAAAAGAAAAAGAAGGGAATCATTAATACTAAAGCTTTTCCTTTAAAATAAAAAGCAAGCGTACAAATTTAACTTCCAAAGACAAGAAAAAAAAAAAACAAATTCCAAAAATCCAAAAATCCAAATAGCTATTACAAAAAGTAAACTGATGAGGAGGGGTAGTGCAGCTTAGAAAAAATAAAAAGAGCACACTGTTTAATTATCCAAAGCTCTTGTTATAACTCTCTTCTCCAGAGACTTATCACCTTTTCTTTTCCTATAATCTTCCATACCAGACTCCAGCTGTTGATAGAAACTCAGAAGAGCACCTGCAATAATACTCTCCCATGCTCTTCCCTCTATCTTATCAAATAGCAATGTCCTTGAAAAGAAGCCTCAGTTCCTTCTCAGCTTTGTCTGGTCAAGAAAGAAATAGAATATTTCCAAGCCTCTAGTTGGCAGTGTTACAAAGTTTCTTTTGCTTTCACTTTCCCCCTCCTTTTCCAAGCAAAATATAATAAGAATTAATTAAAAAAGAAAAAGATATTTTAAAAAAATAACTAAAAGGGAGTCTCTAGCCTAAAATATGATAAAATCAAAAAGGAGAAAAAGAATAGATGAAAGAAGAGAAAAAAAACAGTCCAGTTTCAAAATGTAAGATCACGTGTAGAAAATCCAGCAATGAGAAAAAAAAAAATTACTTTGACATTCCTGTTTAAAATCTCCGCTTAATCACTTCTGTCAAAACTTTTACAGATTCTTTCTTTTCCTTAGGGTGTCCTTTCAAATCTTAGAATAAAGAAAAAGTTCTCACCAAACTGGAATTTTTATTGCCCCTTCTCCTCTTGCTCTCTCTCTCCAAGAGGTGACAAGTTTTCAGGCCTCTGGGCTCCACTCCCCAGTTGTATATCATGTGCAAGTTATACCGATTCAATACAAGACTTGATATTCGGGTTACATCAAAAAAGGATTACTTGTATCAACCCCCTTCTTCTTCTTCCACTAAGAATGGCAGACACATGGATCTGGCAATGGCTTAACAGCAGCCACACTAGTAAGTTAGACACCAGACTCAACGACACCATGAGGATTATAGGTGGAAAAATAAGCTTTACCATTTCATTGCTCTCTCCTCAACTTGCTCCCAAAATAAATCTTGCTGTATCCCACATTTGTGTTAATTTTATCTCAGGTGGCTAACATTGAAACAGCTGCAGATATTTTTATGCTGTTACAACTAGCCCTGAGTAAAGGAGTCACAACCTGCTTGGCTCTTCGCGGTGAGCACTGGCGATAACATGATTGATTGTCAATGTTTGAAGTAAAGATCTAGAGGTGATGCACTCCATCTTGTGTTGCAGTTCATCAGGTCATTTCACCTTGACAGGCCAGAGAAGCTGCCATGGGGAAAGGAAGCAGCATGGCTATTCAGATCCAGGAAGTAGTAGTATAAGTGAGAATGAGCTCATTGTAAATAATCCGTCTGCATTTCTTTCTTTTTTTAATTTATTTTATATTTTACAATAAATCCATTTCATTTCAACCATGTGTTGACTGGGTACATAAATCTTGTGCTTACAATTATAATAAACCTCTGGGGTGCAGTGGTTAGAGGGCAGTACTGCAAGCTACTTCTGCAACCAGCTGCCTACAATTTGGTAGTTCAAATCCCACCAGAAAAAACAGACTCAGCCTTCCACCCTTCTGAGGTGGGTAAAATGAGGACCCAGATTGTTGTGGGCAAACTCTGCAAACTGCTTAGAGAGTGCTGGAAAGCATTATAAAGCAGTATATGTCTGCTATTGCCCTTCCTTCCTTCCTTCCTTCCTTCCTTCCTTCCTTCCTTCCTTCCATGGTGCGCTTTGGTTAGAATGCAGTATTGCAGGCTAATTCTGATGACTGCCAGGAGTTCAAATCCCACCAGGCTCAAGATTGACTCAGCCTTCCACCCTTCTGAGGTAGATAAAATGAGGACCCAAATTGTTGGGGGCAATATGCTGACTCTGTAAATCACTTAGAGAGGACTGTAAAGCACTATAAAGCGGTATATAAGTCTAAGTGCTATTGCTATAATTAATACTTTTCTTACCAGTAGAATAATAACTTCTTATAGCTATTATTTAATATATCTATTATTATTTTTCACAATCTTAATGTATTGCTGTATATATTCATCTGGTCCATTTTAATTTGTTTTATTTTCCAACCATTGGTAAAATATAGCCCATACCATATAATATTCCATTTCTTCTTTTTCTTTGATTACCAATGTTAACCATCTCTGCACATTCAAATATTTTCTCAATTACTTTTTGGTATCTTATCACTTTTCAGATTCTGAGCAAATACAACTCTGGCTGCTGTTAATACATGTATAATTAAATGTTTTTTTTTTCTTTACTGTAAACCTTCAGGTATCATTCCTAATAAAAATATTCCAGGTTTCAAATCTATGTGCATTTTATCTCCCTTATCTTCTACAGTTTTTCAAGCTGCAACATCTAATTCCAGAACAAATTGACATTCATACCTTAGGTCAGAAAAATCTTTTTTTTTCCCCACTAAGAAAAAATACTGCTCCAGGAAATATTTTTGTATATACCCATGTTTCCCCGAAAAAATATTTTTGTCACCAAAAGGTAGCATGTCTTATTTTCAAGTGTTTATGTTTCTCTCTCTCTCCCTCTCCCCCTCCCCCTCTCTCCCTCCGTCCCTCTCTCTCTCTACATATATATATGTGTGTGTCTGTGTGTGTGTGTTTGTGTGTGTCTGTGTGTGTGTGTGTGTGTGTGTGTGTGTGTGTCTTCCACTGACTCACCTCACTTGCAAATCCCAATAATGTCTAGGTTCCAAGTAATAGATCCATTGCAAGCAAGAACTCTGAGGCAGGTTAATTCCTGCCACGCCCACCACTTAAGTCACGCCCACAGAATTGGTTGTTAAAAATTTTGAATCCCACCCCTGCCCAGAGGCTTGGATACATTGTTTTTTTTTCTCTCTCTATTGAATATTGGATAAATTTGAATAACAAGAGCTGGCGCTTAACTTCAAAAACTTTGAGCCTATTTGTAGAGGCATGAGTATGGAAGGATGTTATTATTACAGGTGCTCCTTTGGGATACTATTAATGGCTGGAGTCTGGAGTTGAAGGAAAGCTTGGAGTTGAAAGACAGTAGACTGTAGTGACCTTGGAAAGAGAGCTGTAAAATTTGTTTGGAATTTAACAAAAGATCCTGGGACATTATAAAGTGGCAGTGTGTTTTTCTTTCCCTTTTCTGACAGAAAGCCTCTATTTTTTTTTCCTTTTTCTCTACTCCCCCCTCCCACCCCCATTTAATTATTTTCAGCTGACATCAGTGACTGTGGCCTTTTGGATGGGAATTCTTTTTATCTTATTTTTTTTCTTTTTCTTAAGGGAATAGTTTTTTTGTTTTTCTTTCCCTTACATTGTGTTTTCTTCCTTTCTTTCTTTTTTTGCTTTTTATCTTTTTCCTTTTTTTTATTAATTATAAGTTTTTTCTATTTGACTAATATTGCCTTTTTTTTCCTGTTTGTTCATTCCACTCCACTTAATTGGATTAAGGTATAGAAGAACCTGAAGAATTCTATTATTATTTTTTATTGTGACTGATCTGTCAATTTTTTCTTAACTAATTAGAATTAATTGGATTAAGGTGTATAAGAACCTGAAGAGTTTTTTATTGCTATTTGGGATTATATTACTTATGTCCAAGTTTTTTATGTCCACAGCATTCCACTGGGCCACTAATTTAAGTACAGCTTCCCTTAAGGTGAAGCCAGGTCTCAAGCTAGGATGGAGTGGGGTAATTCTTCTCAAGACCCTAGTACAATGGTGGCTAAACTTTTTGGGCTCCTGTGCCAAAAATTGTGCATGCTCTTGCACACTCACATTTGTGTGCCAGCACCCAGAAAGCAGTCTGTGTCCTGCCCCAAGCCCTCTACACATGCACGCACAATCTCCACACCCCCCATCCCCCACCACCCCCTTACCTGCACTGCACATCACAGCTGATTTTTGGGCGGTTTGAGGCCTTTTTTGGCCTCCCAGGGGCTTCAGGAAGGCTTCTGCAGGCTTTTCAGGCCGAAAACTAGGCCCATTTCATCACTTCCAGTATTTCTGGAAAAACAGAAAGTGAGAAATGGGCCTAGCTTTCATCCTGAAAAGCCTGCAGAAGCCTCCTGAAGCCTCTGGGACGCCAAAAAAAGCCTCAAACCGGTCAAAAATCAGCTGTGAGGCATGGACATATGCAGTGAGGTAAGTTTGCTTGCAACTCATGTGCCGGCACAAATGGCTCTGTGTGCCCCCTGTGGCACACATGCCATAGGTTTGCCATCACAGCCCTAGTATGAATAATGGCAGGCAAGAAAATGACCTGCTCTTGGAGGGGTGGGGGTGGGAATCATCCCATCCAGGCTAGTTCAAATATCAGTGGCTCTTTCATAGCAGATAAAGCAGTAGGAGCAGCAAAACATCTAGTTCTGTGATGGCGAACCTATAGCATGCCTGCCACAGGTGGCACACAGAGCCTTCTTTGTGGGCATGTGAGCTGTATCCCCAACTCAGCTCCATAGTACATGTGCATGTGCCTCCTGCTGGCCAGCTGATTTTCAGGTCTCTGCTGCGCATGAGCAGGAGATGTGTGTGCATCTGTGTGTGGGGTGAGTGGAAGGGGGGTCACATGCACATTGCATTATGGGTGCAGGCACGCGTGTGCGCTATTGCATGTGCATGTGTGCACTTTTGGCACGTGACGACAAAAAGGTTAGCCATCACTGATCTAGTTAGTCTTCCTTCATGTGTAGATGCCTTGGTTGCAGTCAAACAACATATTTAATCTAGCTACTAATTAATGTCTTATCTGGATTTAGATAATAGACTGTATCATAAGCAACCTGGGTTAACTTAGCAACTTAGCAACTTGTTCAAATGCCAGTTCTATTGGGATCAGCATTTGTGATAACCTGTCTTTGTGATTCCTGGAAAAATACAGCATCCTTCACTTCATTGTCCAGGGAAAGACTGAAGGCAAACAAAGGTCCAGGCAGAAGAAGAACATCATGGCTTCAAAATCTAAGGGGCTGGTTTGGACAAAATTCAGCAGCCCTTTTTCGTGTGGCTGTTGATAAAAATAGGATCACCAATATGATTGCCAATGTCCAATGATCAATATGGGCACAAGAAGAAGAAGCCTTTGTGATTCTATTTAAATATAAATTATACATCCTCACTTCTTCATAGACAAGGGCACATGTGCAAATACCATGCAAAGGAATACCCTCTTTGGCAATAGTCTTTTATCTTTTTTTCAATAGTGTACAGAAGTGCCCGAGGTTAGAATGATGCCATGCCTGGTTTTCTCTCTGCATTGTGCTCTCTCTCAGTTGACACCAGGAATTATGATCAAGTTGTGCGAGAAAATGCACCTGCCTTGTACGATTTTTATTCCCATGTGTATACGCTGTAAGGAATCTGTTTATTGATATATCCTGATCAATTGCAAGGATAGGATGAGTTAGAACAACTTTGGCCACATTAAGATAGCTGGATGCCAACACCTAGAATTTCCTAGAACTCCGTGCTTGGGAATAAATCATATGCATTGTGATCAATCAATCAGAATAGGGCTGGAAGGGACCTTGGAGGTCTTCCAGTCCAACCCCTGCTCAAGTGGGAGACTCTACACCCATGATGGTGAACCTATGACATGCTTGCTGGAACTGGCATGCAGAGCCCCACTGTGCTGGTGTGTGCGCCACCCACCTTCCAGCTGATTGTTGGGTATCTGGCACACATGCGTGGGGGGTGCACGGGAGATGCACATGCATGCGTAGAGATATGTGGCGTGCTCATGGAGGGTTGCGTGTACATCTGCAGAGTGTGCGGGGGGCCCCCACACGCATTGCCTTCTGGGTGTTGGCGTGTGCACAGTTTTTGGCACGGGAGCCCAAAAAGGTTACCCACCACTGCTCTATACCATTTGAGGCAAGTGGATATCCAGTGTCTTTTTAAAAACCTCAAGTGATGAGGGATCCACAACTTCTGATCCACTGGTTCATTGTTCTCACTGTTAGAAGGTTAAGAAGAGACTGGACAGTCACTTGCCTCAAATGGTATAGGTAGTGATTCCCAACCATTGCAACTTGGTGGCCTGGCTGGGGGAAGGAGAAGGGAATTGGGCCATGTGAATGAGGGGCCGGCATGTAACTCAACTTGTTTGAGTGGTGGACTGGTGTGCATGCACATAGATATGTGGGCCAGTATCATGCCCCTGTTAGAATCTGATTCTGAGGGGGAGGTCAAGCAATTGACAGGGAGTGGGAGTGTGGCTCTGGTGGCTGTGGAACGAAACTGGGGAAGGGCACAGTACGGCCGGCTTCAGAGGCTGGGCCACCCACTCTTCATCCTAGGACACACAGGGAGGAACAGAGAAGGGAATGTGAGTTACATGGGTTACGGGGGAGAAAAGGGCCCTGATTCCCTGCATTAGCTGCAGCTGGGAAAACAGGATTTAAAAAGGGTGTTTGCACACAGCTCCTTTCTGGAAGCAAAGTGTGGATTATTTTGGTTTGTCAAGTCTTATCTGGGTTCTGGCATCCTTCCAACTGTGTGTGTTTCATTATATTTGGAAATCTGCAATTCCTCATCCTGCCCTACCTTGTTAATTGCTGCAGGTGGTTTGTGTTGGTTTTTATTTATAATCTATATGTACTTTGGGTTCGGATGGAACTTCTTCCCTTTAAAAACTGTTCTTGGGAGAGTTTTTTCTCCAGCCGATGATAACTGGACATAGGGGGCCAAGTTGGAGGAATTAAAGGGACTTTACCTACTTTTGTGACTTTGTTGCTTTTGTGCCATGCCCTGGGTCATCACAGCCAGTTGTGAACAGGTCATGGTCCTGAAGTGAGCCCAGGGTTGGACTAGACAACCTCCAAAATCCCTTCCAGCTCTATTCTGATTGATTGATTGACAGATTACTTTCTGTCCCCTTTGTCTTTGCAGCTCTGGCTGTTCCTACTTTCTAATCTGAAAAAGTTCCTCAGGTTGGAATAAATACGGGGGGAAAGAAGCATCAAAAGCCTTTAGAGAGGACTACCACAAAAGGCAAGGCGTTCATCTACACAATCTCAGAACTCATTTTGTAGTGTTCGCAATGGACTAATCCGCAGTCTTTACTCCGGTCCATGTTTCTAGCAGGAACACGGACCGTTCCTATTGGCTGATGCTGTTTGATAGCCAGCTATAAAAGGAGCTGTCAAACAGCATCAGCTGTTTCCCCCAACTGGCTGCCTTGTTAGCGCGGCAGTCATGGCAACCCTTTATTGTGTCAATAAAGTTACAGCTGAAGTTCGCTCCGAGTTTTGCCTCAGGTTAGTTCCGCCGCTCCACAACACTGGTGATGAGGGCAGGATGCCAATAAGAGGCAACTGGGCAAAGAGTCGCTGATCGAAGTCACTACAAAAAAAGCCGAAGTCACTACGAGCTGATTATCATTTAAAGAGCTACCGTCACTATTCGCAAGCGTGAAATTCAACTTTCCTTCAGAAGAGACGGCACTGCTGAAGCAAGATGACTTCGAACCCTGCATTCCCACCCTTCAGACCGACAGCTGAAACATGGGAGTCCTACAGAAACTGATTTGACTGTTTTCTAGACTCCATAGACCTTGCTGACGCTACTGACCATAGGAAAAAGTCTTACTTTTTAAGTTTTTGCTGAGCCACAGTGTTTGACACTGCTACGGCATTATTGGCTCCACGTTCAGTTAAGACTGTTCCTTGGGAAGAATTGCAGGAAATTCTTTCCAACCACTATTCCCCTAAGCCATCCGAAATTGCCAGAAGACATGCTTTTAGGAGACGGATTCAATCTGAGGGAGAAACTATTAGTGAATACATGGCTGCCCTAAAAACAGCCGCTTTGCATTGTGGGTTTAGAGACTATCTGGAGGACATGCTATTAGACCAAATAGTTTGTGGAGTCAAGGATTTAAGGCTACAAAGGTGTCTATTGGCTAAAAGAGATTTAACCCTTAAAATAGCTATTGAAGAGTCTCAAGCTGCTGAACTATCTGCACTTTCAGCAGCGGAAATTCAGGGAAATCCAATTAGCCAGAGTAGCTCAGCCATCCATTATGATGAAGCCTCCTCAAAAGAAGGCTCTGAAGGGACTAACGATGTAAATTGCCTCAGGCAGCAAAAAGCCAGTCAAGGGGAAATCAGGCCAAACCCTATCTCCCTGGCATCAGCCCATTTGTCTAAGCTGTCGGGGAAACCACCTCAGGGCATCTTGCAAGTTCAAGAATGCCATTTGTCTAAAATGCCAAAGGAAGGGTCATTTAGCCAGGGTCTGCCAAGCAGGAAAGACTTTTGCCCCAAAGCCTCAGACAACTCAATATTTCCAAAAACAAGTTGAAGACTGTTTAGCAGACGAACAAAGGCTCTAACAAAATTAGTGTTTTTGTTTCTATAGAAGGTAAACCTTGCAGGGTGGAAGTTGACACAGGCTCAGCACTGTCCATCATCTCCTGGGGCACCCTAAAAAAGCTGCTTCCCAGCATGGCTAAGAAGAAGCTTCTCGACTGCCAGTTGACCCTACGCAACTACTAAGGCCGAACCATCCCAGTCCTCGGAAAAGGCAAGTTTTTTGTACAATTCCAAAATTTTAAAGGTCACTTGCCTTTAGTGGTAGTGGATGGTGCCCTCCCTAGCCTGTTGGGATTAGATTGGTTCCCTGCCCTTGGCCTCCACGTAACCAGAATCCACTATATTTCAAATGCTGAAGTGGATACCTTGTTTAAGGACTATGCTGATGTGTTCAGCGAGGGGCTGGGTTGTTATTCAGGAACCCCAACATCATTCAACTTGCACCGTCAGGCAGTACCAATCTGTTTAAAGCCTCGAAGGATACCATTTGCAATCCACCCCAAATTAGACATTGAGCTGGACAAGTTAATCAAACAAGGTATATTGGAGCCTGTGGACTTTGCAAAATGGGACACCCCAATAGTTACACCCCTAAAGAAAGATGGTAGCATGAGAATCTGCACTGATTACAAGACGTCATTGAACAGATATTTACAAATCAGTGCCTATCCAGTCCCTGTTATCCAGCACCTCCTACATTCTTTTGAGCCAGGAACCATTTTCATTAAATTAGACATGTCACAGGCCTATCAACAGTTCCCTGTTGATGACACAGCTGCTGAACTGCAGACTATAGTAATGCACAGGGGTGCTTTCAAATGCAGGCACCTCCAATTTGGTGTAAGTGTAGCCCCTGGGATTTTCCAATCCTTAATGGAAAGACTTCTCCAAGGACTACCGGGTGTAGTCTACTTTGATGACATTTTAATATCTGCCAGTGACAAGCCTCAGTCTGCAAAGAGTCAGAGCAATCCTCGATCATTTCAGACAGCATGGCCTTAAGTTAAAGAAAGACAAGTGCACTATTGCCACCCCACAGGAAGAATTTTTGGGATACAGAATTGACACCTCTGGTGTACACCCAATCGAGTCCAAAGTAAAGGCTATCCACAAGGCACCCACGCCTACTAACAAGACTGAGCTCCAGGCCTTCTTAGGACTTCTTAACTTTTATGCTTCATTCTTGCCTCACAAAGCTTCCGTTGCAGAGCCTCTGCACAGACTCTTGGACAAGCAATCCCCCTGGCACTGGGGACCTAGGGAAGCCCATGCCTTCCACGCTGTCAAATCATTACTTACATCTAATGCTGTCCTGATACAATTTAATGAATAATTGCCTTTATTTCTAGCTGCAGACGCTTCTCCTTTTGGCATTGGGGCTGTTTTAAGTCAGAGACTGCCTAACGGTTCTGAGGCACCCATTGCCTTTTTCTCCAGAACCTTTTCCCCAGCCCAGCGCAATTACAGCCAAATTGACAAGGAGGCTTTGGCTGCAGTTGCTTCTGTCAAAAAATTCCATGAGTTTCTATATGGACACCATTTCGAGTTGATCATGGATCACAAGCCTCTCTTAGGCCTTCTGTCTGGTGAAAAACAAACTCCTCAGATTTTGTCTCCAAGAATGACCATGTGGACTTTATTTCTGGCTGCCTATTCCTATACACTGGTTCATCGTCCTGGCAAGAGTCTGTGCCATGCTGACACTCTCAGTCACTGCCCATGCCTGTTCCTGTAAAAGATCCTGCACCAACAAATGCTGTTTTCCAGATCAACGATCTCAAACTCCCCATCACTGCCCTTGATATCACTGCCTACTCTTCTAGGGACAAGGTAATCGCCCAAGTTCTGGACTGGGTGGGAAGGGGGTGGCCAGCAATTCCTTATGCCACCGAATTCCTGCCCTTCAAAACTTGCCAGCAAGAACTATCTTCTTTGCAAGGCTGTTTACTTTGGGGAACTAGGGTAGTTATCCCTTCCAAGTTGCAAAAATCAGTTTTACAGGTCCTGCATGAAGGCCATCCTGGTATTGTCAGAATGAAGGCCCTGGCTTGCAGTTATGTATGGTGGCCAGGCATGGATGCTCAAATTACAAGTTGGGTGAACGCTTGTCAGCCATGCCAGGCCACCAGACCTGCTCCACCCACATCCACTCCAGGCAAGTGGGAAGATTCTGGGGCCCCTTGGTCCTGAGTGCACATTGATCTAGCTGTTCATGGGCGTACATTCCTGGTAACAGTGGATTCCTTTTCAAAATGGATAGATCTGGCCTTGATGACCACCACAACTTCACAAGCGGTCACTAAGGCTCTAACAAGGATGTTCACTATCCATGGCCTCCCTGACACCATTGTGTCTGATAACGGCCCCCAGTTTACTTCCTGTGAGTTTGAGGTCTTTCTGGGCCAACCTACGAATAAGGCATGTCCTTACAGCTCCTTTTTATCCTGCCAGTAATGGCCTGGCTGAAAGGGCAGTCAGGTCAGTTAAGGAGGCCCTGGAAAGGTTTGGGCCTATAGACTGGCATTCTAGGCTTGCCAGGTACCTCTTGACCCAACACACAACCCCCTGCGCCCCCACTAATAAGTCTCCAGCTGAGCTCCTCGTGGGTAGACGTCTGAGGACCACCCTAGACAGACTCCATCCACGTTATGCCCCAGTCACCCACCTAGGGTCAGAAAGCCAGGCAAGGGAGTTCATTGAGCATGACAGGATATGTGCCCTGAACAATGCGGGTCACCCCTTGTGGATGCCAGGGGGAATTGTGGCAGTAACTGGTCCTAAGTTTTACAGGGTCCTGCTGCAAGACGGGCACATATGGCACCGACATATCGACCAAATTAGAAGGCACTGGAGTGCAGTTACAGATGGCCCTCATTACATCCCAAAAGAAAAGGAACTGCTGGCACAGTTAGATCCGACAAGCACGCAAGCCTACCTGAACTGCCATCAGTCCCTCTCCCAGAGTCACCCAAATCTGAGACACCTGTTTCTTCGGCTCCAGAAGTTGCCCAGCAAGCGGAGGACTTCCTTCCAGCAGCAGCTTCGCCAGAACTGAGACGATCCAGCTGCCTGCGCAAGCGCCCGGCCTTTCTTAAAGACTACGCATGCTCCATTCTGGGGGAAAGGAGTGTAGCGTTCGCAATGGACTAATCTCAGAACTCACTCTGTAGTGTTCACAATGGACTAATCTGCAGTCTTCACTCTGGTCTGTGTTTCTAGTGGGAACATAGACCGTTCCTATTGGCTGATGCCGTCTGACAGCCGGCTATAAAAGGAGCTGTCAAATGGCATCAGCTGTTGCCCGCCAGCTAGCTGCCTTGTTAGCACGGCAGCCGCGGCAACCCTTTATTGTGTCAATAAAGTTACAGCTGAAGTTCACTCCGAGTTTTGCCTCAGGTTATTTCCACTACTGCACAACACACTCATCTCCCATTCCACCCATGGAAATGTTCTAACATTCCTCTTTTGTCTCTGCATGAAATGTGAAAAGCCAATTCTCTTTAACCAAATCAAAGGGGGGAACTTGAACTGAATCCATTTGGATGGTGGCAAGACCGGAGCCTGTCTAAGAGATCAACCTGTCACTCTCTCAAGCTCACAAAACATTCAATTTTAATCTCCAGTGCTGATAAGCTTCAAACTCCTTTTTGTTTCCAGTTTTAGGACCACGGGCTCAGTTCTGGCAATTCTAGGTTACTCACTAACTTTATTTCCCTGATGTTTGGTTCCACATACCCTTTGGTGCCCTACACCAACTCCCCATCCCAAGCATGTCTCTGACAAATGTTTATTAATGAATAATTGCATGAAATATTCACAAGCCATTTATATTGAATATTTTAGTAATATTTTTCCATGAATAATGTATGGCACGCACTGTTTGCTATTTATTAAACATTGGCTCTCATTATCCCTTCTGCGAGGGGAAGGATTGCACTCACCCCAAACTGGCACATTCTTGTTTTTCTTTCCCCCATCTACAAAAACTATCCCTTCCCATCCCTTTGGATGGTAAATCTGGAGCGGATCGTGCTGTAACTTACAACCAGCCAAGGAGCCTGTTGGTAAAACTTTTTGGACAGATTGGGATGGGAAGAGAAAGAGAAAAGGGGAAAGTTAGCAGCTTTTATGGAGGAGAGTTTTGTCCTGTTTTGCATCTAGGGACTGTGATTTCACTCCTTTCCTTTCCTTTTCTTTCCTTTCCTTTCCCTCTCTTCCCTTCCCTTCTCTTCCCCATCAATTTCCTTTTCCTTCCCCATCAATTTCCTTTCCTTCCCCTTCCCTTCCCTCCTATGGCCTATCCTCTCCTTATGGAGTTGAGTACAGAAATATTTCTATATTACAAAAGCCATGGAAACATAACATGTAAAAACTATTTCCACCCTTCATTAAGCATCACTTCTTCCTCCTCCATTAAACCTTGTTTCAGAGCTCTCTGCAAGATTGTCTGGGAAGGTATCATTTGCTTCTGGAAATGAGAGGTTCCACAAATAAATGGTGTCTTGCATAGAGAAGCATTGTGTCTCATTCTCTCCTGAATTCACGGGGAGGGAAGGGAATATGAACTGCATGGGTCATTTCTCCCCGGACTAGGCAGTCCTTCAGATATCTAGGTGCCATAATTTACAATTAATTTTTCCACCCACTGCGTCCTTCATGGCCTCTGAAACCAGATCAGGAGTTTCATCACATACCCCCAATGGTCTAGGTTGGTGGACATTAACACGAAACTGTGGGAGCTGGTTTTGACAAACTCTAGTAGCTACTTCCAAAACAAGTGTAACCTGCTCCACATTCACAAAAGAAGGGGACTATGCTTCATAGCACTACAAGCTCTACAATCTACAAAAAATGAAATTCAATGTAGAGAAAAGTCAAGTCCTACACTTAGGCAAGAAAAACCAAAAGGATACATATAGACTTGGTGACACCAGGCTTAACAGCAGTAACTGTGAGAGGGATCTTAGAGTCTTAGTGGACAACCAGCTAAATATGAGACCAAAATATGTGGTTTGGGTCAGAACAGACATTTGGGGGCAAAGTTGGAGCAATAAAGGGGCTTCTGTGCCGTGCCCTGATTCATCCCAGAAGGCCTCCATGTTCCCTTCCAACCCTGTTATTCTATAATTCTGTAAATCTCATGGAAAGGAGTATTTATTTCAGGGATGGGAAATGGGACTAGTCTGGAGCCAGGGTGGGATTGCATGCATTTCAGAACAATATTTGGGGCCAACATGATTTATTCTGGTGTACTTCCATTTTGGCCTCTTGAGTCTAAACTCTTATCTTTTCTTCCAAGGCAGTGAAGAGAAACATTGCACAGAGCTTACCAAAATCAGAACAGAATTGACAATTTTTTCCCCTTCCACAATGCCAATTTATATATCCACAGTTTATCTGCCAATCCCACCCTGCCAAATAGCCTTATGTTGTGTTCCTTCAAAAGGCCTGTTTTTTTTTTTAAATTTTGACTTTCCCCTCTGGCTCAATCATAAATTATTTAATGGGCTCTGTGATTCAGATTTTTTCCTTTACATTTAATAAAAAGCAAAGAAACATAAATCTGTTTTAGAGAGAGGTCTACACCCCACTTCCAATTTAATGGAAATTCACAACAGCTAAAAGAGGAATTAAAGCAACAATTCAAATTCCTGAGCTTTGCTTTCAAAGAAATCATCAGCTGAAGGAACTTTCTTGGATCCTTCAGCAAGAAGCGGTCCCTTACTGCTACTAGAAGATGCTTCCTACTCTTTGAATTTAATAACTGAATTTGATGATTTGTTGCTTCATTTTATTTTGTCTCCAAACTGTGCACACGTCCTATTAAATGCATAATTCAGAGATTTCCAGACATGCAAGGCAAGGATCATTACACTGCAGTAGGGAGCTGGGAAAAAAATATGAATTGTTAATTACTTTGTGGGAATGGAGTGAATTGCCAAATGTTGCATAGGTGGGATCACATTTTTTTTCCTGCTGTGCAAGATCTTAAGCAAGTACAGGTATCACCTTGAAGTCAATGAGAGCATATAGTCCATCCTAAAATCATGGATTAGCCAAGATAACCAAACTTGCATTTTCAAGAGCAGGAAAATTACTAAATACACAAGGAGTCTGAATTATAGTTGCATTTAAGTAAATTTATTTTGTGCTTTAATTCTCCATTCTCTTTTCAGCACTTGCTCCTTTTCCCCCTGAAAAACCATGTGAATCTCACAGCTTGAAAATAGCTGTAAACCTTTTGCAGAGAGAAAAACAACAACATGAAATAAGGAAGAGAGAATATGGGGTGGATAATTCTCCCATGCTGAATGTTACTTAGGGACAGTGCAGATTTAGGAAGGAGCCTGTAATAAGTTTGTGCAATTATTGCATTTGGAATCTCAGTCTGACAACTTGCTTGGCATTTCTATACATCTTCAGAGGACAAGCAGAGCCTCACAGTAAACCAAAAGCGATTCAGAAAGCTTTGGATGTAATTTAGCAATTCAGCAGGATTATGTTTGTCCTAAGTTCCATATTCACCAGGGGTGGGATTCTACCAGTTTGAACCGGTTCTATAGAACTGGTTGTTATGATTCTGCACAGTTTGGAGAACCGGCAAATCATGCCCCTGGCTGGCCTGTCCCGTCTCTGCCTGCCCACCCCTCCCCACCCTGCCCACTCAGTCCTTATCATGCATATGCATGCCGACATCGCTGACTACATTCTCACCTGCCCAGTCACTCCTTAAAGTATTTCTCCCCCGCCTCGCCCCAATGATCAGCTGTTCCTATGATCAGCTGTGCCAGGATTACTGTCTTACTGCTTTGCCCAGGAGGCTTCCCTGAGGCCAAGAAGGCCCCAAAATGGAGCATGCCTAGGTTCTATTTTTTCCTTCCTGAGCCCCAAGGAAGTCTTCTGGGAGCAAAAACGCCCCCCCAAAGGATTCTCTGAGGCCCAGAAGGCCCCCAAAATGGGGGGTTTGCTGCAAAAAAGAAGCTACACCCACCCAGTCACATGCCCACACCCACCTAGCCACACCCACCTAGCCACGCCCACAGAATTGGTAGTTTAAAAATTTGAATCCCACCCGATATTCACAAGCTTTTCTGGTTCAAATCCAAGTCAGACTGGAAAATTTCCCACTGTTGCATGGATCACCTGAATCAACTATAGATTTGTTACAGTGGTGGAGAACTGCATGTGGAAAATACTAATTTTAGGGAAAACAGATTGTAGTCAATGCTCATTTCTCCACCCAAATCTGATTTCCAACCAATTGCTCAGAATTTCTTCCCCATTCTTGGAAGCGCTTGGGATTCCTTTAATTGCTCCAGCCTCACTAGGTGCCTGGAATTTTAAAAAAGCCAGAATAGAAAGCCCCCACCCCAAAGATGATTCTTGACAGACAGGTTCAGAGCTGTCACAGCATGAGGGGGAACAAATCTTTAAATGCAGGGTTGGCTTTTTTTCTGTTTTCTTTATCTCTGTAGCACAGAAGGAATATGAATTTCAACTTCCATCTGCTGGTCTCTGCAGGTGCTAGGTACAAAATTGTATCTGTTCCAAAGCTTTCAAGTCTCTGGGGTCTAATGTTGGAGATGAACAGAAAGGTGGGTGCTTTGAAGATGCCCTATTAGCAGTTTGCAAAGAAGCAGCTTCTAAAAAACCACCACCCTCTCCTGCTTTTATAGATGGAACTATGCTGAACATAGTTTTTCAATTAGCTATAGTTTGCTCAAGTTCCTTTTCCCCCTTATTGTCAAATTTCCCGCCCTCTTTTTTTAAAGAAGGCACAACATGAAATCTTGTGATCCACTTCAATCCACTTAGCTCCTTAACTCTAATCTCTTCTCTGAATATAATTAATCCAATGTGGTTTAAGAAGGATTAGCAATGCTTTTCACCCACTTTTGAAAGTCTGTCATTGTCACTTTGCACATACTTGTTGCTTAGCAGTCGAGACAGAAAGCACATCAGAATGCTCTTCAGTAAAAAGGTCTCCCCTCAAATGATCTCCCCTCCAGAATGTGAATTGATATTTCTATGGGTAAGTCAACAAAACTTTTCAAAATAAAAATTGGATGGAATTCTATGTTTACTGAGTTTTTCAAATTGCTATGCTATGCTATGGATTAGAAGACCATTCTATTCTATTCTATTCTATTCTATTCTATTCTATTCTATTCTATTCTATTCTATTCTATTCCATTCCATTCCATTCTATTCTATTCTGCTCTTATTCTTTCCTATTCTATTCTACTCTTATACTGTTCTATTCTGTCCTGTCCTGTCCTATCCTAATTCCATTCCATATGTTCTGTTCTGTTCTGTTCTACTCTACTCTACTCCACTCCACTCCACTCTACTCTACTCATTTTTCCTGCCATACACAGAAGGATCTTTAAGACATGTTTGTTGCCTTCTGGAACTAATTTTAAAAAATCAACTTTTGCTCTATAAACTACTTTGTTTCCAGGAATTAAAGCAATGGCAAGTCACAAGCTTATCAGAACTCAGATTATTTAACTTTTCAGACCACAGAAAGGCAGTATTAGGATGTGTCTTGCAGACATTTTACTCTGTCAGACCCAGGACTATTTATTCTGCATTTTTAATCACAGAATCTCTAAAATTATGAATAGCCTGATAGAAAAAAAAAACCACAATCCTAATCCTAATTCAAAAGTTAAACAAAACTTAAATTGTTCATCACATTCTTCCAACATCATCATCATTATCATTGTTGTTATCATGGTTGAAACAATAACAAGAGATTACAAACAACTAAGGAAGCAGGTTTAAGAATTAGGAGGACAAGTGGTGTTTTCATCCATTCTTTCAACAAATGGCCAACATCCAATGAGGGAGCAAATGATTTTAGAAATGGACCACTGGCTTAAAAACTGGTGTCATCAATAGAACTTCGATTTCCTAGACCACAGTCTGCATCACCTACATGAAGGGCTCCTGGCAAGGGACGGACTGCACTTCACAAGAACTAGATAGAATCTATCTGGAAAACAACTGGCTCATCTTATCAGAAGGGATTTAAAGTTGAGGTGGGGGAATCTTCAAAACCTTTGGGAACCTAATTCCAAGGAAAAACTACTAGCTAACCAATAAGGAGGTATGAGAAATAAGGAGGTAAGAGAAAGAAGAAATGAAGGCAGCTTCTAACAGAGAGGTGTGCATTATCATTGTTTCCTCCATTTCATACTCCAACTTCTGGCCTGTAGCCAACACATAGATGGGGGAACGTTTGTGATTGTGATTTGTGACCTTCCCGGCATCCAAGAAGCAAAGGGGAGGAGGCAGCAGCCAAAAAAGCCAATGCAATCCTAAGTTGCATTAACAGAGGGATACAATCAAGATCAAGGGAGGTACTAATATCACTCTATAAAGCCTTAGTAAGACCACACCTAGAGTACTGCATCCAGTTTTGGTCACCACACTATAAAAAAAAGAGGTTGAGAGTGCAGAGAAGAGCAACCAGGATAATGAGGGGACTGGAGGCTAAAACATGAAGAATGGTTGCAGGAACTGGGCATGGCTAGTCTAATGAAGAAAAGGACCAGGGGAGACAGGACACCAGTCTTCCAATATCCGAGGGGCTGCCACAGAGAGGAAGGGGACAAGCTATTTTCCAAAGCACTGAAGGCCAGACAAGGAATAATGGATGGAAACTGAACAAGGAAATATTCAACCTGGAAATAAGGGAAAATTTCCTGCATGGTTATAAGCGAGAAAAATGTCATGTCACTTTTTTCAGTGACAGTGTAACTTCGAACAAGTCACTAAACAAACTATTGTTGAGGACTTACAAATATGGTATTTTTGATAGTTTGTACTGTTTTTTTTAAATTTTGTGTAAACACACATGCATATGCGTTAAGCAGTTCTGCTTCCTTCCTAATTGCTTCCTTCCTTGTTTACACTTCCCAGAAGAAATCCTGCCAAGCACAGATCAGCCAATCTCTCACTGGATGTAAAATTGATGTTGCCCATGTATTTCCAATCTGCTGCCATGCATCTGGTGTGTTCCTTGTGGTTTGGGGTTTTGATGAGAGATTTCTCACCAGGGGAAAAGCTCTGGTGAGGCGGGCATCTGGCAGGCTGCCCAGGAATGCTTTTCTGACAGTGAGAATAATCAACCAAAGGAACAGAAGTTGCCACTGGAAGTTGTGAGAGCTTCATCATCACTGGAGGCTTTCAAGAAGAGATTGGACTGCCATCTGTCAGCAATGGTGTAGGGTCTCCTGCTTGAGTGGGTGGGGTTGGACAATGGCCTACAGGGACCCTTTCAACTCTGCTAATCTGAATCTATCTAAGATGATCAAAGGCCTGGAGACTAAAACATACAATGAATGGTTGCAGGAACTGGGTATGGCTAGTCTAGTGAAGTGAAGGACCAGGGGAGATGTTATGTCCCTGGAACTTGCCAAAGTTCCCACCCAGGTCCGTGCATGCTGCAGGGGCGTTTGCTGCTCCCCATTGGCTGGCTCCCCTCGACAGCCGGCTATAAAAGCCAGCTGCAGGGTCCGGTCAGCCGCTGTTCGTTGGAAGCCTGCTCCCAGCAGCGCTGACACGTACAGTCCTTTATTCCCATGAATAAAGTCTTGTTGCATTCATGCCCTGGTCTAGCCTCTCATTGCTCAATCTACAACACTGGCGACGAGGATGGGATGGCTACCAGAGGCAATCTATAGCAACTGAAGTCACTCTATTGCTGAGCCGCAGCCGCGCCGCCTGAGAGCTCGGTCAGCAAAAGCGAAAGCAGAGCGTCTGTAGCCGCTCCGTTAGCAAGCTACAGGGGAAAGTGAAGCGCTGCGAGCCGCAGCCGCTCAGCACAAAAGAGCGCGAAATTCAAACGGCTGTCGTTTGAATTCAATTCGGAATACAGCGCGGTGCTGTCATTCCATGAGTCACTGACGCCTACACAAGGCGCGAGATTTGAATCACTGTCGGAGGCGGCCAGCCATTACCGCCTACGCTCTCCAGGAGCGCGTAATTCAAAATGCTGCCAACAGCCGTTGCAGCCTGAGCCACAGACGTTAACCCAGAGAGAGCAGAGAGGTTCTGTGGAGCCTCTCCAGAGCTGAAGTCACTAGTCTGGCAAAACGCTGTAACAGCAGCTGCCACTAAAACACACAGGGCCATTTCCCAGAGAGAATTACAGTCTTGTAACCAGCTGAAGTTCACAACATGAACTCCAATCCAGCCTTCCCACCATTCAAGCCGGGTGAAGAGAAGTGGGAATCGTACAAGAATCGTTTTAATCACTACATCGATGCTATCAGTCTGGCTGATGCTGGTGAGCACAGGAAGAAGTCGTTCTTCCTCAGTTATTGTGGGGCCACCGTTTTCGATACAGCCACAGCACTTGTCGCTCCTCGTGAACTAAAGAGTGTCCCCTGGACAGAATTGCTGGAGATCCTCACCAATCATTACTCCCCCAAGCCTTCGCAGATCGCGAGACGTTTCGCCTTCCGGATGAGGAAGCAAGCTGAAGGGGAAACCATTAACCAGTACATGGCCGCCTTGAGGACTGCAGCTCTCCACTGCGAGTTCAAAATCTACTTGGATGACATGCTTCTCGACCAGTTCGTCTGCGGGGTCAAGGACCTTCACCTCCAAAGGCGACTGCTTGCCAGGAAGGATCTCAACCTCTCCCAGGCCGTGCTGAGCTAGCAACCCAATCAGCCACCGAGATTCAAGGCTCCGTTACCAAACCTGGCTGCACCTCCATCCATTCAGAAGAGGTGATCAGCGAAGATGATTCCAACGAGCCAACAGATGTCCACCGTCTCGCCCATGCCAAGCAACCACAGGTAGGAACCAGGCAAGAAAGCAGCAGTGCACCCAAACACATCATCCTGTGCCTATCCTGTGGCGGTCCACACTCGAGGGCTTCGTGCAGATTCAAAGGTGCCACCTGCAACAATTGCCACAAGAAGGGCCACATTGCCAGAGTCTGCCAGGCTGCACACAACGCTGCACAGGGGGTTCCTTCCTTTTCTCATTCTGGCTCCCAAAGGCAAGTATTAAATTGTCACACTTGCTTCCATGCTAAACACACCTGTCATTCTATTAGTAAGATCACTCTTTCCATTTTATTAGAAGGTAAACCCTGCCGTATGGAGGTTGACACGGGGTCAGCGCTCTCAATCATCTCTTGGAGCACACTCAAGAAGATCCAGCCCAGATTTTCCAGAAACCAACTCCAGAAGTGCCAACTCACCTTGAGGGACTATCAAGGGAAGGACATTCCAGTACTTGGCAAAGGCAAGTTCCTTGTTAATTTTAAAGCTTTCAAAGGCCATCTGCCTCTAGTGGTAGTTAACGGCAACCTCCCTAGTCTCTTGGGGCTTGATTGGTTCCCCTACCTCGGCCTTGGGGTAACAGGAGTCCATGCTGTCTCAGCTTCTGACACTGACTCCTTATTCGCTGACTACGCTGACGTATTCAGCAATGAGTTGGGGTGTTATAACGGTACCCCCATCTCATTTGCGGTTGACCCCCAAGCAGTTCCCGTCCGGCTGAAACCACGTAGGGTACCATTCACCATTCGGCCTAAACTGGACGCGGAACTTGACAAACTGCTTAAGCAAGGGGTCATTGAACCCACAGACTTTGCCAAATGGGAGACACCAATCGTCACACCCCTTAAAAAGGATGGCAGTCTGAGAATTTGTTCGGATTACAAAACAACAATTAACCGTTTTCTACAAGTTAGCGCTTACCCAGTCCCAGTCATTCAACATTTACTGCACACTTTTGAGCCTGGCACCATTTTTGCCAAATTGGACATGTCACAAGCATATCAGCAGTTCCCTGTTGACACCCAAACAGCCGAGTTACAAACCATTGTGACTCACAGGGGTGCCTTCAGGTGCAAGCGTCTCCAATTTGGCGTAAGTGTTGCCCCTGGCATCTTTCAGTCCCTTATGGAACGTATCCTACAGGGTCTCCCTGGTGTAGTACCCTACTTCAATGATATATTGGTCTCGGCCAGGGACAGACCCCAACTCTTCCAGAGAGTCAGAGCAGTGTTAGACAGGTTCAGACAGCATGGACTCAAATTAAAAAAGGAGAAATGTGCCATTGCCACTAGACAGGTGGACTTTCTAGGCTACAGAATTGACGCATCAGGCATCCACCCCCTAGAATCCAAAGTCAAGGCAATCCATGAGGCACCCACTCCAACCACTAAAGCCGAACTGCAAGCCTTTTTGGGATTATTAAACTTCTATGCATCATTCCTGCCTCACAAAGTGTCAGTAGCCGAGCCTTTACACAGACTCTTAGATAAAAAATCACCTTGGCACTGGGGACACAAGGAAGACACTGCTTTCCGCGCAGTCAAATCACTGCTCACATCAGACGCAGTCCTTATACAATTTGACCCACGTCTTCCATTAGTACTAGCAGCTGATGCATCCCCTTTTGGGATTGGAGCTGTGTTAAGCCACAGACTACCCAACGGCTCCAAGGCACCAATCGCCTTCTTTTCCAGAACTCTCTCAGCAACAGAGCGCAATTATAGCCAAATTGATAAGGAGGCTTTAGCAGCAGTTGCAGCAGTAAAGAAATTTCATGAATTCCTTTTTGGCCATCACTTCGAACTTATCACAGACCATAAACCTCTCCTGGGTCTTCTATCCGGAGACAAGCAGACCCCCCAAGTGTTGTCTCCCAGAATGGACCTTGTTCCTGGCGGCGTACTCCTACAAAACTCATCCACCGCCCAGGGAAAACCTTAAGCCACGCAGATGCCCTCAGCCGCTGCCCCCTGCCAGCTCCAGCTGAGGATCCGGCCCCAGTCCATGCCATTTTTGATGTCACCGAGCTGGACCTTCCTGTTACCGCCCTCGACATCGCCACCAAATCTAAGACTGACAGAACAATCGCCCAGATACTGGACTGGGTGAGGAGGGGGTGGCCAGACACTAACCTTGCAACTGAATTTACACCTTTTAAGACCCGTCAACAGGAACTATCTAGCTTGCAGGGTTGTCTGCTGTGGGGCACCAGAGTCATCATCCCGGCCTCACTACGCACACCAGTCTTAGAGGCTCTGCACGAGGGGCACCCGGGCATCGTCCGGATGAAGGCGTTAGCTCGAAGTTACGTATGGTGGCCTGGCTTGGACGACGACATCGTTAAGCGGGTAAGCTCTTGCCAACCCTGTCAGGAATCCAGACCATCCCCTCCAGTCACCACCCCCACCAAGTGGGAGAGCACTAACGCGCCTTGGTCAAGACTTCACATTGACCTAGCTGGTCCTATACACGGCAAGACCTTCTTGGTGGTCGTGGATTCATATTCTAAATGGATTGATGTGGCCCAACTATCCACGACCACCACGCAAGCAGTTACCAAGGCCTTGACCCGACTGTTCGTGACACACGGCCTCCCTGATGCTATAGTTTCGGACAATGGCCCCCAGTTTGCCTCAACTGAATTCAGCCGCTTTGCCACCAATCTTGGCATTCGACACATCTTCACGGCTCCCTTTCATCCGGCCAGCAACGGATTGGCGGAGAGAGCCGTTAGGTCCACAAAAGAAGCGTTAGCCAGGTTCAGCAAAGAAGACTGGCATCACAGACTCTCCCGGTTCTTGCTAAGCCAACACTCAACCCCTTGCACGGTCACCAATAAATCCCCGGCTGAACTCCTGATGGATAGATGCCTAAGAACTGTATTGGATAGGCTACACCCTCACTATTGCCCTGACACCCCTCTTGGTTCAATGACGGGGGTCAGAGATTTTGTCTTGCAGGAACATGTCTTTGCAAGGAACTACGCCGGAGACCCACTGTGGATTCCAGGGGAAATTGTAGCCATCACCGGTCCCAGGTCGTACCGAGTCAGGCTGGAAGACGGCCGCATCTGGAGAAGGCACCAGGACCAGCTAAGGAAGCGCCAGGGTACCCTTGCCAGTGCCGAATCGTGGGCTCAGGTCGGCCCTCAGGTACCACACCAAACTCCCAGCGGAGACCACTCCAGAGTCTCTCCGCCACCATCACCAGAGCCGAGAGAGCAGGCACTGGATCGAGACTGCCTGAGGGGTCCGCCATCCGAACCAGCTGATGGAAACACGGCATCACCGGCCAGAGGCGCTTCACCGGTTCCAGCTCAGACCTCCGGGCAAGACTGCACTCCATCACCAACCCTGCCTGCTCCTTCGAACTCTGAGTCACCTAGTAACTCGCCGGAGTTACGGCGCTCGGGGCGCCAACACAGACCACCGGCTTATTTAAATGACTATGCGTGTTCGCATCTGGGGGGAAGGGGTGTTATGTCCCTGGAACTTGCCAAAGTTCCCACCCAGGTCTGTGCATGCTGCGGGGGCATTTGCTGCTCCCCATTGGCTGGCTCCCCTCGACAGCCGGCTATAAAAGCCAGCTGCAGGGTCCGGTCAGCCGCTGTTCGTTGGAAGCCTGCTCCCAGCAGCGCTGACACGTACAGTCCTTTATTCCCGTGAATAAAGTCTTGTTGCATTCATGCCCTGGTCTAGCCTCTCATTGCTCAATCTACAACAGGAGACATGATAGCATTGCTCCAATATTTGAAGGGTTGCCATAGAGAGGATGGACAATGCTATTTTCTAAAGCACCCGAAGGCCAGACAAGGAATAATGGATGGAAACTGAACAAGGAAAGATTCAACCTGGAAATAAGGAGGTATTTTCTGAGAATGAGGACAATCAACTGAAGGAACAGAAGTTGCCTTTGGAAGTTGTGGGAACTTCATCATCACTGGAGGTTTTCAAGAAAAGACTGGACTGCCATCTGTCAGCAATGGTGTATGGCCTCCTACTTGGTGAGGGTTGGACTAGATGATCTACAATGTCCCTTCCAACTCTGTTAATCTAACTGTAATTTTCCTGGCACAAATCATAATTTTATAGTCTCTTCCTGAGCTTGACTTTCCCACAGTCAGTCAACAGATCCTTCAAAATAACGGAATTCAAACAAACAAATCAAACAGATGGCAAAGAAAATAAAATACCATAAAAGAAGCTAAAAGAAGGGGAGAGATTCTCTACAAACAGAAAAACAAGAAACCAGTGTGTTTCTTGCTGCAGGTGCATGTGCCAAATTATGTCAGAAACTCAGGAGACATACCCCTCCTGGCAGCCAAAGATTGTTATTCCCCCCCCCCCATCTTTGGAAGAAAGGAAAACAGGTGAGTGAATATCTTGTCATTTTGCAGTGTTTTACAATAATTCTAGAAATCTTGGCCAGGCACAGCCACAAAACAGAGAGGATCCATAAATAAGCAAGAGGCCTTGATTTTTATGTATGGGTTGTTTTTTAAAAATTGCTAATTGACATGGCTTTATGGCTCTGTGTAGATTCAGGAAGCTATTTGTTTGATAAACTATTACATTGCTACAAATGTTTGAAGTGTGTTCAAATATTTGTAGCAATGTACAGTACCTTCATTGGCTCCATGCTGGAATCACAATAGTGATGGGGTGAAATAGAAATAGAATAATAGAGTTGGAAGGGACCTTGGAAGTCTTCTAGTCCAACTCCCTGCTTAGGCAGGAAACCTTACACCACTTCAGACAAACTGGTTATCCAATCTCTTCTTCAAAACTTCCAGTGTTTAAGCATTTATCAGCCTCAGTAATGCAGAGGTTAGAGTGCAGTCATGCAAGCTACTCCTACTGCAATTTGGCATATCGAATCCCACTCAGCCTTCCATTCTGAGGTGGGTAAAATGAGGACCCAAATTGTTGGGGGCAAGAGGCTGACTCTGTAAACTGCTTTGAGAGGGCCACAAAGCACTATAAAGCAGTATATAAGTCTAAGTGCTATTGCTAATTGTTCTCGCTGTCAGGGAATTTCTCAGTTCTAAGTTGCTTCTCTTTATAGTTAGTTTCCACCCATGGCTTTTTGCTCTGCCTTCAGGTACTTTGGAGAATAGCTTGACTCCCTCTTCTTTGTATAGCAACCCCTGATATATTTGAAGACTGCTATCATGTTATCCCTAGTCCTTCTTTTCATCAGACTAGACATACCCAATTCCAACAACCATTCTTCATATGTTTTAGCCTCCAGTCCCCTAAAGAAATTAAGGTTTCCTCTGGTAATCTACAGTATATTCTAGACTGATGTAACATATTTAATTAGGGACTTTCAGGAGTCTATTCTATTCTTTGATGCAATTTGATATTGTGAATTGTAAGTAAACTGGAGATCTGTCAGCCTTAGCAGGGGACCAGACAGGGAACACAACCAAATAAGCTAACTCTAGTTTATTGTAAGGCTGCTGTCAGCATTTCAAGGAATTCACCCATCAAAAGCAGAACTCTGAGGCAGGTAGATTCTTCAAAAGCACAATTTATTGGATACATCATATTGGCACAACTGGTGAAAACCGACTCTGAAGGTTCCTGTGTTTTTCACCTAATTAAAAAGTGAAAGTTCTTCCTTCCTCCTCCCCTCCATCAGTCACATGGTCCAATAGTGGTGCTGGCCGGTTGCTTGGTTACTCAATTCCTCCTCTTCCCAGCCACCTGTTAGAATGACCTTGGCTCCCACAAGAAAATATTACCTTTTGACGGCAAAGCTGAGCTATGTAAAATTCTTCCCCTCCAATTTTGGGATTCTGCCAGTTTGGACTGGTTTGGGTGAACCCTTTGCTCTGAAGATCAGCTGGCAACAAACTGGTTCATTGCGATGAGCATGTGGGCCCGCCTACACCTACTCTTTCTTGTGCTTTATGTCCTTTTGTTAGAGCATAACTGATACCCGTGCCTCAGCTATTTTATTCACAGGGAGATAAAACAATTCCCTGTGAATAAAACAGCTGAGGCACGGGTATCAGTAGAAGGCAAGTATTAGAGCTTTTTTAAACACAGAGTGCATATGCGTGCATGTGCAAAGAGCATGATCACAGAACCGGTTGTTATACTGGTGGAATCTCACCCCTGCATCCCTCCCTTTCTCGCTCCCCATCCCTGCTTTGTGGCAACCATGAAGCCTCAAAGAGGGCTTGTCACCAAATCAAGGTTCGGATGGATCATTGCAATTTGGAACACCTACGTACAGCTCGGACATTGAACCAGCATTCCTGTGCGCTTATTATTCCCAGAAGCTGTTGGCTCCAGAGCACAACTATATGATTTGGGACAAGGAGCTATTGGCAGTTAAGGTTGCTTTTGAGACATGGCGGCACCACCTGGAGGGGGCTTGTCACCGAATCGAGGTTCAGATGGATCATCGCAATTTGGAACACCTATGTACAGCTCTGACATTGAACCAGCATCAGGTGAGATGGTCCTTATTCTTTGCTTGATTTGATTTCTGGGTGACCTATGTTCCAAGTGAAGGGAATCAACACTAGTGTGTCACGCCCTGTCTCGGAAGCCCAAGTATACCCGAAGGGGGGATAAAATCTTGCCCTGGACGGTGATTCCATTGGAGTGGTTTGCAGCCATCGAGGAACCTGTGGACCTCCGAGAGAGGATTCAGGAGGTGCAGCAGCAGGACCCATTTGTGGCAGCTCGCCGTTGAGAATTGGATGAGAATGGGCAACAAGAGACTCCTTGGGTATATACTGGGGACCTGTTGTGGTTCCGTGCTCACATTTATGTGCCTGGAGGTCCTCTTCGTGGCCTTATCCTACGTAAATGTCATGATAGTCTGGCGGCGGGACACTTTGGGGTGTTCAAAACACTGCATCTCATCTCTAGGACATTTTGGTGGCTGAGACTTAAACATGATGTGTTGGGATATGTGGCATCCTGTGGGATCTGTCGCCAAGCCAAGTATGGTCCTGGTCTCTTGCAGCCCTTGCCCACACCAGAACGACCATGGGAAGTAGTTTCGTTGGATTTCATCATTGAGTTTCCACCATCGAATGGTGCTACAACCATTTTGGTGGTGGTGGATATGTTGACTAAAATGGCTCACTTTATTCCATGTGCGGGTCTTCCATTGGCCAAGATAATGGCTCAATTGTTTATCTCCCATGTTTTCCAGTTGTATGGGTTACCAGACCGCATGGTATCAGATCGGGGGGTACAATTTATGGCACACTTCTGGCAAACCCTATTCAGGAAACTGCAGGTTCAGCTGTGTTTGTCGTCTGCTCATCACCCCAAAACTGATGGGGGGACAGAGAGAATGAATGTTATTTTGGATCAGTACCTCCGCTGTTTCAGCAATACTCAACAAGACAATTGGGTGGAAGTGCTGCCAGTGGCAGAATTCGCTTATAACAATGCTCAACATGCTTCCACCCATGTGTCCCCTTTCTTTGTAACTATGGGTTTCATCCATGACTTTTCCCTTTAGCCCAGTCTGATTCCCCAGTTCTGACTGTGGATACGTTCTTGCAGGAGTTAAAAGCCATGCACCACATGGTCCACGATCAATTAGAGAGAGCAGGGAGGACTATAAACAGTTTGCAGACTGACATCATCGTGATGTTCTGCCTTTAGCGGTAGGTGATCGGGTTTGGTTCTCTACTCTATACTTAGCAACGATGTGACCATCAAAAAAGCTTGATCACTGTTACTTGGGACCTTTTCCAGTCGAGGTGGTGATCAATCCTGTGGCTTATTGTCTCTCTCTGCCACGGACCATGCATATCCATCCTGTTTTTCATCGTTCCCTGTTAGTCCCTGCCTTGGCCAACAGTCCACATAAACTGGCTCCATCACAGCTGGCCCCAGTAGCCCCTCTGGGAGAGGAGGAGTACAAAGTGGATAGCATCCGAGATTCATGCCAGTTGTGGGGCTGATTTTGGTATTTGGTGACATAGAAAGGTTATGGACCAGAGGACTTTACCTGGGTTGATGCCACTGATGTTCATGCTCCTCATTTGGTCCAGGACTTTCCTCAACATCCTTGTCTGCCTGGTCCTGGGGGAGGGGGCCCTGCGGGGAGATAGTGTCATGCCCCTGGTGGAGATAGACTCTGAGGAAGAGGAGGAACAGCCAACAGGGAGTGGGAGTATGGCTCCAGAGGTGTTGGAGGAAGCTGGGGAAGGGCAGAGGCCAGCTGAGCAATCAGAAGAGGATCCAGGCCCATCCCCTATCCATCCTAGGGCACGCAGAGAGGAGAGGATAAGGGAAAAGTGAGGTCTACTCAGGAGGAGATTACCATGATCCTCCTCATGGCTTGCAGCTGGGAGCTATGTATATATGTTTATAACTGCATAGTCAGAATTGCTGGAGTCAAAGTGTTGAGGTAATTCCCTGTTAGAAGAATGAGCGCATACAGGGAGACATGTTTGAGAGTAGTGTTTGAATAACACACACACATCACACAGATACACTGTACAGTAAATGTAGGCTTTTACTTCCAGAAAGGTTTAAGCAAAGTTCAAAATAGGCAGTCCAAAGTCATTCACAGGTAAGATCAGTCAATTTTTAGTCCAGGGATAATCCAGTAACAAAGTCCAGTGTCAAAAACAGCTCAGTATCAGACTTACATCAAATCCAGGAATATCAGTCAATTAGAAGAAATGGCAGAACGGCGATACTCTCCACAGAAGGAAAACAGAGACTCACTGAGACACACTCTCTTCTGATACTAAGACTAAGACAACCCAGGTTTCTGGCTCTATCTTATGGCAGTTTGAGAAACCACACCCAATTACAAATTTTGCATTTTCTAAAAGAGATAGTATTAAAATGTCCATCCTGGTTTATATATTTCCAACCCAAATAGCTGTTAGGTGACTAACATTCCTAACACAAAGTTTAGTCTTTCCTTTGAAAGAGGTTTATCTTTGTTGGCATTCTTCCCATGGACTCTCCCTGTTATCTTCCTGGAATGTATGATTAATTATCTTGGCTTACTTCGGAACTCTCGTCAATGTGGTTTGTTTTGGTTTCCTTTTGCCTCATTATTTACTTTTGTGACTTTAAATTGTGCCTAATAAAACAGTGAAGTTGAAGGCATTACCGGACTTTAATATTTGTTTTGGGTTTGGGGTTATTTTGAGAGACTACGGGTCATCACATATCCTAATATTCCCAGGATGCTACTTTTAAGGTCTTGACTGGCAAAAAGGGAATCTCTGAACAGCTCCCTTGGAGAGCTTCAACTTTACAAGATGAACAGCAAGCATTAATCTGTGTTTTAATTCTACCTAGCCTAAGAAACCATCATATAAAAGACTGTCAATAGGTAATAGAGATGCAAGCAGAATCCAAGCCAAAAATAAAAAAAAAATGTCCAGGGAGCTTTATTCATCAAGGCTCCCTCGTCTCTGCTGAATATCCAAGGACTGCATATCCCACAGAAAAATCAATGGCAAGCCAAGTGATACTTTTACATTGCATTCCTGTTCTGCCAGGCAGATCAATGAAGACTAGAAATGGGTTGGTTATTTACTCTATCCAACCTGCCTGCAGGTTTACCAAAGCAGAAAGTGCAGCAAAGGCAAACCTGGAGTCAAAAAAACAGGCTGTGTTCTGACCCAGGCTTTGTCAAACCTAATAAAACACACAACTGAATTTAAAAGTAAAATCTTTTTTAATGCAATGCTGGGAATTTCTTGAATTCCCAGCCAAAACTCATTATATATAGTTCCTCCAGATAAGAGCATGCTTTTCAGTACTGTCGAATGCTGCCAAGAAATAGAAGTCCAATTAAGGCTAACATCAACCAACCCAAAAACCTAGAAAAAACCAACCAGAGTACAGAGCTTCACGAAGGACTTGGAGAATTACTGAACTGCTTTGCTTCCTGCAAAGCTCTTCGTCATTGAGGACTGACTTTTATTCCTGATGGGAGGGGCAATCACCTCCCAGCCTTACTCCCAAGTTGCTTCTACTTCAGCTACTTGCTTTCTACAGGCTCCCCTGGTTCTTCTGCCTTGCTGCTGCAGAGTCCAGAGGCTCCGGAGTCAGCACCCCACTCCCAGTTGGTCCTGACCCCATCTCTGCCTCAATGCAGGACCCTCATCTGAGTCCTTGCCAGATTCCCTGCCTGGTCCCCTTTTGTCCTCACTGTCTGATATCTCTGCCAAATTCACTGCCTGCCAGCGAACCACAATAGCCAGAATGGCACCAACCAAGGATGTGGAGCAAATGAAGAAGAACTTTCTGGAGGAATCAATAAACAGCCAAGGCAGGAGTTACAGGGGTAAAAACATTGCATTGGTTTGATGGCCTGCCCCCCCCTCCTCAAAATGTAAACATTCAAGGAAAGACTCCTAGGATGAGGTTATTCTTGTTAGTCGCGAAGTTGTGTACGACCCATCGCAACCCCATGGACAATGTTCCTCCAGGCCTTCTTGTCCTCTACCATCTTCTGGAGTCTATTTAAGCTCACACCAACTGCTCCAGGGACTCCATCCAGCCCCCAACTTCTCTGCTGTCCCCTTCTTCTTTTGCCCTCAATCTTCCCCAGCATTAGGCTCTTCTCCAGTGAGTCCTTCCTTCTCATGAGGTGGCCAAAGTCTATGAGTTTCAACTTCAGGATCTGCCCTTTGAAAAAGCAGTCAGGGTTGATCTCCTCTAGGACTGACCATTTGGATTGCCTTGCATTCCAAGGGACCTGCAGGAGTCTCCTCCAGCACCAGAGTTCAAGGGCCTCTATTATTTGGTGCTTAGCCTTCCTTATGGTCCAAAAGGATGGGGAGGGCTGCTCAAACGTTGCCCGCCTCGCCACCATTCTGAACACCATTCCCTAGCTTATTTTGTGTGTGTGATCAATGATGGTAATTTATGGTATGATAAATTATGGTATTGAGGGGAGCCACCCCTCCTAGAAGAATGAAATATTTTGAGAAATATTTAAAAAGGCAAAATGTTATATTTCCCTAAAGGAGAAACCATGTTTCTGAAGACAGAAACCAGCTCCCTGCCCCCAACAGATATTTGATGCTACTATTGAGAAGGATTGGGCCATCCTATCTACAAAACAAAAAATCTTCAGCTCCAGGGTGATGGGATTAAGACATGACCTCACCACTCAAGACATTATAGGATTATCTAGCAGCAAAATGCACCGCATTGCAAAATTATCTGGGATCATTGCATGGTTTCATTCCAGGCTTCAGCCAAACTCCTCAGACAACCTACAGGGGTAGCTTTGACCCCTACAGCAGCCCATAGAATATGTTCCATACTAGCAGGCTCGTAGACCTGCATTCCTATTGGTCCGGAAGAGCCGGGCCATGATTGGATGATATAAGCATTCCTGATTGGTTCATATGGGGTTTGCCGCGATTGGGTGAAACCAAGCGTGGCAAGCTTAAAAGACTGTCATAGGCTGCCAAGCCACAGCCAGCTCTATAAAAAGGGCTGCCGCGGCTAGGCTTTTTCGTCTCAGAATCTGCCTCCTTAATAAAGAGCTGTTGTTCACTACTTGAGCCTCGTGTCTCAATGGGACCCACCGACCATACTTAACAGAATACATGTTCTTGCACAAGAACAGGAAGCGCAAGTTCAGAGCCTAAGAGAAGGGGTGTGTGTGTGTGTGTTCTTCTAAAAATATGAGTTCCAGGTATACTTGTAAAAGAAGAAACAGACATCTTGCGATCTCCCATCGGGGAGCAGGGAGAAATGGCACTCCCCCCATCCCTGGGCATGTGAATTCATCCTATGAAGGCACAGCCAGACCTGTGCAAATACAGAGGAGCCTGGCAGAGCTGCGTCAAGTTATAGCAGACAGGAATAATGAAGGATGAGCCGGGATGACCACAAGGTCATGAGCAAAGCAACAAATTGCAATAGCTGGCATCACCTCTTAGAGATAAGCATTCCAGGTTGGGTCTGACAAGGGAGGAAACAACAACAAGAGATAATCCTCCTTTTACCAACATGACTGAAGCAAAAACAACACAGTTAATTACAGATGGGAGGCTGTTGGAAGGGCCTATTACGCATGCAAGGGCTAAATTGATTAATTATATATAAAGGCAGAGATCTCTGTAATAGTAGCTTAATACTCTGACAATGTCAGCAGAGACTGATGAAAGCTTAGTAAGTATAATAAATATAATTTTAGTTCTGGAGATCGCAAGAGGTCTATCTATATACACTGCTCAAAAAATAAAGGGAACACAAAAATAAGACATCCTGGATCTGAATGAATGAAATATTCTTATTAAATACTTTGTTCATTACATAGCTGAATGAATTGACAACAAAATCACAGAAAAATTATCAGTGGAAATCAAATTTAGCAACCCATGGAGGTCTGAATTTGGAGTTACACTCAAAATTAAAGTGGAAAAAAACACTACAGGTTGATCCAACTTCGATGTAATGTCCTTAAAACAAGTCAAAATGAGGCTCAGTAGTGTGTGTGGCCTCCATGTGCCTGTATGAGCTCCCTACAATGCCTGGGCATGCTCCTGATGAGGTGGTGGATGGATGGTCTCCTGAGGGATCTCCTCCCACACCTGGACTAAAGCATCCCTTAACTCCTGGGCAGTCTGTGGTGCAATGTGGCGTTGGTGGATGGAGCGAGACATGATGTCCCAGATGTGCTCAATTGGATTCAGGTCTGGGGAACAAGCGGGCCAGTCCATAGCATCAATGCCTTCATCTTACAGGAACTGTTGACACACTCCAGCCACGAGGTCTAGCATTGTCTTGCATTAGGAGGAACCCAGGGCCAACCCAGGCTCACAAGGGGTCTGAGGATCTCATCTCAGTACCTAATGGCAGTCAGGCTACCTCTGGCGAGCACATGGAGGGCTGTGCGGCCCCCTAAAGAAATGCCACACCATGCCATTACTGCCAAACCAGTCATGCCACTGCCAAACCAGTCATGCTGGAGGATGTTGCAGGCAGCAGAATGTTCTCCACAGCATCTCCAGACCTTGTCACGTCTGTCACATGTGCTCAGTGTGAACCTGCTTTCATCTGTGAAGAGTACAGGGCACCAGTGGTGAATTTGCCAATCTTGGTGTTCTCTGGCAAATGCCAAACGTCCTGCATGGTGTTGGGCTGTAAGCACAACCCCCACTTGTGGACATCGGGCCCTCAGAACCACCCTCGTGGAGTCTGTTTCTGATCGTTTGAGCAGCCACATGCACATTTGTGGCCCGCTGGAGGTCATTTTGCAGGGCTCTGGCAGTGCTCCTCCTGTCCCTCCTTGCATAAAGGCAGAGGTAGCGGTCCTGATGCTAGGTTGTTGCCCTCCTACGGCCTCCTCCACGTCTCCTGATGTACTGGCCTGTCTCCTGGTAGTACCTCCATGCTCTGGACACTATGCTGACAGACACAGCAAACCTTCTTGCCACAGCTCGCATTGATGTGCCATCCTGGATGAGCTGGACTACCTGAGCCAATTGTGTGGGTTGTAGACTCTGTCTCATGCTACCACTAGAGTGAAAGCACCACCAGCATTCAAAAGTGACCAAACCATCGGCCAGAAAGCATAGGAACTGAGAAGTGGTCTGTGGTCACCACCTGCAGAACCACTCCTTTCTTGGGGACGTCTTGCTAACTGCTTCTGCTTTCCACCTGTTGTCTATTCCATTTGCACAACAGCATGTGAAATTGATTGTCAATCAGTGTTGCTACCTAAGTGGACAGTTTGATTTCACAGAAGTGTGATTGACCTGGAGTTACATTGTGTTGTTTAAGTGTTCCCTTTATTTTTTTGAACAGTGTATACATACCTCATTCACAACTCCATGTGGTCAGCTGCCCAGGACCACAAACCCATGAGGTCCTGTTCATCAACAAACCATCTTTCCTCCATGTTTCCAGTGTCTTTCTCCCAGATTGGAACTGAACCAGATAGATATTTCTGTAACTACAGAAACTAAAGCCTGCTTGCTATTTGAAATGTTCATCAAGCTATCAGAGGAATGTCAAAGTGAGATGGCTCTAATGCTCCTTCTGAATGTTATTTCCTGGACTGGTGATTGAACCAAAGTTATTGTTACTATTACAACCACCTAGATGTTCATGGAGGTTTTTGTTGCTTCCTTAAGTGTCCTTGGGATATTTTACACATGTAGGAACTGTGGTTTCGTTGAACAGTGCTATAATCAACAGGAGACATTTTCAAGTTTCAGCTTTTCTCAATGTCTAGAGATTCCTTGTTGAGCTACAGATATCCAGCTCAAATATGAAACAAAATAAAAAAATGATTCCCCACACAAACAAAGAAAATAGAACTTAAATAATGTGTCTCCTATGAATATATGAATGTGTAGTCCTCGACTTACAATAGTAATTTAGAGTGATCCTTCAAAGTTACGACGACATTGAAAAAAAGGACATGACCATTTTTCACAGTTATGACTGTTGCAGCATTCCTTATAGATCATATATAATTGACAGACTGGATTTTATTATAAATTTTTGTGCTGGTCAGACAATATATAGTTAATTGGGTATTGGGAGCTGTTCCCTTAAGTGAATGCCTCATGGTAAATGTAGTTAATACCTCATGGTAAATGTAGTTAATGCCTCATGGGAAATGTAGTTCATGTCATGTGATCATATCTGTAATCCTGATTGGTCACTTAATTGACCCTTGGTTGGGTTGGGGGAGTTTCCTTTATTCTTGCTTGGACCCCAACATCCCTTTTCTCCCATCGTTATGGGATGAAGATAACCATATTTCACACTATGAAGACAACTATGCGAAGATTAGACATTCGATGAATCTCAACATCCTCCTTGAGGATGCCTATTACAATCCAATAAAGAAACTTTGTATGGAAGCCTTTGTAGAGTTTATCTAACTGTCTTTATATTCAGCCAGGAAAGTTAAAGACAGAACAATTTTAGTTGTTATTTATTATTTTATATTATAATTTTTAATTGTATATTTACTGAGCATTTTTATTTGTTCTGTTCTCTGGTCTAAGACTGTAATAAACTGATTGATTGATTGATTTGGTCATGTGACCAAAATTCAGTATCAGGGCTGCCTCTGTTCAATCCCTTGGAAAGAAAAACCCTTGACTTCATAGATTAGAGAAAAGGTACTTTGGAAAAGTGACAGCATTCCCTCCGATATTTTGATAATAAAAAGGTTTTAGTGTGCAGAAATAGATATGCTTTCAATGGAAATGAAGGAGAGAGAAGAGAGATAGTATTACAAAATTTGGAATTTATGGTATAATTGGCTGCAAGGTAGACACAAAATAAAGAGATGAAATGAAAGGTTATGGTGTGATGAAATAATTTGGTACGAATAGGCATCTATGTATACTTATGTATAAATATGTAAAGAACTACATAATATATGAAAATATGACATAAATCAAATGTAAAATAATTGTAATAATATTTAGTAATATTCTATATACTTAAGAATATGTCAAAATGAGTGAACACACTACTACAAATATGCTGCAATGAATGGAAATCTGTTTTTTTATTTAATTGTAGAATTTGTTTAATAAAGTTTTTTAAATATTAAAAAAGAGAGAGAAAAGGTACTTTTACTAGCAATGAACTGAACACAGCCAGCAGTGTACAGCCACTGCCAAAAAAGCTAATACAATGCTTAGAGGCATAGCATCAAAATCACATGCAGTATTAGTATTGCTTTATAAATCTTTAATATACACCTGGAATATTGATTCAGGCAAGACCTGAAGGGTGAAGCTGGCGTTGCGGCAGTACAACATGCAATCTTGATCCTCCAAGATCACAGTCAATACCTCCACTGCTGGGCGGTCCTGGCGGACCTAAACCATCCCGTAGAGATGGTGATCGATAAGGGCACATCCTGTCAATCCCAGGGACATCACAAAGTCCCTGGTTGATTCAGGAAAAGCCCTTTTGCTGGCGGCAGAGAGGCAGCCATTCAAGCTGCTGAAGCTGGGACAGCTCCGGAATGGAAGAGATTGAAGGAAAGTGTGTCAGTTTGGTGAGATGAACTTTTACTTATTATTGCTTGAAGAGAACACCCTGAAAGATTTAAAGTGAAATTAAAAGTGAAGAGAAAAGAGTTTAAGTGGTGAAATTAAGCTAGTTAAAGTGAAAGTTTCCGCCCCCTTTTTATTGGAACTTTGAATTTGGTAAAGCTTCTGAATTTTAAACTGGACTGGTTTCTTTTAAATGTTCTATTTTTGTTTTTATTTTCTTAACAATTTTTTGTTTTGATTAATGACTCTTCTTTTTGATTTGAGATTTTTTTTAAAAGGAAGGATTTCATTTTCTCTTTTTGTTCCTGGTACTGGATACATGAGGGGGGAGTGAAAGTAAAGGGAAAAAAGTAGTACTGCCATCTAGAGCCTTGGATATACCGTTTCTTTTTTTTTTTTCTGCTTGTTTATGTACTTGTGCTATACTCAAGGACTCTGAGCTTTGCACTGGAAAAGATAGTGGGATGAGCATGGCAGATTGTTTATGCAGGTGCGTATCTGTGAAACTATAAATAATTAATTAGAGCCTGGAGTTGAAGTTGAAAGAAAGAAGATTGAAGTGACCTTGAAAATACTGGAACTAGAAACTTTTGAGTTGATTTATTGAAGAGCCTTGGATACTCAGTGGCAGTGGCTGGCTTCACATTAGGTTATTTTTCATCTCCTTTTTTACCCCACCCCCCCAAGCTGGACTTTTATACTTGGATCTCAACCTTCTATTCCAGGAACTAGAATGTAAATTTCTTACTTTTTTGCCCTCTTCCCTTTCTCTCTCTTATTAAGAGAAATAATTGGATTAAGGTGCACAAGTTCCTGAAGATTTTTCTTTTTCCCTTTTTATTTTTGGGAGTGGCAATTGCCTGCCTACACTTCTTTTTTTCCCCTCTTTTTTTCTTTTCTCTTTTCTCTCTCTTTCTTTACAGATAAGCACTACAAGATGAACAGAAAGACAACAGCCCCAGCTTCCTCAATACCAATAGCCTCTTCATCATCTGGAGGACAACGGTCAATACAGACAATTTTACAACAGGAGAAAGAGAAGGAAGTGACATTACAGATGATTATGCAAGGAATTCAGATTGAAAAGAGAATGGAGAATATTGAGCAAAGAACTGAAAAGACAGATGAGAAAGTAGAAAATATTCAACAGATGATGATGAAATATGAAGATAGATTTAAAAAAATTGAAGAAGAAGATTCACAAAGGGACAAGAAAATTGGAGATATTGATGCTCAATTGAGCGATGCCAAGAAGAGCAGGTGTGAACTATTAGGATGGGAAATTCTATTTAATTACCTAAGTAATTAGGATGGGATCAGAATTCTACTTAAAATTTCAAAATGTGGAAGAAGGAAAAGGTGAAAATCTTGCTGAAATAATGACAGGAATACTGGCAGAAGCGTTAGAGATAACTAAAGAGAAGATGATGGATGGTATGGATGAAGTGTTCCGTGTCTACACAAGATATGCAATGAGAAGCAGATTACCAAGAGAAGTTCATGTCAGATTCACTATAAAGATTATCAAGACACAGATACTGCAGGTGGTAAGAGAGAAAATAGATATGATAAAGATAAAGAAATTGTGGTGCTGAAACAGATACCAAGAAGAGTAAGAGAGATGAGAAGAGAATAGTTACTTTTGACCAAAGAGTTACTTAAAAGAGGAGTAAACTACAGATGGCTGATGCCAGAAGGTCTCTTGTTCACCTGGCAGGAACAAAGACACAGAATCGACACAGTTGAAAAGCTGAGCTATTCTACTTAGAATATTTCAGAGGAAAGAAGCAAGAAAGGAAGAGTCATTAATTGAATTCCAAGAGGAGTGTATAGCAATAATTGAAAAAGAAAAAGAAGAAGGTGCAGTACATGGTGTACCCAGAGAGCAATGAGAATGAAGACCTACTAGAGGAATAAAAACCCCTCACAAAGCCTAACATGGATGAAAGAAAATTGATTAAAATTAGCATAAATGGACTTAATTTGGCTACTAAAAGAAGGAAAGTATTTCACAGGTTAGAGAAATTAAAATTTGATATAATTTGCCTACAAGAAGTACATATCAAAAAACATGAATATACATTGAAACAAAAAAAGGGAAATTATTTACGTCATTGGCACAATCTAAAAAAAGAGGTGTGATTTTATATATTAAAGACACAATTTTGGCAGAACTAATTTACACAGATGACGATGGAAGGATTTTGATGGTGGAAATAATGGATAATAATGTTAAAACACTTTTAATTGCAATCTATGCTCCAAATTGATAACCAAGAAAATTTTTACAGGAAATTACAAATCAAAATAATTGAACTGGACTATGTTAATATTTGTCTGATGGGAGATCTTAATGATTGGCTGGACTATAAAATGCAGAAATCAACAAAGAAAGCTAGAAAGATACTACCAAAATCTTTCTTTTGAATAACGGAAGAATTTAACTTAAAAGATGCATGGAGAGAGAGAAATGAGGAAAGTAAGCAATGCACTTTTTACTCAAACAGACATGCATCATGGTCCAGAATAGATATGATATGGATGTCAGCAGAATTACTGGCCAACATAAGAAAGACTGAAATAGAAACAAGCATCTGGACAGTGACAGTTATTTGGAAAGGATATAAAAGGAGATCTAGATGGACCTTAAATAATACGGTATTAAAAGAAAAAGACTTCAAACAGAAAATAAAGAATTTGCTTTCTTTTTTAAAGAAAATAGAAAAGAGGATACATCTCTACAAAACCTCTGGGACATGATGAAGGCCTACACAAGAGGCTTGATAATAGACTATACAAGGAAAAGAAATATAAAACAGAAAAAGACTTTCAAAACATTGGAGGATGATTATAAAAGATTGGAAAAAGATTTACAGAAGTCCCCACAAAAAAAAAGACATTAAAAATAAAATGGATATAATTAAACATAAAATGGGACTAATGGAAAGAGAAGAACTAGCACAAAAAATTAAAAATGCTAAACAAAATTACTTTGAAGATGCAAATAAACCAGGTAGATGGCTAGCTTATAAATTGAGAAAGGAAAGAGAATCAAGAAGGATTAGCCAATTAATAAATGAAGAAGGGCATGTTTGCTATGGAGATGAGAAGAAAAAAATTATACAAGATTACTATGGAAAATTGTATTTTCAAGAGAATATTCAAGAAGAAAAAGTTAAGCAATATTTACAGAAAGTGAATTACCTCAGATTCCTAAATGCTAGAAGGGAATATAACTATGATGGAATTAACAGAAGCCTTGAAAAAACAAAATGGTGGAAAAGCACCAGGTCCAGATGGCTTACCAGACTTTTCAGGAAATATTGAATCTTCACCTATTAGAAGTTATGAACGAAGTTATGTTAAAGAAAAGAATACCCAAAACATGGACAGAAGCATATATTATACTTATACTGAAGGAGGATACAGACCTGCAGCAAGTTAAAAATTACAGACCTATATCCCTATTAAATTCAGACTATAAACTTTTTGCTTCAATTCTGGCAGAAAGACTAAACAGATATTTAAATAATTTTTTCCATATTGACCAAAATGGATTCCTGCCAAAGAGACAAATCAAAGACAATGTGAGAATTATTTTGGATACTCTGCAATACTATGAGGCGCAACCTGAAAAGCAAATGGCCTTGATGTTTTTAGACACACAAAAAGCCTTTGACAATGTGAGTTGGCGATTCATCTTCTTTCAACTGACACAAATGGGCTTTGGTAAAAATTTTATTCAAGCCATTGAAACGATATATGATGAACAAACTGTAAAGGTTATGGTAAATGGAGAACTAACAGAATTTATAGATATAAGAAAAGGGAAAAGGCAAGGTTGTCCACTGTCACCCTTGCTGTTTGTGTTAACATTGGAAGTGTTGAATATTAGAGAAGACAAAGAAATAACAGGAATGAAAATCAAAAAGGAAGAGTATAAATTGCAAGCCTTTGCAATGGTATTCATATTAGAAGACCCATTGGAAACAGCACCTAAATTAATAGAAAAAATAGAAGAATATGGAAAATTAGCAGGTTTGAAAATAAATAAAGATAAGACAAAGATATTAACAAAGAATATGTTAGCAAGACGAAGGACAGAGTTGGAAGAAGTTTTAGAAATACGGGTCACAAACAAGGTTAAGTACTTAGGAATATACATTACACCAAGATGTAGCACATTGAAGGAGGATAATTATCTTAAACTCAAACAGCAGATTGCGACAGATTTGACAAAATAGGGAAATTTACAATTATCCTTGATTGGGAGAATATCTACAATTAAGATGAATGCATTGCCTAGAATTTTATTCCAGACAATTCCAAACTGACTAGGGAAAGAGTTTTTTGAATACCTAAATAGAATTGTATTGAAATATATTGTCAGATGGTGCTCCATTCAAAATCCAAGAAAGAAATACCTTCCATTACTCCAATAATTAGAGGAAAGATATATTTTACTGGAAGTCAAGTGGTAGCAACAAAAGAATTCTGAATCTGAGAAAATGAGCGTATAAATCACATATACAAAGTGATGGCAACGTTCCTACCCCCAATAGTTCAATTGGCTCATCCAATTAAAAGTTGTGTATAGCATCATGTGGGCATCTCCAGGTGGTGATGAGGCCTCTGTCCATTGACCTTGACATATTTTGATAAAGAGTTGTGGCTGCGCATAGCATAGGATAGAAGCCTGAGCAAGAACCTTCCCCCCCCCACAACTTATACAGTTCTGTTTTGTAACACCTCCAGCTCGCTTCCCATAACCATGTCCCCCCTCCTCCTCCCGTTACTTATGACAGCCGAAAGATGCAAAGCAAAGGAAGAAAATCTTGAAGGCTGACATTCGGCCCTCCTGCAAAAGAGGCGTTAGTCCTATAAAAGATAAAAAATAGAAGATAATAGAAAATATACATGTAACACCATAATACTATATTTTAGGGTTTATCAGGATATGTCAGCCTTCAAGATTTTCTCCCTTTGCTTTACATCTTTTGCTGTCATAAGTAACAGGGGGAGGAGGGGGGAATGGTTATGGAAAGTGAGCTGGAGGTGTTACAAATCAGAACTGTATAAGCTGGGGAGGTTAGATTCTTGCTTAGGTTTCTATCCTATGCTATGTGCAGCTGTAACTCTTTATTAAAATATGTCAAGGTCAACGGACAGAGGCCTCATCACCACCTGGAGATACCCACATGATGATATACACAACTTTTAATTGGATGAGCCAATTGAACTTTTGGGGGTGGGAACATTGCCATTACTTTGTATATGTGATTTACATGCCCATTTTCTCAGATTCAGAATTCTTTTGTTGCTACCACTTGACTTCCAGTAAAAGATAGCTTTTCTCTGATTAAAGGACTCTAAGTATTTCTTTCTTGGATTTTGAATGGAGCACCAGCTGACAGGATATTTAGTACGAAATGCCTTGACAAGCTTAGGAGCTCTAATATCCTTCTTATTCACCCATTTGGACTGGGAAAGAGGAAAGTGTTTCCAAACAACCAAATATTGGAGTCAACCCCTTTGTTTTTGAGAAATTTCTTCAGTTTCAAAATGTTGTTCACCTTCAATTAGCAATGGCACGGGGGGATCGACCTGAGTCAGTCTCAAGTCGGAGGTATGTTCAGGTTTTAATAAACTAACATGGAAGACAGGGTGGATCCATCAAAGTTTTGGGTAATTTCAGTTGGACTGCCACAGGGTTCACAATTTGTTCAATTGGGAAAGATCCAACATACTTAGGTACAAGCTTTTTTGACTTTTGTGTGGTCTTCAAATATCTGGAGGATAAAAAGACCTTGTCACCAACTTGATATGGTTTTTGTGGAGTTCTCTCTTTCTCTGCAAATTTTTAATGGGCTTGATGAGCATCATCTAATGCTTTACGGGTAACTGGCCAGGTAAGCTGGAGCTGTGTTATCCATTCATCTAATGACTGAATGTTAGGTTTCTCCTGTGGAAGCTTGGGTATGGGCACAAAGTCTTGTCCCAAAGCCACTTTAAATGGAATGGCTTTGGTACAAGAAGCCAGTACTACTATGCACCGAATTGTTATATGCCACCTCAGCGAATGGTAGTTGGTCAGCCCAATCATCTTGCTAATAATTTATATAACATCTAAGATACTGTTCCAATACCAATACAGATACAGATAATCAGAGTTGGAAGGGACCTTGTAGGTCATCTAGTCCAACCCCCGGCCCAAGCAGGAGACCCTACACCATTTCTGACAAATGGCGGTCCAATCTCTTATTGAAAGTCTCAATTGATGGCGCTCCCACAACTTCCAAGGGCAAGCTGTTCCATTGGTTGATTGTTCTCACTGTCAGAAAGTTTCTCCTTGTTTCCAGGTTAAATCTCTCCTTGTTCAGTTTCCATCCATTATTCCTTGTCTGGCCTGCAGGAGCTTTAGAAAATAGCTTGACCTCTTCCTCCCTGTGGCAGCCCCTCAAATATTGGAAGACCACTATCATGTCTCCCCTGATCCTTCTCTTTACTAGACTAGCCAAGCTCAGTTCCTGCAACTGTTCGTTGTATGTTTTAGCCTCCAGTCTCCTAATCATCCTGGTTGCTCTTCTCTGTACTTTTTCTAGAGCCCCAACATCTTTTTTATAATGTGGTGACCAAAACTGGATGCAGTACTCTTGGTGTGGTCTTACTAAGGCTTTATAGAGTGGTATTAGTATTTCCCTACCGAGTTAGTTCTCTCACAAGCCCCATTAGTTTGTGGGTGGTAGGTGGAGCTTAAGCCGAGCTCAATAACTTCAAGAACTCCTTCCAAAAGTTTGAGGTAAACTGGACACCCCTGCCTGAGATTATGCGTTCAGGAACCCCATGTAACCTACAGATATGTAAAATAAACAGTTTAGCCAACGTTTTCGCAGATGGGATTTTTGCACAAGGTATGAAATGTACCTGTTTGGAAAACAAATCTGTTACTACCCAAATAACTGTATTTCCCCCACTTTCAGGTAATTCCACTATAAAATCCATAGAGATTTCCTTCCATGGAGCAGTTGGTCTAGCCATATTTTGTAGTAAGCCTGCTGGTTTACCAGGACGCCGTTTAGCTGAGGCACAGAAGCACAGCTAGCCACGTAAGTCTCAATCTCCTTTTTCAAGGTAGGCCAACAAAATTGCTTTTTAACCAAGTGTAAGGTCTTCAAGAATCCAAAATGTCCAGCAGCTTTAGAGTCATGAGCTTGCTGTAATATTTGGTTTCTCAGCTTTGCTGGCACATATAATTTGGCCCCCTCCCATGCCAATCCATCTCTAACCATACAGTTATTTGAGTGAGCAAGGAACCAATCATCAAGTTTTAGAGCCTCTTTTAATTGTGCAGATAAATCATTTGATAAATCAACTTCCTTCTTTTTCTGGGCTCTGGTAATCACTGGAGCTGCCAACTGTTTGGTTGGGACAATAGGCTATACCACTTCTTGGTGAGCACTATTATATTGAGGTAATCTAGATAAAACATCTGCAAGAATAAAACTAAAACTGCTACAAGATGCAAGAATAAGAGGAGGGTTTGCCTTGCCTAATTGGGTGTTGTATTACCAGGTGACAAATCTGATGTGGGTAAAGGAATGGATAACTTTAAGGAACAGTAGATTATTGACCTTAGAAGGGCATGACTTGGGATGGCATGCCTTCCTTTGGTACAAGGGAACTAAAACACAGGGGTATTTTAGAAGACATTACATCCGAGAGAGGCATTGTTTTTGAATTGGGAGAAGATAAAAAGACAATACTATTTAAAAATTCCATTATGGATATCTACCATTGAAGCTTTTTCTTATCCAATAATATATAAAAAGGAACAGTTAGATATGGTGAGATATTGAATGAAAAGGGTGAACTTCTATCTATGCAAGCTTTGGAAGAACAAGGTGTAAAAATGAACTGTTTTTCATATTTCCAAATAAAATCTAGATTTGACAAAGATGTTAAAACAGAAGGTATTTATGATAAGTTGACTGATTTAGATAAAATTTTGATGGGTACTGATGAAAAGGTAATTAAAAAACTTTATGGACACTTATTAGAATTTAAATTGGAGTAGGAACAAGTTAAAGAAACAATGATTGCTTGGGGGAAAATTTTGGATACAGGATTGATTTAGAAAAATGGCAAAAATTGTGGTCTCAAAATTATAAAATGACAATGTTAACTGCATATAAAGAAAATTTGTATAAGATGTTTTACAGGTGGCATCTACCCCCTATGAGACTTGCAAGAATGTTTAAGAATAAATCAGATAAATGTTGGAAATGTCATCAGATACCTGGTTCATATTACCATATGTGGTAGACATGCTTGGATGCTAAAAAAAATATTGGATTAAAATCCACACATGGTTGGAAAAAAATAATAAAACAACATACAGACTTTAAACCAAAGTTCTTTTTATTGGGAATTATACCAGAAATATACAACAAAGAGCGGAAATATTTGATTGTAAATGTTTTAACAGCGGCTAGGATTGTATTTGCTAAGAATTGGAAAACGATAAAATACCTATGCAGGAGGAAGTTATTAAGGAAATTATGGACTGTGCTGAAATGAGTAAACTGACATTTGAAATTAGAGAACAAGAAGATAAACAATTTTATATGATACAGGATTTGTTTTATCAATGATTGGACAAAAAGACATGGTAACGTAATAGACAGAACGTTGGTACTTACCTGATACGCCCATTCTCTGTGAGCTGTGAAGAGCATCCAGACACGGGAGCTGCTTCAGTCTCTTCTGGAAAGGCTGGGCTTAAAACTCTGGGATGCTCCTCCTCCTCCTCGGGGCTCCTCCTCAGCATCCCCCAGTTTTGCAAAGACTAAGTGCCAAAGTTCGGAACTCATCATCTAATCTAGATCCCTGACTGGAAAGGAACCCCACCAGATGGAAAGAAATGGGTGGGGCTGGATGCTCTTCACAGCTCACAGAGAATGGGCGTATCAGGTAGTACCAACGCCCTTTCTCCCATGAGCTGTTCAGAGCATCCAGACATGGGACATACCAAAGCTTGGCCTGTCCTTAGGGAGGGACTCTGTCTGGATCGAAATCCACTCCTGTACTTTGTGGACCCTCTGCAGGACTCTTCTGCCAAATGAAGAGTCCGCTGAGGCATAGGTATCAATTTTATAATTTCTGACAAAGGGAGATGGTGAAGCCTAAACTGCCGCTCTGCAAATTTTGTCTATGGAGGCCTGTGTGGCCCATGCTGCTGACGTTGACGCACTCCTCGTTGAGTGGGCTGTAATGCCCCTAGGAACTGAGATGGATTGGCATTCATAACTTTTAGCTATGATGGCTCTCAACCATCTCCCAATGGTCGTGGATAACACCTTTTGTCCTAAGGTGGATGGGTTGAAGGATAGAAATAGAGCCTCAGATTTTCGAAATGCCACTGTGCAGTCTAGATAGATGCGTAAGGCCCTTCACATGTCAAGACTATGCCATTGATGTTCCAGCCTATGAGCTGGTTTCGGACAGAAATTCGGAAAGACCAACTCCTGCGCTCTGTGGAAGGTTGAATTTACCTTAGGAGTGGATGATGGATCCAAATGGAGAATCAGTCTGTCCGCATGAAACACACATGGGTCCTTACACATTGACAATGCCGCCAACTCAGAAATCCTTCTAGCTGATGTGATTGCAATTAGGAAGTCCACCTTATATGTCAGGAATTTAAGGCTAGTGGTTCTTAGAGGCTCGAACGGACCAGTTTTAAGAGCGGTTAACACCTTGTTGAGATCCCAGGTGTGATAGCGGGGAATTACAGGAGGTCATAAGTTTGCAGCACTCTTGAGAAAACTGCGGACATGTGGATGGTGTGCTATGGAGCGGAGGTCACCCCAGGTTATTACCGAGACTAAAGCCACCATCTGTCTACATAACGTATTTGGAGATAAGCCCTTGGTCAACTCCTCCTGTAAAAAGCCCAATAATTGTCCTATTGATGGAGCAGTTTGGTCGATCTTAGACCCCTGACACCAGTGACAGAAGGCTGACCACGTGGCTTCGTATATACGATTTGTTGAGGCCTGTCTGGATGCTTGAATAGTGGCAATAGCATCCTCTGAAATTTGTTGCGCCCTTAAATGGCTCTGCTCAATCTCCATATGGCTAGACTAAGCCATTGTGGGTTCGGGTGAAGTATCGGCCCTTGGGAGAGGGAAACCTTTGACGGTGGAATTTTCCAAGGTTGTTCTCTCAACAGGTCCTGTAAATCTGCGAATCACGTTTGCCTGGGCCAGTAAGGGGCGACCAATATCAATTCCGCTCGTTCCTCCAATAACTTCTGGATCAACCTGGGTATTACCGGGAGTGGAGGAAATGCATATAGAAGTCCGGGAGCCCACGGACATCACAGGGCACTGACGGCCTCCGCCCTCTGAGTCGGGTACCTTGAAATATACCGGGGCAATTGGACGTTTAGAGGAGAGGCAAATAGATCGATCACTGGTTGCCCAAACCTCCACACTGCTTCCTGGAAGACAGACAGGTGCAGGCGCCACTCTGCCTGATCTATCGTGGCCCTGCTGAGCCAGTCTGCTTGTGTGTTTAATGCCCCTGCTATGTGTTCTGCCTTGAGCAAAGACAGATTGGCCTTGGCCCATTTGAACAACTTGGTCGTCTCCAGCATCAGAAGTTTGGAATGAGTACCCCCCTGTCTGTTTACATGGACCTTGGTTGTGTATTGTCTGTCAAGACCAGAATGTGGCATGAATGGAAAAGGGGTAAAAAACTGTAAGGCCAGGTGAACTGCTCGCAGTTCCAACAGGTTGATGCTGTGCGATTGTTCAGAAATAGACCAAATTCCTTGTGCAGTGTGGGATTGGAAGTGAGCTCCCCATCCTACCAGGCTGGCATCAGTTGTGATCGTTACCCTGTGGGGTTCCTTAAAAGGACACCCCCTGTTGATCGTTTTGTCCAACCACCAGCGCAGCGATCAGAGAATGTTGTGCAGTACCTTTATCCGGACGTTGGAGGTGGATCTTCCGGATAGGTAGCAGGAACCATTGCAGCTCTCTATAATGATATCGAGCCCAAGGCACAATGGAAATACAAGAAATCAGTTTCCCTAACAGTTGAGACAGCAATGCCAGGGAAACCCTCCTTAAGACCCTGATCTCTTTGGCCGAGGACTGAATACTGTTTAACCTGTCCTGAGAGAGAAAGACCTTGCCCTCCATGGTATCTATCACTGCCCCCAAATGAACTAGCCTAGTTGAGGGGATCAAGTGGCTTTTATCCCAATTTATGGAAAAACCATGACCCTGAAGGGTCTCCAGAGTAAACTTGGTATCTAATTTTGCTTGATGTCTGGAAGATGACAAAATTAAAATATCATCCAGATAACATTGTAAGCAGACAGATTTTATTCTGAGCGAGGAAGCCAACACCACGAGGACCTTGGTAAAAGTCCTAGGGGCTGAAGCCAGAACGAATGGCAGGGTGATATATTCGTAGTGCCGATCACAATAGCAAAATCTAAGATATCTGTAGTGGGCAGATCTGATTGGTATATATAGATAAGCTTCTGTGAGATCTATAGAGGTCATGATATCGTTCTGTCTGATGCTAAGCAGAATGGACTGGAGAGTAGTCATCTTGAAGTTCTGATAAACCAATGATTTGTTCAAGCGCTTGAGGTCCAGAATTGCCCTCTAGCCCCCCCGAACTTTTTGGGACCATGAACAATAGAGAGTAACAGCCTTGACCTCGCTGTTCAGATGGGACCTCTCTAATGGCCCGAATATGCAGAAGATGATTAATAGCTTCCTGCATCAACACCCTTTTAATGGGATTCGTGGACCTAGGACTCCTAATGAAAAAGTTTGGGGGGGAGGATTGAAACTCCAGCGCCAAACCAAACCTAATAGTGTCCCTGACCCACGCATCAGAGGTGGAGCTGTCCCATTGATCAGCAAACAGTTTTAACCGCCCACCAATGGGAACTGCTGTCAAGAGCTCACTTGGGGTGATGAAAAAATCAGCCTCTAGTGCCTCAGGGGTTTCTACTATTTTCGCCTCCCCACTGACATCTATCGGAGGATTCAGGCCTATCCTGTCTAAAACTGGGCCTGTAGCCTGATGTTCTCTGAGATCTGGAAACATAGGCACCCTGATAATAGGACCGAAAGGAACCCCTTCAAAAGGACTGGGGCATTCTGTTTTCAGACCTATGAAAAAGAGGGAGAAGCACTCTTTTCTTGTTTCTATTTTCTATAAGGAGGGGCTCCAAGACACTGCCAAATAATTTATCTCCCGACATTGGGGCTGATGCCAACTTGCATTTATGCTTGGTATCCGCTTGCCAATGTCTGAGCCATAGCAGTCTCCGTGCTGATACGTGAGATGCTATGGCCCTAGACAAGAATTTGACTGCGTTAAATGTGGTGTCAGCGGAGAACTCTGCAGCTGTGATAATTTTAGCTATGTCCTGGTGAGCTCTGACATATGATGCTGGCAATATATCCCTTAGGTGGGAGAGCCATCGGAGGGAGGCGCGTGTAAAAAAGGACGCAGCTGTAGCTGCCTTAATGGCCCAAGCATCAGAAACATGCGCCCTACGTAGTGCTAACTCTGCCCTCTTTTCTTCCGGTCTCAGGGCTTCCTCGGCTCATTAGGGAAGGTGGAAGAAGAGGCCAGTGCCACAATAGGTTCATCCACCTCGGGCGTCTTGAGAAAATTTGCAAACTCTGGTGCCAAATTAAAATATCGCTTATCGTACCCTGTTGGGGCTGGGTATGATGCTGCTGATGCCCATTGATTTTGCACTAATTCAGCAAACATACGAGGGACAGGGATAGTCTCCAGGGATAGTCAGTTGCGAGAATATTAGGTCTTGGGATTCGTGCTGAGACTCTGTTGGTAATGGATGAGAGTCTGCTGTGCCTAGCTTAGCGTTGTTCTTTGCCTTGAACAGTAAAGATGTAAAGAGGTGTGGCCGAAAAAGGCCAGAAAAGGTAGGTTGGTCTGGAATGAGGCCTTCGTCATCCGACATTCCCCGTTCTAGCGGGTCTGCCTCTGACAGCTCCAAGTCCATCTGATGGATCGAGCCCCCCTCCATGGAAACCTTCTGGTCCTCAAAGTCCACCTCCTCCCGAAGGCCCTGGGGCAGTATGTTAGGCATATTGGGGAATACCTGAGATTGATGTTGTTGGGTATGCCCAAAGGAGCGGGCGGACAGGGATCCCACATCTGAAGTGGTTGAGAAGTGTCTGGTCCAGATGGATTGCTGAACTCCAGCAGCAATGCCCCTTTGAATGGCCATCTCCATCCATTGCCTCATTTCGATGGGAATAGACTCAGGTAATCCCTCTTCCTGTCTTAGGCCGGCGGCCATAGGGGTGAAGGTTGCCTCAGGAATTGGCCGGCCAGTGCTCAATGGAGGAGATGTACCTATGGGGATTTGTCTAGGAACAGCCTGTCTGGGCTGGGTAGATAAGTCCAAGGGCCCCATCAATAGGTTTGGGTTCTGATCAGTCATGGCTATCTTGTCTGCCTCCCTGGCTTGTTTTTGCAATTGTCTTTTCAATGCTAGGTGCCTTCTATGGGCATCCTTATCTGCTGCCTTAGAGGCCTTTTTGGGACCCACAGGCTTGTCATGGGGCTTACTTGGCTTGGAGCGAAAGCGTTGTCACGTTCCATTTTGTATGATGGATTGTCTTGCCTCTGAGTGTAAATTTATTTTTTAAAAAATTTATTATGATTATTATTGCTATTGATATCGATATCCCTTGCGGTTGATATCAGAAAGCTCCTCCAGGAAGTTAAGACTGAATATTTATGGTAATAAGAGATTAAATGGAGAACAGTATATCAGGGTCCCCAGCAAGGGAAACCCTGCTATTACAGGCTCTGATGTGCCTCCTTGCCTGTCAGAGATAAACGCCCTGCAATATAACTGTCACTTGCAATTTCTGATTGATTAAATGGTCCCGAAGGCAAATACACAGAAATGCCTGCAAATAAGTATCCGTTTAGTTCCATGTTAGCCAGAGGAATAGCTAAATCCAGGGAAGGCACAATGGACAGTCAATGTCTCGGTCCCCAGCAAGGGAAACCAGCAAGAAAGGAGGCTGTGATAATTGCTTTCTCAGTCCCCAGCAAGGGAAACAAATGAGAAATGGAGGCTGTTATGATTGGGTGTGAAATTGAGGCAGCTGTTGGAAAGGGCAGGAAGCAGAATCACCTATGCCAAGCCTGAGCCGTCTGGAAAGTCTCTGCTGCTGCTGCCCTAACTGCTATTTGAACGCTGCTGTCAGGAGAAAGCAGCAAAGCCAGGAAAGCCGCGGCTGTGAATGTTCCGATCTGATCGCAAATCCGACGATGGGAGAGACAGATAAGGCTTTTTGCTGAGGCGAAAGCCTCAAGCTGTTTGCGGATTGACAGACTCCGCTGATTTCCAAGGAAAGTGATCGGAATGGAAGATAAGGCTGTTTTGTGAGGTGAAAACCTCAAATTGCCTAAGGGGTAGTAGGCTATGCTAATCTACGAGGGAAGGTGATCAGAATGGTAGATAAGGCTAATTTGTGAGGCAAGAGCCTCAAACTGCCTGCTAAGTAGCAGGCTCCGTTAATTTACGAGGGAAAGTGAGTTTTAGAATTGTTAGTTTTTGTCTAGATCGATGGGAAAGCCGAATTATGGTGAAGGGTTTTAAAGATCCAACTTGAATTTGAGCAAAGCCATTCCAGTCAGGGAGTGCACAACCACTTACCAAGAAGGCTGAGCTAAAACAGGGGATACTGAGGAGCAGCCTCGAGGAGGAGGAGGAGCATCCCGGAGTTTTAAGCCCAGCCTTTCCAGAAGAGACTGAAGCACCTCCTGTGTCTGGATGCTCTGAACAGCTCATGGGAGAATAGATAATTTTGTGATAGAAATTTAATAGATTGATATAAAACATAATATAGACATATATAACCATTGGTTGAAAGTATAATATAAATTTTAAGATAAAATTTGGAATATCTCGTATAAAATGATGGAATAAATAGTTTAGTCATGGATGATTAATAACCGATAAATATATAACTATACGTTAGTTTGACAATGTGAAAATTGATATAAACTGTGAGTAATGACTACAAAAGGATAGCACAAAAGATTTGTAACCAACTGACACACTGTATGTATATAAAATTGAAGATGGTTTTATGTTTTTATGTTTTGTATGTGTATGTCTGTTTTAAAAAAATAAAAACTCTTTTAAAAAAAGAATATTGATTCAGGCAATACCTGAAGAACATTGACAGGAAGAAACAAGCTGAAGCCAATCCTAGAGCCCAGCCCGAATAGCCAGGCAACCAGAGTTCAATCATCAGTCAAAAAGATGTTTTGGGAACGGCAGCACCAATCTTCAAATGTTTGGCGAGTGGTTCATATTTATGATGGTTGCTGTGTCCCAAGGTCATGTGTTCCCCTTTTGTGATCTTCTGTCAAGCAAACTCAATGGGGAATCCAGATTAATTTAACAACCATGTAACTAAATTAACAAATGCAATGACAGCAACATAAATTTTGGACTCAATTCTGGTCATAACTCACAGACTACCTGTAAATGACATCAAGAGCCTTGGTGGCACAGTGGTTAGAGTGCTGTACTGCAGACCACTTGTGCTGCCTGCTGGATGCCTGCAATTGTTCCCCAAACCTCAAAATCTTCAACATTAGATTGTCTACTATTGACCTCATCCCTTTAAGGACATTAGAGAAGGAGAAAATTGGCTTTGATGTATATTTCTGTAAAACTTTGATTCGCTGAGCACTTCTGAAATCAATATATGAAAGAGAATCTGAGATAATCTAAACTTGGAAGATTAATTTAGTCTATTTATCTATTCTTTTAGAAGATTATTCTAAAAATAGAATGAGGAAGTGACATTTAGTAGTCATGGAAGGTTTCATTTATTGAGGAAAAAACAATAGACAGGAATATAATTTCACAGAAAAGAGAATTATTTTGGGGGGAGCCATGAAAATAACATTATTCTGACTCTACTTCTTTGAATGTAAAGATGTGTAACGTGCTGTTGTAAATCTGATGGCTTTAGCTTCCATTGAGGAATTTCTATTACAAATCCTTAAAATGCATCTTGGTGAGAAATCCAGTAAGGCATCCAAATCCTTTTGTAAATACTCCCTCAGAATGGAGTGAAACCACGAGATCATCTGCTAATGCCAGTGTTCAATAAAAAAAGCATTTCCTACAAGAGCTATATTTCTGTTTAAAAGTCTTCATGGAACGAAATAGAAATAGAATAGAATAGAGTGGGGTAGAATAGAGCAAAATAAGGAATAGAACAGAACAGAATAGAGTTGGAAGGGACCTTGGAAGTGGGAGACCTTATACCATTCAAGACAAGCAGTTGTCCAGTCTCTTCTTAATAAAAGCAGTTTGTTTCCCTGAATATATGAAAATTCTCATTGTTTTCAATTGCTTTTCTCCAGAAGGAAAACACTCTATCTCTCTCCACCAACCCACACAAAACACAAACACAAACTGCTCCCTCAACCCAACTGTATTTTTCTTGATGAAAACAATCCAATTCAGACTCAAAACCTCACTGACAAATCAGGCTCCAGTTTGACAATATGATTATAAAAAATGGGCACAGCTTAAGTCTGGCTGTTGTTTAGGATAGGACTCTACCCATGTGGGTATACTTTAGCCTGCTCCCAAATGTTAAAGGTTCCTTTGGACATACATTTTGGACATATTTACCTACTTGCAAATCCTGAAATCCCTGTCCTATTCTTATTCATTTCACGTAGTAATAATCATGTTTATATTTATATCTGTTATCTAATACATGCTTGACAAAATAAAATAAATACATAAATTAAAATAAAATAAAGTATTGCAGGCTAATTCTGCTGACTGCCAGCAGTTCGATTCTGACTGGCTCAAGGTTGATTCAGCCTTCCATCCTTCCAAGGTGGATAAAATGAGCATCTGGATTGTTGGAGGCAAGAGGCTGACTCTATATAGTGCTTAGAGAGGGCTGTAAAGCACTATGGAGCACATATATAACTTATGTCTAAGGGCTATTGTTGTGCCTTCCCTCCCTCCCTCCCTTCCTTCCATCCATCCATCAATGTTGCGCAGTGGTTAGAATATAGTATCGCAGGCTTGTTCTGCTGACTGCCACCAGTTTGATTCTGTCTGGCTCAAGGTAGACTCAGCCTTCCATCCTTCTGAGGTGGGTAAAATGAGGACCAAGAGGTTGAGGCAAAGAGGTTGACCCTGCAAACTGCTTAGAGAGGGCTGTAAAGCACTGTGAAGCAGTATATAAGTCTATTGCTATTGCTGTATCCTCTGCTATAATGCCAGCTTGTAACTAATTTCTGAATAAAATGTTCCCAAACAGCTTTAATTTATTCTACAGTCAAAGAGTACTGCTGCATCGTATTGATGAGTCTATTCCCCTTTAAGATTAATTCTTTGATCTCTCTGGCTTCCTGCAGCCAGCCTTCAAGTCCCCTCTTATTTATTTTCCAGACAGCAAAGCCTACCCATGAGAGAATTTCTTACCCTTAATTTCAAAAACTTCATATACTATTTTATAATTTTTTTTTTAAATATAGTTTATTAATTTTTACAATTAAAACCAGTCACAATACATACACAAATAAGCAAAAGAAAGAAAGAAAGAAAAGAAAGAAAAGAGAAGAGGAAGAGAGGGAAAGGATTTTAAGAAAAGAAAGAAAGAAAGAGGTTACAGGATTAAAAGTATTCTTATTTTAACAGTTTGCAAGATCTTCTTTTGTTTTCATCACCTTAACTTGTGTCATATAACCACACCTGTTTTTAACTTATATCGCTACCTCGTTATTATGTATTGATACTTTTCTTTTATGCCTTATAATATATTATTTATCTTTGGTCAATCCAATTATACCAACAATTCCAGCTGTCATAGTATAGTGAAGTGTCTTTGTTTTTTAGCGCCAAAGTCAATTTATCCATTTCTGCGCATTTTGAGATTTTTTCAATAATCATTTCTTCTGATGGAATTTGGTGTTGTTTCCAATGTTGAGCGAAGGCTAATCTGGCCGCTGTTAAAATGTGTATTGTTATGTATTTGGTTTTTTTGGAAATTTGCTTATCAAAAATCCCTAGTAGGAAGGATTCTGGTTTGTATTCGATCTGCTCTTTGGTGATTTCTTCCAACCAAGTTTTGATTTTCTTCCAATACTTTTGGGTTTCTGCACAGGACCACCACATATGGAAAAAGGTTCCTTCTTTTTTCCTACACTTCCAGCAATGCAAACTCATGTTGGGGTGCATCTTCGCTAACCTCGAAGGGGGGAGATGCCATCTATAAAACATTTTATAAAGATTTTCCTTGTATGCTGCCGATTTGGTAATCTTATTGTTTCTGCCCCAAACTTTCTCCCATTCCGCTAATGTGATGCTGCGCCCTACGTTCTTACTCCAAGCAATCATATTTCCTTTTACGATTTCTTCTTCTAGTTCTGTTTCTAATAAGTAGTTATAAAATTTTGTTATGTTTTTTTTATTTGATCCTAATAAAATTTTATCTAACTGTTGCAGTTTGTTATTAATTCCGAATTCTTTTTTGTCTTGTTTATATCTGCTTTGAATCTGAAGATAAACCCATTGATCAATTTTATGTCCTTGCTCTTGAAGATCTAGCCTCGGTTTCAAATTTCCTTGTGGGTCTAATAAGTCTTTGTATTTAATCATTTTGGTAAGCTCCAAATTGTTTGGGTGAATCATTGCCTCCATTGTTGAAATCCATACTGGTACTTTTGTATAATGTTTTTTCCTTATTTTCCTCCAAATTGTTAATAGTGCGTCTCTAATTAAATGTCTATGGAAATATTTTTGACTGGTTTTCCCTACGTCCCATAGAAAGGCGTGCCACCCCCTTTGTAAATCATGGCCTTCTAGAAATAGTATTCTTTTATTGGTTAAATTCACCCAATCCTTCAACCAAACTAATGAGGTGGCCATATGGTATAACTCCCAGTTTGGAAATGCTAACCCTCCCCTGCTCTTCATATCCTGCATTGCTTTTACATTTATTCTGGGTTTTTTCCCTTGCCAAATAAATTTCAGGGTTGTTCTATTGAGTTCTTCAAAAAACTTTTTATGTAATTTAATTGGGATCGTTTGGAATAAATACAAAAATTTAGGGAGAATGTTCATTTTAATAGTAGCAATTCGGCCTAGTAGTGAAATTTGAAGTTTCCCCCACGATTCTAAATCTTTCTTTACCTGATGTATCAGTTTATCATAATTGTTTTCTTTAAGTGTCTTACAGTGTGGGGTTAGCCAAATTCCTAAGTATTTCACTTTCTTTGTCACTTGTATCTGCATTATTTCTTCTAGTTCTATTTTCTGTTTTTCTGTTAGGTTTTTGGTCATTAATTTGGTTTTTTTTTTGTTTATTTTAAGTCCCGCTACTGCTCCAAATTTCTCTAATTCACTCATCAATTTTGGTCCCCTGTCTTTTGGTTCTTCAAGGAAGAAAATCATGTCGTCCGCAAACGCTTGCAATTTATATTCCTCTTTCTTAACTGTTAATCCCTTTATATCTGAATTCCGCCTAATTCGTGTTAATAATGTCTCTAATGCTAATATGAAGAGCAGGGGAGAGAGTGGGCAACCCTGTCTCACTCCTTTTTCTATCTTTATTGGGCGGGTGCATTCCCCATTCACTATTATATTAGCTTGTTGTGTGTCATATATAGTTGTTATAATATTTTCAAATTTGGTACCCAGATTCAAATTATAAATTTTTTGAATTAAAAATTGCCAATTCAAATTATCGAAAGCTTTTTCTGCATCTAGAAACATGAGTGCTACTTGTCTCTCTGGGTGGGCTTCATAAAATTCTAGTACGTCTAATACTATTCTTAGATTATTCTTTATTTGCCTAGTTGGAAGGAATCCATTTTGATCTTCATGTATATACAAGTTTAGCAATCTTTTTAATCTGTTTGCTATAATAGAAGTGAATATTTTATAATCAGTATTTAAGAGTGAAATCGGCCTGTAATTGTTTATATATCTGGGATCTGTATCCTCCTTCGGGATCAGCGAGATCAGTGCCCCCCTCCATGAGTCCGGCATCCTAGCTGCTAGTAAAACGTCATTAAAAACTTCCACCATAAGTGGTCCGATTTGATCTGCTATTGCCTTGTACAGCTCCCCTGGGATCCCGTCTGGGCCCGGGGTTTTATTATTTTTCTGGCTCTCTATTGCTGATTTCAATTCCGATTCAGTAATGTCTTTATTTAATAGTTCAGCCATTTCTTCCCCAATTGCCTTATCCTTTACTTCATCTAGATAATTCCTTATTCTATCTTCACTGACATCCTCTCTTTTGTATAAATCTTCAAAGTATTTATGAATGATTTCTTTTTTCTGTTCTATTTCCTGGTATGTATCTCCTTTGCTATCTATTAACTGGTATATCAGTCTCTTCTCTTTCTTTTTTTTCAATTTATAAGATAGCCATCTTCCTGGCTTGTTGGCATGTTCAAAATAGATTTGTCTAGTTAAGTTCAAATTCATAGTCATTTTCTCTTGATCAATTAAATTCAGTTTGTGTTTGACTATACTTATCTGATTTTGCAGTTTGGATTCTTTTGGGTTATTTTGTAGAAGGGTTTCTAGCTCCTTAATTCTCTGTTGTAATTTGTTTTGTTGGGAATATTTTTCCTTGTTTCTCTTAGCATTATAAGAGATTGTTGTGCCTCTTATAACCGCCTTCATCGTATCCCAGACATTTTGTTTCGTGGTTTCTCCGTTATCATTTTCTTTAATAAAAAAAATCAATTCCTCCTTTAATTTATTAATATATTCTTTCTCTCTTATTAATTGAGTGTTTAAGGTCCATCTTTTCTTTGGTTTTGCCCTGCCCTTCCATATTACCTGTATTGGATTATGGTCTGCCCATTCATTAGGCAAAATTTCCACTTCTTTTGTCTCATTTGCTATCTCTCCACTCATCCATGCCATATCAATCCGTGTCCATGTTTGGTGGGGATTTGAATAAAATGTAAATTGTCTTTTTTCAGGATGTAATCTTCTCCATATATCTGTCAGATTTAGCTCTTTCATCATTTCCCTACAAATCTTGGGGAGCTCTCTCTTCCCCTTTTTATTCTTCCCGGCATTACTGTGATCCTTTTGGAAATCAGCAATGGAGTTGAAGTCCCCTACCATACAAATATTTCTTTTTTGCAATTCAACCAATTTTCCATATAGGTGTTTAAAAAACTCTTTTTGGTCTCCATTTGGGGCATATATTACTACTAAAAGAATTGGAATATCATTAATCCAGATCTGCAAACCCAGAGTCCTTCCTTCTAAGTCCGACCATATAAGCTCAGATTTCAAATCCTCTTTCACATATACTGCAATTCCCTTCTTTTTCTCCTCATCTGCTGGTGTGGTAAATAATTTTCCTAATTTCGGGCATTCTAAATATTTTTCATCCTTCTTCTTTATATGGGTTTCTTGCAGGCACGTTATATCTGCATTATGTTTAATTAATTTAGATAATATCCTTTTTCTCTTAATTGTTGAATTTAAACCATTTATGTTTATTGATAGTAATTTTTTTTCTTCTCCCATCTATTTAGTTTTGTTTTGCTCTTTGTCGTGTAACAATTCCTCTCTCTTCTTGCGCTTGTATTGATGTAGTTCCTTCTGTCTTTTGTTGTGGATAGGTATTTTCTTGGTTTCCTACCGTTCCAGTTCTATTTTTATGTCCACTGTATTCTTCTTGAAACTTTGTGTCCAATTTCTCCCTACTACTTTGCTCCTGTGGGCCCACCATCCGTTCGTAAAAATCCTGGGCTTTTTCCATAGTATCTATTTTGATTTTCCTCTCTTTCCACGACACTAACATTCCTTCTGGAATAAGCCATTTAAATGTGATTCTTTTTTTATTTAAATATGCTGCCAGAAATTTATAGTCACGCCTTTGTTCCCTTATTCTCCTCGGTATCTGTTTAAGAATCACAATTTCTTTCTCTTTGTAGGTTATAGTTTTATCTCTTGAGGTTCTATATATCATGTCTCGAACACATCTTCTAGTGAATCGTATATGTACTTCCCTAGAACAATTGTGGCATCTTGCATAATTTGTATTGACCCGGTAGACTTCATCAAACTCTTTTTGAATTTCATCTTTATCCATCTTCAATAAACCGGCCAGTATTTCTGCCATCAAGTATTCCAGGTCTTCTTCTTTTGATTCTGTCACATTTTGGAATCTTAGGTAAGTTGCTGCCTTGTCCATTTCTAGGAGGACAAGGGAGTCCTCCATTTCTTTGCTCATGCTTCTGAGATCTTCATCCACCCTTTCTAATTCCCTTTCTGTTCGTTCGGTTCTTTTCTCTACTTCTTTTATTATAACTTCGTTTTTCTCCAAGGCCTGCTGCAACACCCCCACTTTATCCTCTACTTTGGAAATGTCCGCTTTCATTTCTGTCTTTAGTTTCCCCATTTCTTCCTTCAATTCATTGATATCTGCCCTTGTTTCACTGTGGTTTTTAATCATTGTTTCTTGCAATCTTGTCAATGAGTCCTGTAAAGTTAGGAACATTGCTTGGATATTAGCATTCGAGATGCTAGTTGACTTCTCTGTTGGTAGTGTTTCCTCTATTGTTTTTTGTGCCATGGGTGAAGTTGTTGTCAAAGTAGTCATTATTGTGGGATTAACCTTCCTACCAGATTTCAAAGCAGTGGTAGTTGTAGTAGTCATTTCCTTTAAAATTTGTTTTTGTTGTTGTACAATATTGAATATATTATTCCAAATTGGCATTCAGTATTCTTAGTTCTGTAACTAAAATTGACCAAGATCTATCAACCTATTAAGTAGCTATATTCTTGACTAATTAGTAAAGTGTATATATTTTTCTCTAGTTTAACTTCAATATAAAGTAACCTTAACTATAAAATATATTACATTCACAGATAAACCCACACAAAGAAATATAATATTGGTCTAGAGAGCTCTAAGCTTATTAAGTAACTAATGCTTAATATTCTTACTGTCTCCCCTATATTCCCATTCAAATTATAACAATCTCTATTAATAATAACTTAACTAAATTAATCCAATATTTTAACACTCTAATATTTCATTACTAAATGTACATATTTATCAAGAGGAAATCAGAGGGGGAAAAAAAAAAGCAAGCATATTTCAACATAGCATACCATCCACAAGTAAGAAAGAAGAGAGGCTATTTTAGTAAGTATGTACACACAGAAAAGGGTTGAGGAAAAGAAAAAAGAAAATTCCAAAGACAAGAGTTTTTGTTTCCGCTTTTCACTTTGGAAGCTTCCACTTCTAGCACACCGGAAATGGCAAATGAAGATTTGCTGAGTAACAGCTGCCAGTAAGCAATATTCCCACTCGTTTCAGCGTTCTGGATACTGCCTATGGCGTTGCTCTGTCTTTCCCCCCGATCGGCTTCGTTCTGCTTCTGGATCCAATTTAATAGCTTCAATTCAAATGTTAGTGATAATAGAGTCTTCAGACTTCCAAAATTCTCTTTACTTCTTTTTTATTTCCGACTCTCTTCTGCCTGCCAAGCTCTTTCACATTCACTAAACCAATTCTTTTGTAGCCGCTTCGTCTTGGAGCTCACAGCTGGCATTCACACAGTATTTAACAGCCTGAAATCAGTCTATTGTCAGTCAAATATCTTCTCTGCCACGACTCTCTTTCCCCCCCCCGAGCTTGCAAACTTTCACTCACTTTTTCTTCCCATCGGTGGCAGTCCGGACTTCGGAGCCTCCATTGTTAGGAGGCTGTTCTTGATCGTTGGGCTCTGGAGGGCTTCCTCTTCGTTACAGGGGGGTTGCTTTCCCCACACTGCAGCCCGAGGTTCCCCCACACCGGCACGGGTCTCTCCAAGACTCGAGCACCCCGAAAGATCGCACCAAACTCAAGAAAAGGGAGACTAGAATCACGAGCAGATTTCTGCCCCTCTGACCGTCCTTGCCTTGCCACCGGAAGCTCCTATTTTATAAATTTTTAAACACCCACAGGATATATTGTTTCAAGTCCATCTAGCTCCTTAACTTTCCAAAAATCAACATTGTAATCCCACTTTGGCTATTTCCCCATCCCCCCAAAATTAACACCTCTCTTATTAATCCTTAAACATACTCAAAGTTTCTTTCATCCATAATAGAAGGAAAAACTCCTGGCATATTTTGCATCTTACTTTTCAGAACATTTTTAACTACAAAGTAATTAGTAATTAAAAGGAGCTTCCTAAAGCAATTAAGAGAGGAAGTAGACTCTTTAAAAGGCACTGAGCATGAAAAACGGTTGTAAATTGAGGACTAACTGTATGGAGTGAGAGTTCAGGATGACACCCTAACTGTCTGGTTTGGTTCTGCAACCCAACAGGACAGACAGACTTAGGACTGCAGAAAAAACAATTACTACCAACCTACCTTCAACCGAGGACCTATATACTGCATGAGTCAAAAAGAGGGCTGTGAAAATATCTACAGACCTCTCACATCCTGGACATAAATTGTTTTAACTTCTTCCCTCAAAATGACACTATAGAACACTGCACACCACAACAGCTAGACACAAGGACAGTTTTTTCCCTGAATGCCTGCTAAATAACTCCCTCAACTATTTACAAAGTTTGCACTGCTATTACTATTAATTTTCTCATCACTCCTTATCACCCATCCCCTCCCACTTGTGACTGTAGGACCGTAACTTTGTTGCTTGTATCCTTATGATTTATATTGACTGTTTCCTAGAATGATTGGATTGCTTATTTGTATCCTATGAGTATCATTGTGTTGTACCTGATGATTCTTGACTCTTGACAAATGTATCTTTTCTTTTATGTACACTGAGAGCATTTGCACCAAGACAAATTCCTTTTGTATCCAATCACACTTGCCCAATAAAAAGAATTCTAATCCTCCTCTAAGATCTATAGGGGAAATATTTCTCCACTAAGCTTGGGCTTTTTTTTAGCAATTTAGGAGGGTAAAAATCCAAATTCACTAAATAGGTCATCAGATCATTTATGTAAACCTTAAACAAGTGCAGCGTATATTTTAGCTCTTAGTATCTACATTTGGATTCCCTATATCAGGATGGCCTCAATGTCCACTGGGCTCTCACACTTTACTTGTGGCTTCTTCATCAGCTCCGTTTCAGCTCCATTGCTACATGTTATTGTCCTCCTTTAATATAATAGGTACTAGATAAATCATCATCATGTTTTAATAACCCCATGATCCCTTGTGGGGCGGAGTCTGGGCAACTGAATGGAACTAGCAGAGTGTTTTCATGGCCTGATGCCCTTCCTGTCACAGGGAGTTATATTCAGCAGATAAATTCTCATTGTTCCCAGAGAGAGAAATATCTGCCTCTACCTAAGATTGAACTCAAAGCCTCCTGATTGTGAGGTGAAAGCTCCACTTCTAGGCCACCACACCCACTCTAGGTGCTAAATAAATGCCATGATAAATTATGTAGGAACAGTTCTTTAACCAATATTGTTGTGTCTATAGGACTGGTTGGAGTTCCCAACCAGTTCCGCTGTTCGAGCGGGAGCGCCGACCGCTCCCATTGGCTGATACCGTTTGACAGCCAGCTATAAAAGGGAGCTGTCAAATGGTATCAGCTGTTGCCGCCAGCTGATCTGCCGAGTTAGCCTGGCAGACGCGGCAACCCTTTATTCAGAAGAATAAAGCCTTTTAAAACGTTCGCTCTGGCTCAGCCTCATATTTCCGCCGCTCCACAACACTGGCGATGAGGGCGGGATGCTATAAGAGGCTACCAGACGTCCGATCCAAAGAGCTGGTCACTGAAAAAGAGCGAAGCCACCGGGCGCTGAAGCCGCAGCCGCTGGCGCTCACCAAGAGCGCGAAATTTAAAGCCTCCTCAACCGAGGAGACAGACGCCGCCTGACAGGCGCAGCCGCAAAACGCTCTTCTAAGAGCGCGATTTTTGAAGCCACAGCAGCTGAGGTGACAGGCACTGCCGCCTCAAGATGAACACCAACCCGACATTCCCACCCTTCAAGCCAGCCGAGGAAACGTGGGAGTCATACAAAAACCGGTTCATCTACTTCCTTGACGCTATCGATCTAACAGACGCTGCTGAGCATAGGAAAAAATCCTTCTTCCTCAGTTACTGTGGGGCTGCGGTTTTTGACACCGCTACAGCACTAGTTGCCCCTCGCTCTGTCAGGAACATCCCTTGGGAAGAGCTCCAAGAGATTCTTTCCAATCACTACTCACCTAAACCCTCAAGGCATGCCTTCAGAACTAGAAGGCAGGCTGAGGGGGAGTCAATTAGTGAGTATATGGCAGCTCTGAGGTCAGCTGCCTTACAGTGTGGGTTCAGAGACTACCTAGAAGACATGCTGTTAGACCAGATTGTCTGTGGGGTTAGGGACCTTAGGCTTCAAAGACGCTTGCTAGCCAAAAAAGACTTAACCCTAGCCTTAGCTATAGAAGAAGCCCAAGCTGCTGAGCTCTCTGCCCAATCAGCAGCTGAGATTCAAGGAACTCCTATCAGACCTAGCAGCTCCACTGTTCACTCAGAGGAAGTTTCCCTTGAAGGGGAACTCAGAGGAAGTTTCCCCATAGGCACAACAGACATTAACCGCTTTAGGCAACAAAAGCCCTCTCAGGAGGGCTCCTGCAGGGCAAAGAAACAACTTCACCCCCAAGCAACCTCCCATTTGCTTGGGCTGTGGGGGTTCCCACCCTAGAGCATCCTGCAGGTTCAGGAATGCCATTTGTCTAAACTGTCAGAAGAAAGGCCACCTAGCTAGAATCTGCCAAGCAGGGCGAACCTTCCCTCAGAGACCTCAACCTACTCCTAATTTCCAAAGGCAAGTGGAAGACTGCTATACTTGCTACCACGCAGACCACACTTCCAAGACTTCTAACAAAATAAGTATTTTTGTTTTCTTAGAAGGTAAGCCTTGCAGAATGGAGGTGGACACGGGATCTGCACTTTCAATCATCTCCTGGGAGACCCTGAAGAAGATTCACCCCAGACTTTCAAAAAAGAAGCTGCAGAAATGCCACCTGACCCTGCGGGACTACCAGGGCAAGAACATCCCTGTCCTCGGGAAAGGCAAGTTTTTAGTTCAGTTCCAAGGGTTTAAAGGCCATTTGCCTTTGGTGGTTGTTAATGGTGCCCTCCCCAGTCTGTTGGGACTAGATTGGTTCCCTTCTCTCGGCCTTAGCATAACTGGAATCCATGCTGTCTCAACCTCTGAAGTAGACACCCTATTCACAGACTATTCTGATGTTTTTAGCAATGAGTTGGGCTGCTATTCTGGCACCCCCATCTCCTTCACTGTGGACCCCCAGGCTATTCCCCTTTGCCTCAAGCCGCGCAGAGTGCCCTTTGCCATCCGTCCAAAGTTAGATTTAGAATTAGATAAGTTACTGGAGCAAGGTGTGTTAGAGCCAACTGATTTTGCCAAATGGGAGACCCCCATAGTCACCCCACTCAAGAAAGATGGCAGCGTGAGAATCTGCGCTGACTACAAGACCACCCTCAATCATTATCTGCAGGTCAGCGCATACCCTGTCCCTGTTATCCAACACCTATTACACACTTTCGAACCCGGCACCATCTTTGCAAAATTAGACATGTCCCAGGCATACCAACAGTTCGCTGTTGATGATCACACAACTGAGTTGCAAACCATAGTCACTCATAGGGAGGCATTCAAGTGCAAACGCCTCCAATTTGGTGTGAGTGTAGCCCCAGGTATTTTCCAGTCCCTCATGGAAAGGATTCTCCAAGGTCTCCCAGCGGTTGTCCCTTACTTCGATGACATTTTAGTTTCAGCAGTTAACAGATCTCAACTCATACAGAGGGTCAGAGCAGTCCTAGATAGGGTCAGGCAGCATGGCCTTAAACTCAAAAGGGAGAAATGCACCATCGCCACTAAGCAAGTGGACTTTCTGGGGTATAGGATTGATGCCTCTGGCATTCACCCAATTGAATCTAAAGTAAGGGCTATCCACGAGGCACCCACACCAAACAACAAGACGGAGCTCCAAGCCTTCCTGGGGCTATTGAACTTTTACGGTTCATTTCTTCCTCATAAAGCATCCATTGCAGAGCCCTTACACAGACTGTTAGACAAAGAATCCCCCTGGCATTGGGAACCCAGGGAAGCCCACGCTTTCAAGTCAGTCAAATCCTTACTTACATCTGATGCAGTTTTAATCCAATTTAATCAACAACTCCCCCTGGTCCTGGCTGCTGATGCATCACCCTTTGGTATTGGGGCAGTTCTAAGCCACAGGCTCCCAAATGGTTCTGAGGCACCAATTGCCTTCTTCTCTAGGACTTTCTCTGCTGCAGAAAGAAACTACAGCCAAATAGATAAGGAAGCCTTGGCTGCAGTAGCTGCAGTAAAAAAGTTTCATGAATTTTTATTTGGGCACCACTTTGAACTCATAACTGACCATAAACCACTCCTGGGGCTTTTGTCAGGGGACAAGCAAACCCCACAGGTACTATCACCTAGGATGACCAGGTGGACCTTGTTCCTGGCCGCTTACTCATTTAAATTAGTACATCGCCCTGGAAAAAACTTAAGTCATGCAGATGCCCTTAGTCGCTGCCCCCTGCCAGTTCCAGTTGAAGACCCAGCACCCATTCATGCCATTTTTGAAGAAAATGAACTTAAACTGCCTGTTACAGCTGAGGACATTGCAACGCACTCAAAAAAAGACAGGGTAATTGCCCAGGTTCTGGACTGGGTGGGAAGGTGGTGGCCGGAAACACAATGCACTCCTGACTTCACTCCTTTCAAAATACGCAAGCAAGAATTGTCAAACCTACAGGGTTGTCTATTGTGGGGGACAAGGGTGGTCATCCCAGCCACTCTCCGTGTACCCATCCTAAAGGTCCTTCACGAGGGCCACCCGGGCATCGTAAGGATGAAGGCCCTGGCCTGCAGCTACGTTTGGTGGCCAGGCATGGATGCCCAGATCGCCAGCTGGGTAAGCTCGTGCCAACCTTGCCAATCAACCAGGCCTGCACCACCAGCAGCCACTCCTACCAGGTGGGAAAGTGCTGGGGGACCTTGGTCTCGCCTGCACATCGACCTGGCTGGACCAGTACATGGAAGGACCTTCTTGGTTTTAGTAGACTCGTATTCCAAATGGATAGACTTGGCCCTACTACCTTCAACAACCACGCAGGCAATTGTTAAGGCTCTAACCCGTTTGTTTGTTACCCATGGGCTCCCTGACACACTGGTGTCTGACAATGGCCCCCAGTTCACATCTTGTGAGTTTAGTATGTACGTTGCCAACTTAGGTATTAGGCACATCCTCACAGCCCCTTTTCACCCAGCTAGCAACGGGATGGCTGAAAGGGCAGTCGGGTCAGTAAAGGAGGCACTTGCTAGATTTGGCCAGGAAAACTGGCACTCCAAGCTGTCCCGTTACCTTCTGAGCCAACATACGACCCCATGCACCACTACAAACAAATCTCCTGCAGAACTTTTAATGGGGAGGCGCCTTAGGACCACCCTGGACAGGCTACACCCCCATTACTGCCCAGATACCCCTATAGGATCCGACAGTTTGGTCAGGAACTTTGCCCTGCATGACCTGGTTTACGCCAGGAATTATGCAGGGGACCCTCTGTGGGTACCTGGACAGGTTGTGTCAGTTGCAGGGCCAAGATCCTACAGAGTCCTCCTGGAAGATGGACGCCTGTGGCGCAGGCACGTGGACCAACTGAGGAGGCGGTGGAGAGGCACAGCTGATGGCTCCCACAACCAACCAAGCGACCCGACCTACCCAGCAAACGCCAATGATCCAGCCTGCCCAGCAACCGCCAAGGGACCGATCTACTCAGCCCAGCCATCCAGCACCAAAGGCTCCCTGCCGGGACCGATCTACCCAGCTGAGAGTTCCCTGCAGGACCCGATCTACCTCGCTGACGACGAGAGCTCCCTGCAGGGCCCGGTCTACCCAGCCAATGCCGAACGCTCCCTGAAGGCCCCGATCAACTTAAGAGACACTGAGCACTCCCAGCCAGGCCCGGTCTACCGGCAAAGGACTCTGAACTCACAACTGAGCGAGCCGGTCTACCGCCCTGGCCGAACGACGTGCCAAAGACAAACCGAACGGGGAGGCTTAACAGATCCGCAGATGGATCTCACCGGCCGAGCCCGCTTTCCAACAGCCTCCGAGATGCTCCCCGGAGCCGAGGACTTTGTTCCAGCCAGCAGCTTGCCTGGACTTCGACGATCCTGCCGCCATCGCAGACGACCGGCCTATTTGCAGGACTACGCATGCTCCTGGCCGGGGGAAAGGAGTGTTGTGTCTATAGGACTGGTTGGAGTTCCCAACCAGGTCCACTGTTCGAGCGGGAGCGCCGACCGCTCCCATTGGCTGATACCGTTAGACAGCTGGCTATAAAAGGGAGCTGTCAAACGGTATCAGCTGTTGCCGCCAGCTGATCTGCCGAGTTAGCCTGGCAGACGCGGCAACCCTTTATTCAGAAGGATAAAGCCTTTTAAAACATTCGCTCTGGCTCAGCCTCGTATCTCCGCCACTCCACAACAAATATTCATTCCCATCATCTTGTGTCTCGGCCTCTTGTAAAATTCCTACCACAGATGTAAAATCAATACCATTTGGATTTCATATTATGGTTGGTTAATGAGCACCATTGATTGTGCTGAAAAATCTATCAGCATTCATATCTGAGCATCTGAGAATTGCCAAGCAATTCAACCATTTTATGTAATTATTTAAAATAATACAAAAATATTTTAATTTTTGTTACTTACATTTCATGTTGTCCCTCCTTTTGCATCCTTTCTTTAATGATTTAGGCCCAGTACTCTTCAATATCTTCATTAACAACTTAGATGAGGGAATAGAAGGGGAACTTACCAAATTTGCAGATGATACGAAGCTGGCAGGAATAGCTAAGACCCAAGGAGATAGGCTCAAGATCCAGATGGATCTTGATAGACTAAAGCACTGGGCCATATCTAATAAAATGAAATTGAATATAGAGAAAAGTAAAGTCCTACACTTAGGCAAGAAAAGCCAAAGTACACATACAGACTGGGTGAAACCAGGCTCAATAGCAATAACTGTGAGAGGGATCTTGGAGTCTTAGTGGACAACCAGCTACATATGAGCCAGCAGTATGTAGTGACAGCCCAAAAAGCCAACGCAATCCTAAGTTGCATTAACAGAGGGATACAATCAAGATCAAGGGAGATACAAATACCACTCTATAAAATAAGACCACACCTAGAATACTACATCCAGTTTTGGTCACCACACTATAAAAAAAGATGTTGAGACTCTGGAAAGAGTGCAGAGGAGAAGAATCAGGATGATTAGGGGACTGGAGGCTCAAACATATGATGAATGGTTGCAGGAACTGGGCATGGCTAGTCTAGGAAAGAGAAAGACCGGGGAGACAGGATAGCAGTCTTCCAATATTTATTTTATTTATTTATTTGTCAATTGCTTACAAGATAATAGGTATAAGTAAAAACATAGTTATGAATACATGGATACATATAAGAAATAGGACAGGGACGGTAAGGCACGTTGGTGCGCTTATGCATGCTCCTGATTGACCCCTTAGGAAAGGGGTGAGGTCCATAGTAGACAGTCTAAGGTTAAAGTTTTTGGGGTTTGGGGAAGAAACCACAGAGTCAGGTAGAGTATTCCAGACATTGACCACTCTGTTGCTGAAGTCGTAGTTCCTGCAATCAAGTTTGGTGTGATTAACCTTGAGTTTGTATCTATTGTGTGCTCTTGTGTTGTTATGGTTGAAGCTGAAGTATTCATTGACAGGTAGGACATTGCAATGTATGATTTCATATACTATACTTAGATCGGACCGAAGGTGGTGTAGTTCTAGGTTTTCTAGGTCTAGAATTTCGAGTCTGGTGGCATAAGATATTCTGCAACAAGTAGAGGAGTGGAGAACTCTTCTTGTGAAGTAGTTCTGGACTTTCTCAACTGTTTTAATATCAGATACGTAATGTGGGTTCCAGACTGATGAGCTGTATTCAAGTATTGGTCTAGCAAATGTTTTGTATGCTCTAGTTAGTAGTGTAATATTACCAGAGAAAAAGCTACGTAAGATTGGCTATGTAGTTACAGTGGGCTCTAGCACTTAGATCATTAGAGATGAGTACTCCAAGATCCTTGACAGAGTTTGGATCATCAAGATCTTGACTATTCAGCCTGTGTTTTATTTTCCGATTTTTTTTTACCAATATGTAGGTCAGAACATTTATTTGTTGAGATTTGAAGTTGCCATTTGTTTGACCATTCTGATACATAGTCAAGGTCTTTTTGAAGGGTAGCAGTATTGTCTGTGGTGTTGAATAGCTTTACATCATCAGCGAAGAGAACGCAGTTGCTCTTGATATGATCACAGAGGTCATTTATGTAGAGTATGACAAGAGTTGGTCCTAGAAATGGTAGTGTGGGAAAACAACCCCCTCCATCATAGAAGGATGAAAGATTTTGAGGAATATTTTCAAAAGGCAGGATAAAATATTTCCCTTAAAAGAGAAATTAAAAATGTTAAGGGAGACAGAAACTCAGAGCCCCAGCTCCCTGCCCCCAAGTAGATACTGAGCTGGGGCAGCTTTAGAAATGCAGATTTGGTAATCCATTACTCCCTGCAGCAAAGTCTGAACAAAGGCAGATTAGCTCTCACCCAAGAGCCAAAACAGAACAAAGCCATTAATTATTGTGTCACCCTCAGAAACCTCAACCCAATTTAGCTCAGGCAAACACCTAGGAATTATACTTTACCTATAGAGCCAGCTATGACCCTTACATAACCCCTACATGACCCCAGGGGAGCCTGACAACAGCCAATAGAAGACATGTTCTTGCACAGCAACAGGAAGCTCAAGTGCAAAGCCCAAGAGAATGTATAAATACCTCTCACTCTCAATTCCATGTGGTCAGCTAGCCAGAACCATCCATGTGGTTCTGCTTCATCGTTAAACCATCTTTCCAATCAGCCTCCAGCTTCCATTTTGTCTGTAGTGCCTTTCTCCCAGATGGGAACTGAACCAGATGGATATTTGTTGTGCTGCTATTGTGTCAATGTGTGCTCCTTTCAAAATCCAAGAAAGAAATACCCAGACTCCATGGATCAGAGCAAAGTTATCCTTTTACTGGAGAATGAAAAGGAAGCTACAAATGGAATTCCGAAACTGAGAATTTGGCGCGCAGATCACACATACAAAGAAATGGAATTGTTCCCACCCCCCGAAGTCCAGAAGTCTCTCCCAATTAAAAGTTCTGAATATGATCATGTGGGCATCTTCAGGTGGTGATGAGGTCTCTGTCCGTTGACCTTGAGATATTTTGATAAGACTTCGCAGCTGAGCAAAAAGAGATAGAGGCTAGCAAGGAAATGGAAAGTTGAAAAGAAGAAATCATACACCCCCTCCTTTTTCTGCCCACAGTAAAGAAATGTAAAACACCTCCAGCTCTCTTCCCCCCCACAATTACCCCTCCCCCATTGCTAATGACAGCCAAAAGAAGTAAGCCTAGCAGTAGAAAAAAAAAGGGAGAAATAAATGAGATAGATAGCAATTAGGGTACCCGAAGAGATCTTGAGGCTGACAATTGTGTCACAACTTTCCCTAACTTGATTCCCCTGTCCAATTTATCAAACACCAACTCCCAGGAGGATATATCTTATCTTTTCTCTCCCCTCATCATCTCTTTTCTCTCCTCTCTCCTCTATCTTACCATCTTATCTTATTGTATCTTACCTTACCTTATCTTATCCTGTAAAGGCAAGAAAAAAATTACTACTCCATTGTCATTTTCCATTCAAAACATGTTTGTTTGTATATCATGCACAAGTGGATTTTACCAAGCCCACGCACTTCCACTACTTGCATAGTTAGTGTTCCAGACTAGCAGGCTTGAAAGCCTGCAATTCGGATTGGTCCGCTAGCAGCGGATTGTGATTGGTCACCCCAGACTGATCCGATTGGCTAGTTAATGGGCTGCTGCGATTGGTCTAACCAAGCGCGGCAAACTCAAATCGCCATCATTGGCTGCCTAGCCGCAGCCAGCCCTATATAAGGGGCTGCTGCAGCTGGGATAGTTCGCTCAGATCTGAAGTCACTAATAAAGATCTGTTGTTGCTATCTGAGTCTTGTCTCCATTCTTGGACCCATCCACCCAGATTTAACAGTGGCGACGAGGATGGGATTCGGAGACAACGAAGCCTACTGAGCACTCGCAGAAGCTTGAAGGAGCACGTGGCTGACAGTGTGCAATGTCGGTGAAATGGCCAGCAGCGCTATACCACCCGCCCCATTCGATCCAGCCAGCAAGGACTGGGACTCATATATGGACAGATTTCAAATGTTCCTGGAGTCCAACAATCTTAAAGATGCTACGCCCAGCAAAAAATGAGCAGTTTTCCTGACGCATTGCGGACCCACCGTCTTTAAGATGGCCAAAGCACTTGCAAAACCGGCTGAAGTCAAAATGATGGACTGGGATACCCTTGCTCCCATCCTTCGCAACCATTACGCCCCAGCAGTACCGACTCTCATTCGCACACACGAATTTTACCAAAGGGATCAACGCAATGGTGAGAGCATTGGAGATTTCGTGGCTGACCTAAGGAATTTGGGCGGATTGTGTGGCTTCGCCAATCTAGAAGAAGCCACACGGGACCGAATTGTCCTTGGCCTAAGAGATCCAACCGTCCAAAGAAAGATCATGGCCAAAGGAGACATCTCTCTTGCAGATTCCATAGCAGACGCCACTGCAGCTGAAGCCACTAGTAAATCAGCAGCACGAATGCACCGGACAAATGGGGCCAGCCACCAACCCACCAACGATACAGTGACACCCTCAGAAAAGTACACGTCAGCCACCCATCACGAGGATGTTGAATCCTCGTCAGACAGTGAGGAGGAAGAAGTCCACAGTCTCCGGTCAGAACGCGAGCAACGAGACCAGTGGGGTCGTAAATCAAACTACCAATGCGCTGGGTGCGGTGGGAACTGCCCACGGTCCGAATGCAGATTCCTAGATGCCATTTGTCGGTTTTGTGAGAAACGAGGGCATATTGCTAAGGTATGAAGAAACAAAAGAGGCTCCAGCCCCCGACGGAGAGGGAACAGCCCCAAAAGAACCGATGGCACCCCCACCACACAGAGGGACCATCCAAGCAACCAGTGGAACCAGTACAACAGACCCCGAAGGTTTGCTGGCACACCCAGACGGGAAGAGGCACATCAGACTATCACCATAGGCCACGCTTCATCATTGGACACCAAAAAAATCTGTGTAGAAGTCACCATCAAAAATCAACCGTGCATCATGGAAGTAGACTCCGGGTCTTTCCTGTCCATGGTCTCTTGGAAAACTCTTAAACAACTGATTCCCAAGACCTCAGCAGTCAGAGACTCATATTAAAGGACTACCAAGGCAACCGGATTCCAGTTGCTGGCACCAGTCATTTCCAGGTCTCTTTCAAAGGCCACACTGCGATACTACCACTCACCATTGTTGATAGAGACCGACCTAGCCTACTGGGCCTACAGTGGTTCGTGCCATTAGGAATCGGAATGGCAGGCATTCACCATACTGAAGACGATGATTGGGAAGCGGCCCTCGTCCAGGATTTCCAGGAAGTTTTCAGCCAAAATTTAGGCAAGTACAAAGGGTCCCCTATTTCATTTAATCTCCACCCTGACATCACGCCCATTTGCCTAAAACCACGCTGAGTTCCTTTTGCTCTCAAACCCAAAATTAATGAGCAACTGGACAAACTAATTGCACAAGGCATGTTAGAACCTATTGATCACGCCCGATGAGAGACACCAATTGTCACTCCCATAAAACCTGACGGGTCTTTGAGAATCTGTGGTGACTACAAGGCCACCCTCAACCATGCACTGCAGCAGAGCGCCTATCTGGTACCAGTCGTCCAGCATCTCCTACATTCACTTGGGGGTGGCAGAATATTTGCAAAGCTTGACCTGGCCCAAGCTTATCAACAGTTTCCAGTAGATGCCGAAACCGCCAAAGCCCAAACTATAGTTACACACCAAGGTGCGTTCAAATGTAACAGGCTCCAGTTTGGAGTCAGCATAGCACCAGGCATTTTTCAAAGCCTGATGGAGAGACTATTGCAGGGCATAAAAGGGGCCGTGCCCTATTTTGATGACGTATTAATAGCCGCCCCAACAAAGAGTCATTTAGAAAAATGCCTCAGAACAGTCCTACAAAAGTTCAAAGATGCTGGCCTCAAGGTAAAAAAGGAAAAGTGCCAGTGAAAAGGTTGAATTTCTTGGTTACCTCCTTGACAAACAAGGAATTCACCCTACAGAAAAGAAATTGGCAGCCATCAAAAATGCCCCAAGACCAAAAAACAAAACAGACCTTCAAGCCTTCCTGGGACTCATTAACTTTTATAACATTTTCCTACCCCAGAAGGCGACCGTCGCTGAACCCCTTCATAGACTTCTTGATAAAAAGGCTTCCTGGATTTGGGGATGATGGGAGGAAAATGCCTTTCAACAAGTAAAGGACCTTTTAACTTCGGATGCAGTGCTCATACAATATAACGAAACACTCCCATTGACTGTGACTTGTGACGCCTCACCTTTTGGGGTGGGGGCCATCCTGAGCCATGTCCTACCAAACGGTACTCAGGCACCTATTGCATTTTTTTCAAGAACCTTGTCAAAAACAAAAAGGAACTATAGCCACCTAGACAAGGAAGCCCTTGCCATTGTATCTGCAATCAAAAGGTTCCACGAATATGTGTATGGGAGATCATTTTCCATTATCACAGATCATAAACCATTACTTGGCATCCTGGCAGGCGACAAACCCACTCCACACATTCTATCCCCCAGAATGACACGGTGGTCAGAGTTCCTAGCCACCTAAGATTATCAATTGAGACATCGTCCTGGGAAAACCATTCCCCACGCCTTGAGCCGCTCTCCACTACCCGAACTGCAAGATGACCCAGCTCCCACGCTACCAATACTACAAATTGACACAATCCCCTCACCACCACTAACAGCTCAAGACATCACCCTTGAAACCGAAAAGGACTCTTGCTTGGCACGAGTTCTTGGCTGGGTGGAGAGGGGATGGCCAGAAATCGAGCCCAACGAAACCTTTAAACCCTTCAAGAGCAGACAAACAACTTTTCTCACAAAGAGGGTGCGTATTATGGGGAGACCAAGTGGTCATACCAGCAAAACTACAAAAAAAAAGTTCTACAACTGCTGCACGATGGACACCCGGGGATCATGAGTACTTCTCAGTGTAGCAATTCCTGGGCAGCGGGAAAAGGAAATGCAGCCCAGTTGCTGCAATTCTTTTATACAATTCCAGAACAAGATTTTTTTGTTTTTTAGTGACATTGGTGAATAATTATTATCAGAGAGTAAACTGATTCAGAAAGAGATTTCACTATTTTTACTGTGCCAAATCTTGAGGATGTTGTGCACAAAAATTGCCTTTATTTTTATCTTTATAAAAAAAAATGCCTTTATTTCTTTTTCTGGAATCTGATAAGAAAGAGTTGCTTTGGAGAAAGATCTTTAAGTGAAATAGAGAGTTCTTCCATTCATTCTATCAAATGATACCCTGAGCTGTTTGTCATCTCCTGCCTTTCACTGTACAGCCTTCTCTCTGGCAATCAGCAACTTCCCTGCCTTCTTATCAGAACAACAGTGTTGGAAGCAGTGGTGGGATTGAAATAGTTTTACCACCGGTTTGGTGGGTGTGCTTGGTGGGTGTACTTTCCATGTAGACACACTTTGTGTATGTGCGCGCATGCCAAATGCATTTTGCACAGGTGCAGGGGTGTTTGCGCAGGTGCAGAGGCATTCTAACTCACCTCCTGCAAGCCTGCAGGATCCCAGTTGCTTCAGCAGCTGCTGCCCAGCACTGTTCTCTGCCGCGCAAAGCAGCTGCGCTTCAAAAGCAGAGGATAAAGGTGAGTATGAGAGCCTGGGTGGGCAGATGGGCCCAACAGCAGAGCGGCAAAGAGAACCGGTTCGGTCTCTGCTGCTCATCGCTGCTATCGGATCTACAGAACCGAGCCGAACTGGTAGAATACCACCACTGGTTGGAAGGGACCTTGGAGGTTTCTAGTCCAACTCCCTGCTCAAGCAGGAGACCCTATACCATTTTGAATCAATGGTTGTCCAGTCCCTTCTTCAAAACCTCCAGAATTGGAGCACTCACAACTTCTGAATGCAAGTTTTTCCACTGGTTGATTGTTCTCACTGTCAGGACCAGGGGTGGGATCCGACAGGGTTAAATACTGGTTCGGTGATTTACGAGGTTCGGTATTTACAATGTGCTTCCCTGCACGCTGCACGCGTGCCTGTAAATCGTCATCAGCCTGATGCCTGGACAGTTGAGCAGCGCTGCCTGCTGAGAAGCAACCTTTGAAAAAAAAACTTTTTTCCTGATTTTTAAACTGCAGCTGTGCCTCGCACGGCAGCTGAAGTTGAATAAGTAGGAAATAAAGGTCAGGTAAGAGCCCGAGCGGGCGGGTGGGCAAAAACATTCTATGTCTGCTGCTCTTCAGAGCTACCAGTTCTACAGAGGTGGACAGAACCAGTAGAAACCCAACCCTGGTCAGGACGTTTCTCCTTAGTTCTAGGTTGAGTCTCTCTTTGTTCAATTTCCATCCATTGCTTTTTGTCTTGCTTTTGGAAAACAGGTTGACTCCTTTTTTTGTGGCAGCACCTCAAATATTGGAAGACTGCTATCATGTCACCCCAGTTCTTCTTTTCACTAGATTAGCCATACCCAATTCCTGAAAACATTCTGCATATGTTTTAGCTTTTAGCCCCCCAATCATTTTGGTTCCTCTTTTCTGCAGTCTTTCCAGAATCTCAACATCTTTTTATATTGTGGGTGACCAAAATTGGATGCAGGATTCCAAGTATCACTTCTCATGGATTCTATCCCTCTGTTAATATATCCTAGGTGTTAGTGTTCCAGAAAACCTCCACTCCAACAAATAACTCCGAGACAGGCATCTTCTCAAAGGTTCCTTTTTATTTGGATAGTAACTGGCACAAGTGGGGAATCCCAAATCTGAAAGTTCCGGGCTTCCTTACAATAAGTTAAAAACTCCCCTGTACCCATCATCACATCACATGGCCCAATCATCATCTGTCCCAACTTGAGACTTCCACTCACTTATACACAAAATAACATGACCTTGAATTAGAAAAAGAATGTTATTGTCTAACTATATACACTCCAAGAAATTCCCCCTTCCCACTTTCCCAGGCTCAAAATGTGGCAGTGTGGGAGCATCTGGTCTCAATAGGGCTTCCAAAGCTGACACTAGCATTGTTTTGCCTTTTTTGACAGCTGTCACACTTTGGTAGATCATGTTTAAATGATTATCCACTAGGATAATCCACAATGTTCCTCTCACAATTACTGTTTTTGAGCCAGGTTTCACCTAATCTGTACTTATACCTTTGGTTTTACCTACCTTAGTGTAACACCTTGCTTTTCTCTATATGAAATTTCATTGTTGGATAGAACCCATTGTTCAAGTCTCTCAAGAATCTTTCTGGACCCTGAGCTTGTCTTCTGGGATGTTGGCTATTCGTGCCAGCTTTGTGCCATCTGCAAATTTGATGAGTTCCCCTTCATGATTACCTGAATTCCAAGAATGGTCTAACTAAAATGGGCAATTAAGAGAAGTAGATTGTCCAGCAATCTTATCTCAGGACATTGTCAAATAGCTCCGAGTAGCTCTTGAAAGAAAGGAAATAGTTTTTGATGCTTACTGAGGAGTCAGCTACTTGCCAATGTGGAAGGGTATGCTTTGGTGTGACAGATGCCTCTGAATGGCTACTGCTACCAGGTATGATTGAGATGGAGAGTGGCACAGAGAAAAATGGGCTCTGAAGGGCTTGTTTGAAAATGGAGACTATGAAGCAGTTTCGAAATGGCCCATGGAGCATAATGGAAGCCAGAGAGAGAATACATGGGAATGAACTCGTAAGGTATCTAAGTACCTCAGCTGCTCTTTATGTGTCCAAATATTTATGCTTCTCAAAAGAGATACGCAAGCAAAAAAAATTCATTTAAAAGTCGCCATTCTGTTCCTCCCAAAGCCATAAATAAGCAAACATGTGAATTGCTGTGCAAAAAGTAGCAATAAACGCAAGAGCAGTGCAATTGGCCTTTCCACATTCTCTGCTGAATTCTGGGCAGAGAAACTGGATAAAAGATTTATCTGAATCCCTTCAGGGTAACAAAGAAATTCTGCAACCATTTCCCAGGGACAGGACTGATCTGTTGCAATGAGTGAACGAGACTGAGGGGATGAGATTCCACCTGATCGCTCGTCCCAGAGTTGCATGGAAGTGTGGGAAGCCAAGAGGCTGTAGTCCCGAGGAGAGAGGATTTCACGTGGCATATATTTCTACCTCCTTGTACTCCCTCTGGCTGCTTCTATTTTGGAATGTGAAAAAGTCTCCTGGAAGGAATGACCTTTTCCTGATCCTTTTTCCTGGATTAATAGCAATAGCACTTAGACTTATATACCGCTTCACAGTGTTTCACAGCCCCCTCTAAGTGGGTTACAGAGTCAGCCTCTTGCCCCCAACAATCTGAGTCCTCATTTTACCAACCTCGAAAGTATAGAAGGCTGAGTCAACCTTGAGCCAGTCAAGATTGAACTGCTTACAGTGACAGAATTAACCTGCAATTCTGCATTCTAACCACTGTGCCACCACAGCTCCTAAAAGAAAGGGTGTGAAGCCAGGAGGCTGCAGACTGTTGGAGAGAAGATTCCCTGTTTCAGGACTTTCTCTCTATCCGCATTCTCTTCATAACCTTCCTTGGGGTTGAATTAATAATGAGTCATCTGTGTGGTGGCGCAGTGGCTAGAATGCAGTATTGCAGACTAATTTTGCCAACTGCCAACAGTTTGATCTTTAAGGTTGACTCAGCCTTCCATCTTTCTGAGGTGGGTATTTTAGGACCTGATTGTTGGGGGCAGGAGGCTGACTCTGTAAACTACTTAGAGAGGGCTGGAAAGCACTGCAAAGAGGTATATAAGTCTAGGTGCTATTGCAAAGGGAGGGAGGGAGGAAAGAAAGGGAAGGGTAGGGAAGGGAAGGGAAGGGAGGCTGGCAGGCAGGCAGGCAGGAGCCGTGTTGGCACAGTGTTTAGAATGCAGTACTGTAGGATGATGAGGGGATTGGAGGCTAAAACATACGATGAACGGTTGCAGGAAGTGGGCATGGCTAGTGTAGTGAAGAGAAGGACCAGGGGAGACATGATAGCAGCCTTCCAGTATTTGAGGGGCTGCCACAGAGAGGAGGGGGGTTCAAGGCACCTGAAGGCCAGACAAGAAATAATGGATGGATCTCTCCTGATCAAGGAGAGATTCAACCTGGAAATAAGGAAGAATTTTCTGACAGTGAGAATAGCAGGCTATACTACTTCCTGTGCTGAAACAGCACCCTGCCCTCCCCCCCTCCCCCGCCGCCCTGCCTTGGTCCAGCTAATATTTAGGTGCTTTCATCTGAGTTTTATTTTCTTGCCAGCTCCGTGCCCTTGACGGTGGTGAGACAGGTGGAAGTTCTTAATGGCCTAATTCATTAGCTGGCCATTCCCAAGAGATTCTGCAAAGAGATTAAACCTGTATATCTTTGCTTGCTACACAAACGGCAGAGTTTTTAAAGGCCAGTAAATCTCCTTCACTATGTCAGCCCAAGAGTTAGTGTGAAGTGGCTAACACAAATCTCCCTTTTTGAAATACCTGGTGGTCAAGGATGCATTGCTGGGCCTTTGTGTTGTCTGAGGCTGTCCAATGTCTTTTATTTTGGCTCTACATGGGGCTACCCTTGAAAAGCATCCAGAAGCTCCAGAGGGTGAAAAATGCAGCGGCCCACATGGTTTTGTGCAGGCCTCGATGTGCACATGGATCACCTCTCCTGCAGGAGCTGCACTGGTTGCCAATTTGCTTCCAGGTGCAATTCAGGGTGCTGGCTGTCCCCTTTAAAGCCCTTCATGGCTCTGGACCAGATGATCAAAGGGAATGTCTCTTGCCAGTTACATCTACCCAACCCACCAGAGCAGGGAGACAGAGAATGTTGTGGGTCCCATCCCCGAGGAGATACACCTGATGGGATCCAGAAGAAGGGCCTTCTCCGTGATGGCTCCCTCTCTCTGGAACATCATCCCCTCAGAGATTAGAATGGCCTCAAGAATACTCTTCCATTAGAATACTCTTCCAGAAGGCACTAAAGACCTGGTTTGGCCAGCGGGCCTTGGGAACCCAGAGCGGGATGGAGGAGGAGAAGGATACTGACAAATTTCGAGCAAGGTTGATGGCAACCAAGATGGTGTTGAGTCTAACTAACCAACTAACTCTACAAAAATGGTTAAAGGATCTGGGTACGTGTAGATACACATTCCAGGCACGATTAGATTAGTATTTGGCCTAATTTACTGCCAAGCAATATCCTGCAGGACATTTTCCAATTGAATGGAAACAAAACCACCACAATTTCACAATTGCCACATTCCTTATGCTGCATATTTATTTTGCCGTTTCTCTTTGTTACCACTGAAACAGAATTGATTTTTTTACATCATTAATATTGGTAAATGTTTATGAAAACTAAGAACAAATGAAGATGAAAATGCAGCCCAGTATGAGGGGAAAGGGGGCTAATGTTACCACCAGCAGGAATATAAACACAATAGAAAAGGTTTTCAGATGAAGAAGATGGACTTGAGTTATAAGTATAGGGTTATACACACAATTTTGGGGAATTAAGCCCTACTTTCCATGGGAGAATGGGACAACTTGCCATAGCAACTTGCTGCAGCCAAATCACCATGGCCAACTTGCCAAGGGAAAACTCACCGCGGGACAATTTACCAATTCTGTTTAATTATTTAAAATAAATAAAAATAATATTTTATTTTTGCCACTCACATTTCACTCTGTCCCTCCTTTTGCATCCTTTCTTTAATGAATCTATTCCATCAATTCTTTGATATTATTGTAACTCTTGTACTGCACGGAGTTGTCCTGCAGTGAGATGACTGTGGCGAGTTTGTCCTGCTGTCAGGATTCCGGCGGTTACCCCCATTTAAATCATGAGTCTCGAGGCGAACTTCCAAAACTTAAAGATTTATTAGGAGTAAACATGCCAGCACTGCTTGGGTGTAGCCGACTCTGAGATACATAATTCATCATCACCCTTGGCTCTGGTTTCCCCCACCCCCTGAGTGTGTCGTAATTCATATTCTACAATGAGACATATACATAGCCTAGAGTCATCAATCATGCTCTCCAGTTAAAATTTTGCATGGCAGAAACTTCAGTCACCTAGTTACTATCTTTGAAAACTATTTATGGAATGCACTTTTGGTTTGCAAGCTGCCACACTGCTCCCCCCTCCCTTTCTGTTGGCAACTCTAAAAAGACCAGAGAATTATTTTGTGAGTTGACACCTGCCGTGAATTGGCCATGGTGAGTTGGCTGAGGCATATTGTCATAGACTCTTCCATGGATGTGTCCAGGGGTGGGATTCAGCCAGTACAGACCAGTTTGGGCGAACCGGTAGTTCCGGCGATTAGTTGGCCCCACCCACCCACCCCTGCGCTAGTCTGTCCTATATTTCCTTTGTTTGAAGCCCAGCTGATAGGCGTGGCAGAGCGGATTGCTGTGCCTCAGGTGTTTTAGTCACTGGGGCTGCAGTAGAAGATAAGTTTTAAAACTGTTTTCATTTGGTGCGCATTCATGCGCTCATCGAAACGGTTGTTACACTGGTTGAATCCCACCACTGGATGTGTCTGAAGATATGCAATAGTGGTGAATATCTGCACTTCAGGTGTAAGATGAGGGTGAAGGTTCATTCTCTGAGCTTGTGGGTTGATGTTCTGACCCAAACCTAGTTCCACGAGAGCAAACACAAGACAAAGGTAACAGCACAACCTTTTACTGTTTCATTTACAAATCCTGTTTCTTCACAGATAAAAGGCTGCTTCCAACTATAATTAGCTCTGATAAGGAAAAGCCTTGGCAAGTTTTGGCAAGGTTGCCAAGAACAACAGATAAAGTTCCTAAACAATAAATCAAAGAGTCTCCAAACATGAACTCAGATCCACCAGACTCAAGTATCAAACTTCTTTGCCTTCTTCAAAGAACTGTAGTTTCTTAGCTGGCTTTTATCTTCTCAGGGAGGGGCCATTACCTTCCAACCTTATTCCTGAGTTGCCTATGCTGCTGCAGCTGCTCTTTCCTTTGAGCAGCACTGCACGCATGCACGCTGAGCATGGGCTCTTCGGGGACCTTTCATTGCTGCTGCCAGCCTCCACAATCTCCAAAGGCAGCATTCCACTCCCCGATGGTCCTGGCCCCATCCCTGCATCACACGCAGCTCCCTCATCTGAGTCCTTGCTCTCTCAACAATAGTTGGTTTCTGAACATTTTGTGACCAGGCTAAGTAACATCTTCAGTGGAGTTTAGGGGATATCAGTGTCAATGTTCTTTTGTTTATAAGGGCTTAAGGTGTCAACTCATAAATTATCTCTCTGGTCTTTTAGAGTTGCCAGCTGAAAGTGGGGAGGGGGAGCAATGCAACAGCTTGCAACCGAAGCTGCATTCCATAAATGTTTTCAAAGATATTTTCTAGGCAACTGAAGTTTCTGCCATGCAAAATTCTAATTGGCAAGTTGATTGGCTATGGATGTGTCCCATTGGAGAATATGAATTATGATACACCCAGGGGGAGGGAGAAAACCAGGGTCAAGGTGACAATGAATGATGTGTCTTAGAATCGGCTATACCCAGGTAGCACCGGGCATGTTTACTTCTAATAAATTTTCTTTAAGCTTTTGAAAATCCGGCTAGAGATTCATGATTTAAATGGGGGTAACTACTGGAGCCCTGACATCAGCTGTCAGTGAGTCAAGTGAGGGTCTTGTGATGGGTCAGGTGTGAGTGTGTCAGGTGGGTGTGTCAGGAAGTGAGTCTTAAAGCTGCAAGACCTTCACTTGACACACACACCATAAAAGAGAGAGAGAAGCTTCTTCAGCTCTGACTGGATGGTGGGGAATGGAAGATTTATATTCCTTCCAGTTGCCTCCTGAAAAAGCATCTTTGGGACAAAATGCAAAGACCTGCAAATAGAAATAGAATGACTGTGGCAAAAGATAGCAAAGGTAGTACCGTTAGTAACAGGCACCTTGGACACAATAGCAAAACAACAGGAGCAACACTTGAACACCATTGGCATTGACAAAGTTGCCATCAGTCAGTCAAAGAAGGACAGATAGACACAGAGAGAGAGAGAGAGAGAGAAAAGAAAGAAGGAAAGAAGGAAGGAAGGAAAGAAAGAGAAAGAGAGAGAAAGAAAGAGAGAGAAAGAAAGAAAGAAGGGAAGAAAGGAAGAAGGGATGAGAAAGAGAGAGACAGAGAGACACAAAGACCTTGACATTAAATAACTTCAGAAATCCAGGTATTTTTTTTGCCAACATTCTCTTCCTCTTCAAAATACATTTTGAAAGCAAATTTACATTGTACTTGGTTTGTATCTGTCTAAGTGAATTCTGTTCATTGAAGAAAGCCAGCCAGACTCCTGCTTATATTCAGGCTGTTTTGTAAAACAAAAGAGTAACCTTTTACAAATTACATTTGCTTTCCAGTTTAAGGCTTTCTTGTGGTTTCCTAACCACAACATTTCCTGTAAGCTTCTTATGGGCATGATTTGTTTGAAATGAAGTCGTTAAATCACTTCATGAGAACAAGCAGAGGGCAGGCACTAATTTGGTAGAAGAAAGACAAGAAGGTTAATTGTTTGGCTGAATATCATTACCAGTTGAAAGCATTTCCCCTTCCTTTTTCTCTTTTCTAATTTTTTTTACTAAATTAAGATGTTAGTGATGACAGAATAGCATTTTGTGTATTTGTGTGGCAGGAGAATGTTCCCAGATTAAATATTAAAAATTATACTCTACATAAATGACCTCTATGATCATATCAAGAGCAACTGCATTCTCTTCGCTGATGATGTAAAGCTATTCAACACCAAAGACAATACTGCTACCTTTCAAAAAGACCTTGACTATGTATCAGAATGGTCAAACAAATGGCAACTTCAAATCTCAACAAATAAACGCTCTGTCCTACATATTGGCAAAAAAAATCAGAAAATAAAATACAGGCTGAACAGTCAAGACCTTGTTGATGATCCAAACTCTGTCAAGGATCTTGGAATACTCATCTCTAATGATCTAAGTGCTAGAGCCCACTGTAACTACATAGCCAAAAAGGCGTTAAGAGTTGTTAACCTAATCTTATGTAGCTTTTTCTCTGGTAATATTACACTACTAACTAGAGCATACAAAACATTTGCTAGACCAATACTTGAATACAGCTCATCAGTCTGGAACTCACATTACGTATCTGATATTAACACAGCTGAGAAAGTCCAGAAATATCTCACAAGAAGAGTTTTCCACTCCTCTACTCATTGCAGAATACCTTATGCCACCAGACTCAAAATTCTAGACCTAGAAAACCTAGAACTACACCACCTTCGGTCCAATCTTAGTATATAAAATCATACATTGCAATGTTCTACCTGTCAATGAATACTTCAGCTTCAATCATAACAACACAAGAGCAAACAATAGATACAAACTCAAGGTTAATCACACCAAATTTGATTGCAGGAAATATGACTTCAGCAACAGAGTGGTCAATGTCTGGAATACTCTACCTGACTCTGTGTTTTTTTCCAAAACCCCCAAAACTTTAACCTTAGACTTTTTAAAAGGTTAAAACTTTAACCTTTATACCTATTATCTTGTAAAGCAATTGAGAAAAATAAATAAATAATAAAATAACCTAGTTTAAATTGACACAAGCTTTATCATGGAAGTGGCATGTGAAGTGCATATCTTTTAACTGAAATCAGATAACATCATTGAAAAGAAAACCCACATGAAGGATAAGCCCTATGTGATGATTGAAAGGATAGATATCCAGATTCTTTTATTGAAAAAAAATGTGAATTTATTGCAGAATTAACAACTATGGTGTGTTGGGAGAAATATCCATCTGGTTCAGTTCCAAGCCCGGAGAAAGACACTGGAAACATGGAGGCTGATTGGAAAGACTGTTTATTGATGAAGCAGAACCAAGAAGCACATGGTTCTCTGGTGCAACTGACCACATGGAGTTGAGAGTGAGGGGTATTTATTTATCAGAGTGAGGGGTATTTATTTATCAGAGTGAGGGGTATTTATTTATCAGCAGTTCGGTGGTTCAAATCCCTAGCACCATGTAGCAGAGTGAGCTCCTGTTACTAGTTCCAGCTTCTGCCAAGCTAGCAGTTCAAAAGCATGTAAAAATGCAAGTAGAAAAATAGGGACCCCTTTGGTGAGAAGGGAAGAGCACTCCATGCACCTTTAGTGTTTAGTCCTGCTGGCAACCATAGAGTTGCCTTTGGGCAGTGCTGGCTCTTTGGCTTTGTAATGGAGAGGAGCACCACCCCTCTAGAGCCAGAAATGGGCATTGGTTCTTACCTGATACGCCCCTTCTCGGCGAGCCGCGAGGAGCATCCAGAGAGTGGGAAGGTGCTTCTGAGTCCTCTTCTCACAGGCTGAGCTTCAATTGAGGAACGTTCCACCCCCTCACATGGCTCCATGCAGTGTTCCCCAGCTTTTGCGAGGACGAGAAGGAAAGGCTATGCTCATCCCAGCGACACTAGTGGATCCTTGGCTGAAACAAGTTCCCCCACCAGATGGAGAAATTAGGGTGGGGCTGGATGCTCCTCGCGGCTCGCCAAGAAGGGGCGTATCAGGTAAGAACCAATGCCCATTCTCCCTCGAGCCGCTCAGAGCATCCAGAGAGTGGGACATACCAAAGCTGGGCAGTCCTACGGGAGGGACTCCGTCTGGGCCGGAAGCCCCTCCGGGTCACTGATGACCCTCTGTAGGACTCGTCGGCCAAACGAGGCCTCCTCTGAGGCATATACGTCTATCTTGTAATGCCTAATGAAAGGAGACGGGGAGGCTCAGGTGGCCGCCTGGCATATGTCAGCAATTGGAGCTTGGGTGGCCCAGGCCGCTGAAGTAGCTGCGCTCCTAGTGGAATGAGCGGTGATTCCACTGGGTGCAGGGAGGGATTGAGATAGGTAACATTTGGAAATAGTTGCCCTAATACAGCGGCTGATGATTGAGGGGGATACCTTGATTCCGATCTTCTCAAAGGTTGGGTGTGCTTGATGTAAATGTGCAAGGCCCGTTTCACGTCTAAAGTGTGCCAAAGAACTTCCCTGTCCCTCAAGGGTCTGGGGCAAAAGTTTGGTAGGACCAATTCCTGGGATCTGTGGAAGGGTGAGTTGATCTTGGGCAGGAAAGTGGGGTTGGGACGGAGGACCACCCAGTCAGCGTGGAACATGCAGAGGTCCTTCCTGACCGATAAGGCTGCGATCTCTGAAACTCGCCGTGCGGATGTAATGGCCACCAGAAAAACTACCTTAAATGTTAAAAATTGAAGGGAGGACTCCCTTAGGGGTTCAAACGGGGGTCTCGTGAGCAAGACGAGGACCTTGTTAAGGTCCCAGGTAGGGTATCTGTGGACGGTCGGAGGGCACAGGTTGGTGGCACCCCTGAGGAAGGCACTGACCAGAGGATGGTGGGAGAGGGAACCGAAGCTGTCACAAGAGACAATGGTTGACAGGGCTGCGACTTGCTGCCTCAGGGTGTTAGGAGAAAGCCCCTTGAGCAGGCCCTCCTGGAGGAAATCCAGAACCTGGGCAATAGAGGGGGAGAGGGGGTTGACTTGGGACTTATGACACCACTTGCAGAAGCCATTCCAAGTGGCATCATAAATCCGAGTGGTTGAGGGCCGCCTGGCGGCCAGGATGGTGTCAATTACCTTACTGGACAACTTCTTCTTTAAACGGTTCCGCTCAACCTCCAAATGGCTAACTGGAGCCATTGAGGGTCTGGCTGAAGAAGGGGCCCCTGAGAAAGGGAGATCCTGTCCAGAGGGACTCTCCAGGGGGGCGCCACTGAGAGGTTGCGGAGATCCGCAAACCACGGGCGCCTGGGCCAATAGGGGGCTACCAGCAGCAGGTCCGCCTTCTCGAGAATGAGTTTCCGGATCACTCCAGGCACTAGGGCTAGGGGGGGGCGTACAGGAGCCCTGGGGGCCAGGGGCAGCTTAGCGCATTGTGGTTCTCCAACCCGGGAGATGGGTACCTGGAAAAGAACCTGGGAAGTTGCACATTGGACAGGGATGCAAAAAGGTCCACCACCGGTAGACCGAAGATTCTGGACACCTCCCTGAACAGGGATGGGTGGAGGTGCCATTCTGCCTGGTCCACCGTGGCCCTGCTCAGCCAATCCGCCTGGATGTTGGAGACTCCGGAAATATGGTCTGCTCTTAACAAGAGGAGGTTGGACTCTGCCCAACGACAGAGATTTTCGGCCTCCCTCATCAACTGAATAGACTGGGTGCCCCCTTGCCTGTTGATATGAGCCTTGGCCGTGACGTTGTCCGTGAGGATGAGGACATGACATTTGTGCACTTGAGGGAGGAAGCTTCGCAGAGCCAGATGGACGGCATGAAGCTCCAGCCAGTTGATGCTGCATCCTTGTTCTATCCCAACCGGATAAGCTGGTGTCTGTGGTAAGGGTAAGCCTCTGGGGCTCTTTGAAGAGATGGCCCTTGTTGATGGTGAGGTTGGTCCACCAGAGGAGGGACATGAGGACCTGTGGAGGTACCTGGACCCTGGATTTCGAGTTGCTTCTTCCGGATCTTTGGAAAGGGAGCAGGAACCACTGCAGGGACCTGCTGTGTAAACGGGTCCAGGGAACAATGGAAATGCATGAGACCATCTTACCTAACAATTTGGAAAGGTCAAGTAAGGATGCCCTCCTAGAGCGCCTAATTTGTTTGACCAGACTTTGGATACTGAGGAACCTGTCTAAGGAGAGGAAGACCTTTTCTGAAACCAAATCGATTACGGCCCCCAGGTCAGTGATTCGGGTGGAGGGAGCCAGCTGGCTCTTTTTCCAATTGATAAGGAACCCGTGGGCTTGGAGGGCGGAAAGGGTAGCCCTGGTGTCCCTTTCTGCCTGGCATTTGGAGGAAGACAGGATGAGAATATCGTCCAGATAGCAATGAAGTCGTATGGGAAGGCTTCTGAGGTGAGCTGCTAGGGCCACAAGGACCTTAGTGAAGGTCCTCGGAGCCGATGCTAGGCCAAAGGGGAGGGCCACATATTGAAAGTGAAGGTGGTTATAACAGAATCTAAGGAATTTTTGGTGGGAGGGCTGGATTGGGATATGTAGATAGGCTTCAGAGAGGTCTATAGAGGATAGCCAGTCTCCCTGCCTGGTACCCAAGAGGATAGATTGCAAGGTGTGCATCTTGAATTTGCGCTGAATTAAGTGACGGTTAAGTAGTTTTAAATCTAAAATGGCCCTCCATCCCCCGGAATGTTTGGGGACCACAAAGAGGTGGGAGTAAAATCCCCGACCTCGCTGGGCTGGGGAAACGGGTTGAATGGCCTGAATGTTGAGAAGATGTTGGATGGCGGCATCCATCAGTTGGCGTTTGGCAGGGTCCCTTGAGGCGGGGATGCCATGAAGAAGTCAGAGGGGGCGGACTGAAACTCAAGGGTGAGACCAAACCTGATGGTGTCTCTAACCCAAGCATCGGTGGTGGATGCATCCCATTGGGTGGCGAAGTGTCTGAGGTGGCCGCCAATGGGGAGGGAGGAACATACTCTATCTGGGACGACAGAAGGGTCTTCCCCCTGATCCCCTATAGGGTTTCCTATAGCTGCTGCCCCTTCTGCTTCTGTCGCCCATATCGGTCCAATCTTGGGGTTGGGATCGGAAGGAAGGGGGTCTTGGGTATCTGGGCGGAAAGGGGGGCTGATAGAAGGGACGGGGGGAGCCTCTTCGAAAGGGCTGAGGGCCTCTATATTCTGACCTCCGGAAGAGGGAGGGAAGAAACTTTTTCTTACTGCGGCCCTCGACCAGCATGGGATCTAAGGCTGGGCCGAACAGTTTGTCTCCTCTAATGGGAGCGGAGGCTAGTTTAACTTTATTTTTAACTTCCGCCTGCCAGTGTTTGAGCCAGAGCAGGCGGCGGGCCGTAACGTGTGAGGTTATAGCTCTAGAGGAGAACTTCACTGATTGGTAAGTGGCGTTGGCTGAGAATTCCGCTGCCGCCATGAGCTTGGCTATATCCTGATGTGCACGTACGCTGGAGGAGGGAACATGTTGCTTCAACTGGCGAAGCCACCAGATTGAGGACCTGGTGAAGAAAGAGGCGGCCGTGGCTGATCTAATGGCCCAAGCATCGGATAGGTGGGCGTGGCGTAAGGCCAGTTCCGCTCGTTTGTCCTCGGGCTTCAGTGCCTCCAGGGCCTCACTGGGGGAGGAGGAGGATGCTAGGGCCACAATGGGCTGATCTACCTCGGGAATGTCCAGTAGGTTAGCAAAGTCTGGATCGAGATTGAAGAATCTCTTGTCCTGACTGGAAGGCACCGGGCGGGCCCCGGTGGAAGCCAGCTGCTTCGCCACAAGGTCTGAGAAAATGGGTGGGGCCGGAATGACCTCGGCCTCCACCACGGGCTGCTTGAATATGGAGTCCTCTGGGGCCTCCGAAGTGGGTGGGGTGGGGTGGAGGGAGACTGAGGAAGTAGGCCAGAAACATTTTTGGCTTTAAACAGAAGGGATTTAAACATGTGAGGCTTGAACAAACCCACAAGTGGGGGTTGGTCAGGGGAAATCCCCTCATCCTCCGACATCTCCCCCTCGGTCAGTTCTCCCTCTAGGAGGGGCTCGCTGTAGTGGGAAGAGCCCATCCGGGATTCTTCTTCCACTTCCCTGGGATAGTCAAAGGCCCCTTCTGGTCCCTTTCCAGAAGAGGGCTATCCCTCTGTAAGAGTACCTGACCAATAGGAGGATCCAATCCTGGAAGGGATCTGATGGACAGAGATTCATGTCCAGGGGCTCTTGGGGAGGAGCTGGGTCTGGACATCTGTTGCAGCCCCTCCGCAATACCTTGGCGGATAGCCAATTCCATCCAAGCTTTGATGTGAGCTGGAACCTCCATTGTGGAAGGATCCTCTTGGCGCAGACCAGCGGCTGTAGGCATGAAGGTGGCTTCAGGAGTCCGTCTGGTTGATGGTCCCGGGGCCTGATGACCCTGAGGGGAGCTGCGCCTGGAAGAAAGGTCTAAAGGGGGGAGTTGAGTAGAAGTGGAGGCTGGAGGCACCTGTGGTGACTGCCTGGAATGCCTATCAAACTCCTTTTCCAAGGCCTTATGGCGCCTTAAGGCGTCTCGCTGAGAGGCCTTGGAAGGTTCCATAGCCTGCCTGTGCAAGTGGTAAGACTTTGATTTAGCCTTCAAAGAAGGGTGTTTAGAGGAATTGTCATCTGCCATTTTAATAAATGAAAATGTATAAAGTTCACTAGAGGTGGTTGGCTTGCCTAGAGTTCAGCCTACGACCAAGGCCGGGTGATCTCCGAGCTGGCCCGCACCCCCTTTTGGAATTTAGTATGTACTATGAAGCCAGGAGGAAATTACTTGAAGACAGTCAAAGGATATGATTATACAAAAAGGTATTGTATATGTGATATTATTATTATTATTATTATTATTATTATTGTTGTTGTTGTTGTTGTTGTGGTTGTGGTTGTTGTTGTTATTATATATGCATATATATATATATATTATTATTTTTAATATAAAAATCTTTTTTTTATCTGATATTAGATATGATTGAAGATTAATCACAAGATTCTTTCTTCTTTCCTTTTTTTTATATAAGGTTAATTAATTGGACTGTACCACTGTGCAAACCAGAAAACAAAGGTTGGCTAAAGTAATGACCGAATTTGCCAAATGAACGCCTGAGGCCTAGAACAGAGAGGCCTAGCAGTAGACCTCCAGACAAAGACTGAAGGGGGTGGGGACTGTTGGACTTCGCCCCGGGTAGAGCTGCGGGAAGCCAACAAACATGCCAGACCAGGTTGGTCAGAGTGGCACCCTAAATAGAGCTCGAGACCCAGGGGGTCAGAAGGGAGCAGATTCAACCGCAGCAGCAAGAATAAGACAAAAGGCGCCCGACCATGAGGCGGTGCCAAAATGGCAGCTGCGAGCTGAGCTACCGTCGGGGCCTCTCGGGACGGAAGGGAGGGCTCCTCCGGCTAGCTCAGCATGCCTAGAGGGCTGTGAGGAGGAATTTAGCCCTTCCCTTAACGATCAGCATTCCGGTGGGGGGAAAACCAGCATCGCCCTCGGGTGCAGATTTAACGAGCTGCTGAGGCGGCGCGGAGGCAGAGACTGAACTGGTAGGGGGGGTGCCAAAGCACTGCGATCCCGCTCATTCAAGCCCCTAGGGGCGAGGGAACCCCCCCCCCAGGTCAATACCTTTTGCGCAAGGGCTAGGAAATGAAAGCAAACCTGATTCCTTACAGAAGATGCAATGAGGAATGAAGAAACCTGGATCAGCCAAGGAGCATATTTGCAAAACAGCCTGCTCTCTCAGAGGCTGAGCAAAAATTGGGGAACGCTGCATGGAGCCATGTGATGGGGCGGAGCGTTCCTCAATTGAAGCTCAGCCTGTGAGAAGAGGACTCAGAATCACCTTCCCACTCTCTGGATGCTCCGAGCGGCTCGAGGGAGAATGACTAGCATATAGGTGCAAGGGGAACCTTTACCTCTGTCTTTATTGTGACTGAGGGCTAACGCTACCTTTGTTTAGACCTTGCTGCAGGGAATTTGCTTATCAATAGAGCTAGCTATTGTCATCTGCTGTGGGCCATCAAGAAAGGTGGGGTTATTAAGTCTGCTTCCTGCCTCTAAAAAAAGCAGGTTTCTAGGGAAATATAATATTCTGCCTTTTTAACATTTCTCAAAATATTTCTCTTCTAGGAGAGGGGAGGGTGCTAACTTTCTACAGGTGTGACATCCCTTGAGCCTCAACTAATAATGACAGAGGAGAGATTGGGGTAGCAAAGTGTAAAGCCTCATATGTGTAGGGGATAGTTGTGGAAGAAGGAGATGGGTAAACTATAAATACGTGTCATAAAAGGAAGCAGCTTGGCTAGTATTACCTTCCTGACATAGTGAAAATTTGTGAAGGCCTCAGAAAGGGAGAAAGCAAGGAAACCCAAGGAAAAATTGAACGGTCATCTGCATTTTAATCCAAACTACTGCAATTTACACTCTGGCAGAAGGTGAAAGCGGAGTGAAAGAGATGTAGTACACACATCAAATCACCAATCTCAAAGGAGGCCCAGTTCTCCCTCAAACTTCACAAGATGGAATTCAAGGCCTCTGATACATCAATCAATCATTCAATCAGAATAGAGCCAGAAGGGACCTTGGAGGTCTTCTAGTCCAATCCCCTGCTGAAGCAGGAGAATCTATATCACGTGATGACCCAGAATATATCAGAAATATAACAAAATCCAAAACGTAACTAAAAATCCTTTAATGCCTTCAACTTGGCTTCACTGTTTAATGGTTCACAGTGGAGGAGTAAACTATTTTCAAAATAACATTTCAAAGGCAAGAAGCACAGTTCACATTCAAACAGCCGATAACGAAGCAAAAACCAAAAACAAACCGCATTGAATAAAGTTCCTTGACAGATCAGGATAGATAATTGACAACTTCAGGAAGATAACCAGGAATAGTCCATTGGAAGAATGCCAACCAAGAGAAATAGAACTAGAAATAGAAATAAAACACTGATTTGTCTCCAGCGTCTGTTGGCACGCAAGTCCACACTCTTATGCAAATCTCCCATCTGCAACCCATGAAGAGGATCATGGCCCTCTCCTCCTGAGTAGACCACGTTTTACCCTGATCCTCTCCTCCCTGCGTGCCCTAGGATGGATAGGGGATTGGCCTGGGTCCTCCTCTGACTGCTCAGCCAGCCTCTGCCCTTCCCCAGCCTCCTCCACCACCTCTGGAGCCACACTTCCATTCCCTGTTGGCTTTTCCTCCTCTTCCTCAGAGTCAGTCTCCACTAGGGGCATGACATACCATTTCAGATAAATGACTGTCCAATCTCTTCTTAAAAACCTCCAGTGATTTCTAAAAACAAGCTCTTCCACTAGTTAATTGTCCTCACTGTTAGGAAGTTTCTTCTTCACTCCAGGTTGCTTCTCTCCTTGATTGGTTTCCTTCCGTTGTTTCTTGTCTTGCCCTCTGGTACTTTGGAAAATAGGTTGACCTCCTCCTCTTTGGGGTAGCCTCTCAAATATACTGGAATACTGCTATCATGTTGCCCCTAGTCCTTCTTTTCTCTAGACAAGCCAAACCTAAATCCTGCAACCTTCTTCATATGTTTTAGTCTCCAGGGCTTTAATCATTTTAGTTGTTCTTCTTTGCACTTTTTCCAAAGTCTCAACTTCTTTTTTTGTAACGTGGTGACCAAAACTTGATGCAGTATTCCAGGTGTGGCCTTAACCAAGGCTTTATAATACTTCACCTGATTTTGATTCTGTGCCTCTGTTTGTATAACCAAAGATTGTATTTGCTTTTTTGGTGTTTGCATGGAGTCCCATGGCATCTCATATCCCTTCTGGTACTTGTGTAGAAGGACCAAGGCAACACATCTCCATCTGAACCAGGATTCCTAGATATGGTGAGTTCACGGAGAAAACATAGAGAGAGGACAGAAATCTACTCTCTCAAAGTATCCTGCCCTGTATCATTGTTGTTGTTAGTTGTGAAGTCATGTCCGACCGATTGCAATCCCATGGACGACGTTCCTCCAAGCCTTTCTGTCCTCTACCATCTTATGGAATCCATTTAAGCTCACGCAGACTGCTTCAGTGACTCCATCCATCCACCTCCTTCTCTGCCATCCCCTTTTTCTTCTTTTGCCCTCCATCTTTCCCAGAATTAGTGTTGTGGTTCGCCAGCAGCCTGTGCAAACGGCAGTGGAATTGGACAGTGGGAAAGAACAGGGACCAGTCAGGGAGTCTGGAAAGGACTCGGATGAGGGTTCTGCATCTGATGCAGAGATGGGACCAGGACCATCTGGAAGTGGGGTGCTGATTCCGGAACCTCCGGAGTTTGGCAGCAGCAGAAACAAGGGGAGCCTGTTTCCAGTGTGTGCAGAGTTGCTAGAAGGTCAGAGCAGCTGAGATAAAAGGGTCGACTCAGGAGTAAAGCTTGGAGGTGATTGCCCCTCCCATAAGTGATAAAGGACATGCAAAGGTAGAGAAATCTTTGCAGGAAGCAAAGTCATTCGCTCTGTTCGGATTAATCCTTGAAGCTCTGTGTGGACTTTGTACTTCAGCTGGTTTTTTTATAGTTCATTTGTCACTTTAGTTGTTGGCAGCAATTCAAAGGAAAGAAAGGTAAGTGCTTATCTCGAGGGACTGTTTGGGATTCATTACAGGCTGGGAATGAACATAATTCCCAGAGGTGAAATAAAACAAGAGTTGTTTTGACCTACAGTCTCAGGAAGCCTTGGTCAGAACAATTAGGCTCTTCTCCAGTGAGTCCTTCCTTCTCATGAGGTGGCCAAAGTTTTTGAGCTTCATCTTCAGGATCTGGCTTTTTAAAGAGCAGTCAGGGTGGATCTTCTCTAGGACTGACCGGTTGGATCGCCTTGCAGTCCAAGGGACTCGCAGGAATCTTCTCCAGCACCAGAGTTCAAAGGCCTCCATTCTTGGCGCTTAGCCTTCCTTATGGTATCAAAGAAGGAACAAACTTATAGCAATGCTTCAAAGACCAGACTGAAGGGACATAGATTAAGTTGGAAAAAGAAGAAATTACAACCTAGCTCTGGCAAAGAAACATGTTCTGGCAATTAAGGATTTCCATGGCAATATAAAATTTGACATTTTGTTTTGTTTTTAAGGATTAAGCGACTTATTTAGCTTCACCACTATCTTTCTTAAGAAACAATAGCTATTGTTAAATCAATGAAATTAGGTAAAATTTATTGGCGTTCTCCTTCTTACGTTGTTGGAGATTTATAATGAAATCTCTCTGTACAAAGTTTTTTTTCTTCCTTCTTTAACAATGCTTATATGGACAGTCCATGTAATTTTGAAATCAAGTAAAGAGTGCTCAAATTATTGCTTGATTTCCTTATTAAATATGAATGCTAAATGACCTTGGCTTGACCATGTCAATCTATATTATGTTCAATAGTTTGTCTTGTGTGGCCTAGGGCACCAAGCACTGGATAATGTTAGATAATTAATGGCTATATTTATCCATTCACATCACATCTAATTATCAAGAGACCACTGTAGGAAAGCTATATATTTTTTATCTCCTTCTCAGGTAGCCAAGAATGTGTTTGTTTACAGATGGCAAAACGTCTTAGGATCTCTTCCACAAACTTCCCCTGACATACTTCTCTGACAAACTCCTATTAGCTCTCTCAGTTTTTTCTCCTCTCTCTATATAAACTGGCTGATTTATATTCCTCTTATAATCTCAACTTATTCAGCAAGATGTCACCCACAATCAGTATCAGGACTTTTCAGGTCATATCCTTTGCAATTCAAGAGATAATCTTTTGATCCTTACAGGCGAGCACACAATTTTTAAAAAGGCATTCTGTTTTCTTCCTTCTTGATTTCTCTTAGAAAATTCCTGTTTGTTGCCCGAGTTTGTACACTCAATACCAGTTATTTTGGTTGGGTAGATGTTTTCCTCTATGGGAGAAAAAAAGGAAACGCACCATACAGTCGTTTTCTCTTCCAATTCCATACAGTGTCATGACAGCTGCTTCATTGGCACAAGTGTACTCTCCTCAAATGTTACTATTTCCAATCTCTGAATCAGTCATTGGGTGCGATCCAATCTATTCAGAGAGATCATGAACGAATGAGGAAGAGGTTGTGCTCACATGACCATGCAGCTAGTCCTTGACTTATAACAATTCATTTTTCACAGTTAACAAGCATCCCTGTGGTTGTTTGATTAAAATTCAAATGCTTGGCAACTGGCAACTGGTTCTCCTGCTTGAGCAAGGGGTTGGACTAGAAGACCTCCAAGGTCGCTTCCAGCTATTCTATTTTATTCTATTCTATTCTATTCTGTTCTGTTCTGTTCTGTTCTGTTCTGTTCCATTTCCTTTCCCATTCCATGGTGGGATTCAAATTTTTTTACTACTGGTTCTGGGGCCATGGCTTGATGGGCATGGCTTGGTGAGCGTGGCTTGGTGGGCGTGACACGGCTTGGTGAGCATGGCTTGGTGGGCATGGCAGGGGAAGGATACTGCAAAATCCCCATTCCCTCCCCACCCCACTAACCTGCTTTCCAGCTCCGTTCTCCTGTGCAGGGCAACCAAAGAAGACCCAGCTGATCAGCTAGGACTTGGGAGGTGGAGAATAGATGGGGGTGGGGCCAGTCAGAGGGGGTATTGGCTGGTTCTCTGAACTACTCAAAATTTCCGCTACCAGTTCTCCAGAGCTAATCAGAATCGGCTGAATAGTACCTCTGATTCCATTCCATTCCATTCTATTCTTATTCTGTTCTATTCTATTCCTGTTTTTATTTCTATTCTGTTCTGTTCTACTCAAGAAAGGATGCTAAAGGAGGGGCAAAATCAAATGTGAATGAAAAAATATTTTTTAATTATTTCAAATAATTAAATTGAATTGGTGAATTGTCCCGCAGTGAGTTGTCCCATTTTTTTGTCCACCTGCCACTTCATGAAAGGATGTGTATAACAAAGTACCCCCAGTCTTTGAAGATATTGGCCACGTTTTGTTTGGCTGTCAACTTTATGCCTCTTTTTAGGCAAAGATATTTAACATCTCTGCTTGAAAGAACAGCCTACTGAGATTTGAATTGTAGATTCTCCTATTTCCTCCTGGGCTCTTAATCTATACATTGTGAGCAGAACTGCTAACACTATAGTTAAAGCAGTTCCTCTAAGAAGGAGTTAAATTGAACAGATTGGGTATCCTGTAAAACCGATGTATTTATCTAAATGCTGCTTCATTGTATTTACCAGGTACATATATTTTCCTTTATCTATTTTACCCAGGAATTTGATCCCCTATTTTATTCTATTTTCTTTTTGATAAGGCCATAAGACCAGGGGTGGGCTGCTGGGGGTTCACGAGGGTTCGGGAGAGCCCCTAGCTAAGATTCTATGCAGTTCAGAGAACCCTCAAATCCCACTCCTGGCTGGCCCCGCCCCATTGCTCCCTGCCTCTCCCACGAGTCCCCATGCGGCCATTTTGTATGCAGTGCAGGGTGTGCACGGAGGCTTGGGGAGGGTGAAAAATGGGCCTCCCGGAAGTTTGGGAAGACTGGAAATGGGTCCCGGGGAGGCTGTTTTCACCTTCCCAGAGTCTCGAGTAAAGCCTCCGGAGCCTGGGAAGGGAAAAAATGTCCCCCTCACCGTGGTGCAAGACTAGGTCACGTCCACCATGGCCATGCCCATCCAGTGACTAGGCCAAGAACCCATTGCTAAAGTTTTTGAAGCCCACCTTTGCATAAGACTAATCAATTAATAAAATGTTGCTACTATTTATTGGAAGCAGTAAGTAATAGTAACAATGAACGAAGGCAAATAGTAGCAATAGTAGTAGTAATAGCCATGATTACTATTATTATTCATTTGAAACATTCACAACATTCAAAGAGGAAGTGCTAGAAGCTTGGAAAAACTTATGAATATCTGATGATATCTCAGGTCTGGTGAGGCCAGGAGAAATGATGCAATTTTCTTTTCCCAGAGCCATCTGAAACGTACAGTCTCTCCTAACAGAAGTTTTGTTATACCCATTTAGCTCCTTTCAGAAGTCATTTGTTAGCCAAACTTCCATCTTTTGCTCCAATACCAATTTTTGTTGTTTGTTTTAGTCCAAATAGCCCAGAATAGACTCAAGGCCATTCATCAGTCTGCTTTGGTTCTCTAAACATTTTTTTAATCAGTTTCATGAGGACTGTGATTAGTTTGGCTCCATTGTTTGACCTGAGAAGATGGAGGCAGCTGAGATGGGTTGGATCCAGGTGGCAGATATTAATACTCATGTCTGTTTGAAAAAAAAAGGGAAAATAGACCAACTGGGGAAGGGAAGTGTGGTGTAGGGTAAATGGAACCTGTTGATGTTTAACTGTGAAGAGGAACCAATGTTAGACAGAGAGTAGTGAGGGACATATTTTGAGGTGACACAGTATGAAGGAACTAGAAGGGAGGAGTTAAGAAAAATCAAGCAGTTTGTGTGCAGAGAACTCACATGTTAGGAGTATTATTATAAAATACGACACGGTGTCAGAAGTTCTGTAACACGGTAACTGAACAACGAGGTCTACTCAAAAGAGGAAAATGAGCAGCAGTGGGGATGAGCAGAATGGCTAGCACACCCAGTGCTACTTTTAACATCCAACCACTGGAGTCCTTTGATTTTTCCAAACCAAATGAGTGAACAAAATGGATATGGCCATTTGAGAGATTTAGGCAAGCAAGCAATCTCGCAATAAGCTCCGAAGAAAATCAGGTGAACACTTTGATTTACTGTATGGGAGATGAAGCAGATGATGTTCTGCGTGGCCTGAAACTCAGTGAAGCTGATCAGCGTCAGTATACTAAAGTAAGAAACAGCTTTCAGTCATTCTTTGTAGTAAAAAAAAACATTGTGTATGAGCATGCAAGATTTAATATGCGCAAACAAGAAGCAAATGAGATAGTTGATGCATTTGTCACAGCGCTGTATGCATTAGCAGAACACTGTAACTATGGAGCACTACATGACGAGCTCATCAGAGACAGGATTGTAGTAGGCTTGGTCGATACATGGCTATCAGAACTCATGCAAATGGAAAAAGATGTCACTGCTGTTTCACAGAATAATTTCTCCAACATTTTTCACAACACAACGGTGCTGCAAAAAGCAGAGAGACCTCTACTGGGTCCAAGGAGAATTCCACTGGAAGTGATGGGGTTTGCCAAACTACAGCTAAAGAAAGGAGCAAAACAAATTACAGAGAAGGAGTATGTGGTCAAAAACCTGAGTATGCCTTTGCTGGGACTGCCAGCTATTGTAGCTCTTGGTCTGTTGGTTCATGTGGACACTATTGACATGGAAAATCTGAAGTCAAGCTACCCTAAGTTATGCAGCAGCCTAGGGGAGGTTCGACAACCTTATTGTATTAAGCTCAAACCCGATGCTGTGCCTTTCTCTTTGAAAACCCCAAGGAGGATTCTCCTGCCATTGATAGGGAAAGTCAAAGATGAGCTTCAATGCATGGAAAACTTGGGGGTAATCACTCGTGTGGAAGAGCCTACAGACTGGTGTGCAGGTATGGTAGTGGTGCCCAAGAAGGACAGCAAAAAGGTGCATTTGTGTGTGGACCTGACTGGCTTGAACAAGTATCTGTGTCGTGAAAAATTCATTTTACCATCAGTAGAACAGAGTCTTGGAACACTGGCTGGTGCTAAAATGTTCAGTAAATTAGACGGCAACATGGGGTTTTGGCAGATACCCCTCACCGAGGATTCAGCAAAGTATACCACATTCATTACACCCTTTGGGCAGTTCCACATTAACCGTTTTCCATTTGGCATTGCCTCAGCACCCAAACATTTCCAATCTTTGATGGCGGAAGTTACACAGGGGCTGGAAGGTATAGTTTGCCACATTGATGATCTACTGGTGTGGGGACGGGACCAAGAAGAGCATGACAATCGACTCCATGCAGTGCTAAAAAACCTGGAAAAGACGGGAATCACTCTGAACGTGGATAAGTGTGAATTCTCCAGGAGTGAGGTGGTCTTTTGGGGTCACATCATCTCTGATGCAGGGATACGACCTGACCCAAGGAAAACAGAGGCTATCAGAGCTATTAAGGAGCCCTCTAGTGTGAACGAACTGAGGAGTTTTCTTGGCATGGTAAACCAGCTGGGGAAGTTCATCCCTCAGTTGGCAGAAAAAGACAAGCCACTTTGTGATCTCCTTTCTAAGAAAAACTGTTGGGTTTGGGATGTGGAACAGGTCAGGGCATTTAAGACATTGAAAGATGCTTTGTCTTCCCCTCTGGTGCTGGCCATGCATAATCCGAACAAAGTGATGAAAGTGTCAGCGGATGCATCGTCATATGGCTTGGGCGCTGTTCTTCTTCAAGAGTGGGGAGATAAATGGAAGCCTGTGGCTTAAGCGTTGCGTTCACTCACTCCAACTGAACAACACTATGCACAGGTGGAAAAAGAAGGCCTGGTTCTAACCTGGGCATGTGAAAGATTTCAGGATTTCCTCCTAGGAAAGCATTTCTGCCTGGAGACTGACCACAAACCACTTGTCAGTTTGTTTGGAGACCAAGCACTAGATCTTCTACCCTTGAGAACTCAGCGATTCAGGATGAGGCTCATGCGTTACTTTTACTACATTGTGCATGTGCCTAGAAAGTCACTTTGGACAGCAGACACATTGTCACGTTCGCTTATGGACTCTCACATGTCCAAAGCAGAAGTGGAGCTAATGGAAAGCACTAACATATATGTGGACTGTGTAGTAGACATCTTGCCTGTTAGCTACACATATATGGAAATCATAAAAGAGCAGTTGCAAGCTGATAGTATTTGCTCTCGAGTCATGAAATTGTGTGCAGATGGATGGCCAGTGCATACGAAAAAGGAACCTGCACTGAGAGGATACTGGCCAGAATGAGCTACACTCACTGTACAAGATGGATTACTACTGAAAGACACTAGGCTTGTGATCCCACCCACTCTGAGGAATGAGGTGTTGGACAGGCTGCATGAAGGACACCAAGGGGTGGTGAAATGCAAAGAACATGCTCGTCAGTCTGTGTGGTGGCCAGGACTCAGTCAGCAGGTCAGTGAAATGGTGCTCAAATGCAGGACATGTATCCAAGAGCATCAGAATCCTAAAGAGCCACCCATGACATCTGAGTGCCCGGAAAGACCATGGCAAAAGTTAGGGACTGACATGTTTGTACTTGGAAGGAAAACATACTTAGTTGTGATATTCTATTTCTCCAGATATGTCGAGATTGCACTGCTATCGAACACTAAGTCAACTGATGTCATTGTCCATCTGAAGTCAATCTTTGCCCGGCATTGGATTCCAGAGGAGTTGATGTCAGACAATGGACCACAGTTTTCTGGCCAAGATTTCTCTCATTTTGCATCCACATATGGGTTCAAACACATTACCAGCAGTCCAAAGTTTCCACAAAGTAACGGAGAAGCTGAACGTGCAGTTCAGACAGTGAAAAGTCTCTTGAAAAAGGCTAGCGACCTTTATCTGGCCCTGCTTGCCTACAGAGCTACCCCTCTCCAGAGCGGGTTCAGTCCAGCTCAGCTGCTTATGGGGTGACATCTTCGTACCACTGTGCCGACTCTTCCCTCTCAGCTAGACCCAGCATTGCCAGATGTTGACCATTTTGCTCACAAAGAGAGAAGAGGAAATTGAATACTGAATACTACAACAGGAGACATCGTGCAAAACCTCTTAGTGATTTGGTACCAGGAGAGCACTGATACAAAAGAATCTGGGACTGTGCTGCAGAATCACATGAGTCCAAGGTCATATCTGGTGGATGTACCTAAAGGTGTGGTGAGACGCAATAGTCAGCACTTGATACCCTTACACACACATGCAAGTGAAGGAGGAGTGGTGGAGCAGCAGGAGTTGCCAGAGACAAACAGTGAACAAGTTTCTACATCACCTGGGAAAATACTTAAAAACTTTCCTAGTGTGACAGCTACCCCAAGGACAAGGTCTGGGAGAGCTATAATTAAACCAAAGAGACTGAATCTGTGAACTGAGAAAGTGAAAAAGTGTTAATGGTGATGTGTAGTTCAGTAAGAAATAGTTTAAACACAGTTAGGTGTATTGGATTAGTAAATAGTTATATGATAACATTTTCTTCCCTACAGGATTTAGATAAGAACAGACCAACAAAAGAGGCAGAATAATCCTCTAAGGTCTGGTGAGACAAAGGTAGTCTACCCTTTGTTCTGTAGAAAAGGGAGATGTGGTGTAGGGTAAATGGAACTTGTTTGATGTTTAACTGTGAAGAGGAACCAATGTTAGACAGAGAGTAGTGAGGGACATATTTTGAGGTGACACAGTATGAAGGAACTGGAAGGGAGGAGTTAAGAAAAATAAAGCAGTTTGTGTTCAGAGAACTCACCTGTTAGGAGTATTATTACAAAATACGACAGGAAAGACCAGTGAACACAAACTCTCATTTGAAGCCTAAAATGTCTCCCTCGCAGACTTTGCAAAATTGGTGTTGGCTATTTTCATTCAGTGCTACTGGGATATTTCTCTGGATATTTTTCTCTCTCTCCTTGCCCTGCTACAACTTGAGATGGTGCCATGTCTGATCTCAATGCCCAGGATAGACTCAGATTCAGATCAACATAGATGGAAGGGATCTTGTAGGTCATCTAGTCCAACCCTGCCCATGGTGCCTAAGTACTGGGTAACAGAAAGAAGTCAGCTGCCCAGTCAGATGGATGATAAATGGTCCTGTCCCTAATAAACATCCAGATGGATCTTGACAGACTTGAATACCAGGCCCTATCTAAGAAAATTAAATTTAGTATATAGAACAGTGGGGTCCTACACTTGGGCAAGAAAAGGCAAAAGGACACATATAGACTGTGTAAAACCAGGCAATAGCAGGAACTGTGAGAGGGATCTTGGAGTCTTAGTGGACAACCAGCTAAATATGAGCCAGCAGTGTGCAGCTGCAGCCAAAAAAACCAACGTAATCCTAAACTGCATGAACAGAGGGATACAATCAAGATCAAGTGAGGTACTAATCCCACTCTATAAAGCCTTAGTAAGACCACACCAAGAGTACTGCATCCAGTTTCGATCACCACACTATAAAAAAGATGTTAAGACTCTAGAAAGAGTGCAGAGAAGAGCAACCAGGATGATGAGGGGACTGGAGGCTAAAACATACGATGAACGGTTGCAGGAACTGGGCATGGCTAGTCTAGGAAAGAGAAGGACCAGGGGAGACGGGATAGCAGTCTTCCAATGTTTGAGGGGCTGCGACAGAGAGGAGGAAGGGCTGCCACAGAGAGAAGGAGGGGCTCAAGCTATTCTCCAAAGCATCTGAAAGCCAGACAAGGAATAATGGATGGAAATTGATCCAGGGGAGATTCAACCTGGAAATAAGGAGAGATTTTCTGACAGTAAGAACAATCATGGAACAGCCTGCCTTAGGAAATTGTGGGAGCTTCATCACTGCAGGCTTTCAAAGAGGGATTGGACGGCTATCTGTCAGAAATGATGTAGGGTCTCCTGCTTGGGTGATGGTGAGGGTTGGACTAGATGATTTACAAGGTAAAGTCATGTCATGGAATCAATTATTAACCAATCCATTATTAACCAAACAATTAATTATTAACCAATTAATAATTAATAATAATGTATTAATAATAATTAATCAATTATTAACCAATCCATTATCCTCCACTTCGAGACAAACAACCTATTCTCTAATAAACAATTTGGTTTCAGGAAAAAAACTATCATGTAATCTGCAACTCTTGCACTGCAAAAACATGGACTACACAACTCAATCGGGGCAAAGCCAGAGACGTAATCTACATAGACTTCTGTAAAGCCTTTGATTCAGTGGTAAACGACAAACTACTCCTAAAACTAAAATCTTATGGTATCTCTGGACACCTGCATAACTGGATAGAAGCATTCCTGTCAAACAGACAACAAATGGTCAAAATTGGGAGCATCCTATCAAATCCTGTATTTGTCAACAGTAGGTTCCCCCAAGGCGGTGTTCTAGGACCAACTCTCTTCATACTCTACATAAATGACCTCTGTGATCATATTAAGAGCAACTGTGTTCTCTTCGCTGCTGATGTAAAGCTATTCACAGAAAATACTGCTACCCTTCAAAAAGACCTTGACTATGTATCAGAATGGTCAAACAAATGGCAACTTTTGTTTGAAAAATCTCAACAAATAAATGCTCTGTCTTACATATTGGTAAAAAAATCAGAAAATAAAATACAAGCTGAATAGTCAAGACCTTGTTGATGATCCAAACTCTGTCAAGGACCTTGGAGTTCTCATCTCTAATGATCTAAGTGCTAGAGCCCACTGTAACTACATAGCCAAAAAGGCATTAAGAGTTGTTAACCTAATCCTACGTAGATTTTTCTCTGGTTATATCACACTACTAGCTAGAGCATACAAAACATTTGCTAGACCAATACTTGAATACAGCTCATCAGTCTGGAACCCATATCATGTATGTGATATAAACACAATTGAAAAAGTCCAGAAATATCTCACAAGAGTTCTCCACTCCTCTACTCATTGCAGAATACCTTATGCCACCAGACTCAAAATTCTAGACCTAGAAAACCTAGAACTACGCCGCCTCCAGCCCGATCTAAGTATAGTATATAAAATCATACATTGCAACATACTGCCTGTCAATGAATACTTCAGCTTCAATCATAACAATACAAGAGGACACAATAGATATAAACTCAAGGTTAATCGCACCAAACTTGACTGCAGAAAATACGACTTCAGCAACAGAGCGGTCAATGTCTGGAATATTCTACCTGACTCTGTGGTTTCGTTCCCAAACCCCAAAAACTTTAACCTTAGACTGTCTACTATTGACCTCACCCCTTTCCTAAGGGGTCTGTAGGGGGCATGCATAAGTGCCCCAATGTGCCTACTGTCCCTGTCCTATTGTTTCTTTTTATTTTTCTTATATGTATCCATTTCATGCATTCCTAACTATGTTTATACTTATACCTGTTATCTTATAATTGCTTGACAAATCAAATAAATAAAATAAAATAAGATCAACTCTGTTAATCTGTTAAACCTGTTAAAGCCTGTTATACAGTGGTGGTATGCTACTGATTCAGAACGGTTAAGCTGAACCAATAGTAAAAAATGCCTCCACCAATCATATAAGAGGAGGGAAAAAAGCCTCCTACAATCAGCTGAAAGAAGAGAAACGTGCAGGATTGGCCCTGCCACCTGCCCCTTCTTGTGGTTTGCCAGCAGCAGGTGCAGACAGCTGAGGTCTTGGAGAGCAAGGACTTGGCTGAGGGGCCTGCGTGTGATGCAGGGATGGGGCCAGAACTATCAGGGAGTGGAGTGCTGCCTTTGGAGCTTGTGGAGGCTGGCAGCAGTGATGCAGAGGCCCCCGGGGACCCTGTGCCCAGTGCAGGGCTGCTCAAAGGAAACAGCAGCTGAAGCAGCATGGGCGACTTGGGAGTAAGGCTGCAAGGTGATGGCCCCTCCCTTAAGGGATAAAAGCCAGCCCTCAGAGGTGGGATTCTTTGCAGGAAGCAAAGAAGTTCTTGCACTTCATGTTTTGTGGAAGTTCAGACTATCCTGGCTTGTGTTTGGAGACTTTTGGTTTTGATTATTTCCTTGCAATTTAATCTAGTGTTCTTGGCAGACTTGCACAACCTTGGCAAGGCTTGTTCTTATTTGGGACAATTAGTTTTTAATAGCATTTTACTGTGAATGAATGGAATTCACAGAGAAGCATTAAAAGGGTTTTGCTTTTATCTCTGTTTGGTGTTTGTTTACTTTGAATGAGGCTTGGGTCAGAACATCCCTGCACTTTTCTCTTCTTTCTCCTCTCAGCTGATTGGTGCTGCAGGTCTCAGCTGGTGTGAGGAAAGCTGTGCGCCGGCGTTAGGCAAAGCATCCCCACCAAGCCATGCCCACCAAACTGGTGGTAAAACAATTAGAATCCCACCACTGCTGTTACACCTCAAACCCTCCAAGCAAAGAGCAAACCAGTGGAAGAATGTGAGGGCAGTCTTTCTCAGAGACTCTTCTGCACATTATTATGTTCATTTAGTGAGCAGGGGGCAGCGCAGTGGCTCAGTGGTTAAAATGCCGTACTTGTCGGCTGATAAAATGGCAGCCCAGGTTCAAGACCTGAGCACCATGAGACAGGGTTTGCCAGCAGCTCCAGCTCCTGCCAACCAAGAAGTTTGAAAGCAGAATGTGAGTAGATAAATAGATATCACTTTGGTGGGGAAGTAAGAGCACTCTGTGATCTCATGCTCATACGACCACGAAAATGTTTTTGGAAATTTATACCCAACATACATAACTGATTCCTGCAACCATTCTTCCTATATTTTAGCCTCTGACTCCCTAATCATCTTTGTTGCTCTTCTTTGTACGCTTTTCAGAGTCTCAAGATCTTTTTTATATTCTGGTGAACAAAACTGGATGCAGCATTCCAAGTTTGGCCATTTTAAGGCTTTGTAAAGTGCTACTAAGACTTCACGTGATCTTGATTCCGTCCCTCTATTAATGCAGCCTCCGAAAGGGCATGTGAACGAAAGAGTTTTAATGCCAGTGCAGATGGCAACTGCAGCTGTACTTTGCCATAAAATCACAGGCATAATAGAAAAGTGGGGAGAACATCACATAAATTGAGTTTAATACCGAAATAAATACCCCAAGGGCTTGCTGCCTTGATTGGATTATTCATTTCCCTCTGTAATCCAGTTAGAATGCCCCATTTTTTGTCTCTTTGGGAGCTCAGCAGCACAACCACAAAAACCATTGAGGATGGATCAGAACAACATTCTGGTGAATTCACACAACCTGTTCAGTGAGTGATCCAGTGTGCAGACCTGGGGCATGGCACAAAGGCAACTGTCAGATAATCAGTAGGAGTCCCTTTATTATCTCCAACTTTGCCCCCAATGTCCTGGTTACCTTCTGGCTGGAGAAAAACTCTCCTAGGAACAGCCTTTGGCTGCAGAGAATCAAGTCCAAAACATGGTCTACAAAAACTAACTACAAGTCCAATCAAGGCAAAATGACATAGTCTGGCAGCAGCAAGAATTCCAGATGTGAAGGCACGGCAATAACTCAACACGGTTGGGAAAACTCCAGGAACACAGATAAGCAAAGTCAACACAAGATAAACTCACGTTTGCAGCAGCTGCAGCATCCAGCATGCATTTCTTTTAAATTATCTTCCCAGGTGTGGCTAATGAAGGGAATCAGGGCCCTTTCCTCCCCCGTAAGCCACACAACCCACATTGCTCTCTTCTCTGTTCCTCACTGCACGCCCTAGGACGAAGAGGGGGTGGGCCTGGGTGTTCCTCTGAACTCTCTCCCCCTTGTTCTACCGCTTCCCTGCTCTGCCCAGCCAGACTTTGCCCTTCCCCATTTTCCTCCACAGCCAACAGAGCCACACTCCCACTTCCTGTCAGCTTTTTGTCTTCCTCCTTGGATTCAGACTCCAACAGGGGCATGACATCCTGTCACTTTGATTTCACACATGGAATTCAGTTAGTTTTAACTCTGGTCTGAGTGGCATAGAATACCATTAAAATTCCACCCCTTTTGAGGAATTTGTGGTTCTGTGCCCTAAGGAGATAAATTAATTTAATTAGCAGATTAAAACTGTCCTGTGAACCCATATCCGGGGCTGTGTGTTCACACAATGTATTTATAACCAGGTTAGTGAAAATGCTAGCAACTGTCTGCTCCTGCTGCTAACTTTGTTGGTGTTAGTTTTATTCATTTGTGTATATCTGCAAACATCCTCAGACCAGACAAGCTGCTATTTTCCAGCAAGCGATACTTCAAGTTTGCATCTGTGATTGATCTACGATGATAGTAATCCATTTTCAGCTAGAGGGGATAATATGTGTAATACGTTTTCTTAATGAACTTTTTAAAACATCTTGTTTGTTTTGTGTGTTTTTTCTTTGTTTTTTTTAATTTTTGGAATTTTGAATTTGTACCTATATTCTGTATTTTAACTTTTTTTAAAATAATTGAAAAAAAGTGCTGTTTAACGGCATCATTTCACATGTTTAGCAACAGGCCATTAAATGTAGATAAATCAGATTATGCACATCTATATATGAACCGACTTCCAGCTGTACTAAATTCTTGGGGGAAATTGTGAATATAAAGCATCTTTGAAATGCCAATAAATCTCTCAGCTAGATGGAATCCAGCTGAAGCAAGACCTGGGGATCATCAGTGGGGTTTTGAAATTTGGTGAGCAAAACTTAGCTGGATGTTTTAATTTCCAAAGAAAAAGAACGACAACAATAACAAAAAACTCCAAACATTTCTCAAGGCAGAACCACCCTGCAGGAATTACAGCAGCATCCCAAGCAGAATTCAATCCAGATCCTTGTGACCGAATGAAAATGTAGGAAGTTGGGGAAATAGGCAGAAAGATGCCGATCTGGTTCTGGATCTGTTCCAGAAATGGGGGGGGGGGAATGCAGAAACATGCAGATCTATATTCCCTGCTCCAGATCTGTTCCAGAAGTTAGGGGAAGATGTGATCTGGATTCTCTGTTCCAGAAATTGGGGGGGATGCAGAAATATGCACATCTACATTCCCTGCTCCAGATATGTTCCAAAAGTTAGCGAAAGATGCCAATCTGGATTCCATGTTCCAGATCCAAAAATTAGGGAAATAGGCAGGAAGATGCTGACCTGGTTCTGGATCTGTTCCAGAAATGGGGGAAAGGGGATGCAGAGATATGCAGAGATATGCAGATCTGCGTTCCCTGCTCCAGATCTTTTCCAGGAGTGGATTCAGAAGGATTCCCTGGCCCCCGTTTTGCAGCCTTGTAAAGAGGTTTCCCTTCTTGCGGAGCTGAAAGGCAGAGGCTTTAAGCAAGAGTGCCCTCTAATGGGGAAACGGAAACAAGTCCCCGTGCCGCCCCCCCCCCCCCCCCCGCTCCCCCATTGTTTTTTTTTTCATGCAAAGGTTTCCCCCGCGAAGAAAACAACCCAGCTTAGCTCTTGCAAGGCTGCTGACTTAACGGAGGTTCGGGTTTCGGGAGCTCCTTCCAAAGTGGGGCAGAAGCGGCGCCCCAAAGAAGCGTAGCGGGTGGACTCGCGATCTCTTCGCTTCTCCCGGGAAAGGAACTCCGGGAGGAAATTCTCTTCCATGGAAGGCAGCTGCGGGAAGGGCAAAAGCAAGTGCGACCATCTCCTCCTTTGCTGCTCCGTCTCTCGGAAGCTGAACAAAAGTTGCTTTCGGCAGGGAAAGTCCAGTTTCTTGCTGGCGTCTGCCAGACCCTGGGAGTTCCTGCAGGCTGGCAGTGGGGAAACCGGAGAGGAGAGCCCAGGGGTGCCATCCGGGTGACTCTGAACCTCTTTCTGTCTCTCTGTCTCTGTCTCTCTCCCTCCCTCTCTCTCCTGCCCCCTCTCTCTTTCTCTCTCCCTCCGTCTCTTTCTCCCCCTCCCTCCATCTCTTTCTCTCCTTCCCCCATTTTCTCCCTCCTCTTTTTCTCTCCCTCTCTCCCCCTCTCTCCCTCCCTTTCTCCCACTCTCTTTCCCTCCCTCCCTTCCTCCCTCCCCCTCCCTCTCTCTCCCTCCCTCCCTCTCCCCTACCTCACAGGGTTGGTGTTTGGGGGGAAATGGACAGAATATACATCTAAATCAATCAATGCTCTCATTTAGACTGCTAAACAAGATCAGACATACTCCTCAGTATGTCCGGATCTTGCAGATAAGTACCTTGAAGAGACTTCCATTTGCTATGTAACACCCTGAGCCCATAGCAACACAGAACATGTTCCTGTATATCAAGAAAAATCTGGTGGGATGTCATACATGTGTCCACCTTCAAAAGTTGTGTCACCCGGTGTTGTAATGTTTGTGCACTTTGGTTTGGCTTAACAATCACTTTATTGCATTGGTGAGTTCACACTTGATCAGCATGATACAAAAAAGTTGTTGGGACTCTAGTCTAGAAAGAGTGCAGAGAAGAACAAGAAAGTTGATTAGGGGACTGGAGGATAAAACATTAGAACCTTTGCAGGAATTGGGTACGTCTAGTGAGCCTAACAAAGAGAAGAACTAGAGGTGACATAATAGCAGTCTTCTAGTATTTGAGGGGCTGCCACAAAGAGGAGTGGGGTCAAATTATTATCCAGCGTACTTGAAGGCAGGACAAGAAACAAGGGATAGAAACTAATCAAGGAGAGAAGCAACCTGGAATTAAGGAGAAACTTCCTTACAATGAGGACAATTAACCAGGGGAACAGCTTGCCACCAGAAGCTGTGGGTGCTCCATCACTGGAGGTTTCTAAGAAGAGACTGAACGGCCACTTGCCTGAAATAGTATAGGTTCTCCTGTTTGTGTAGAAGACCTCCAAGGTCCCCTCAACATTTTTTTTTAAACAAACTTTATTGAATATACAACTAAAATAAATGAACAAACACATACAAACATAGATAAAAAAAGTGGAAAAACCACAGAAAATAAACAAAAGCAAGCAATTCAGTTATCGACAGTTTGTGGTTCCTTATTTGTTATACTTATTGGCGTCATATTTACAAGTAAGTCTTAATGCAAGTATGTAATTACTACTTCCTTTACAGTTTAATAATATTTACTAATATATTCTCTATCTTTGTTCTATCCAGTCATGCCAACATTTCCAGCTTTTGTAATATTCTGATGATTCTTTATCCTTAAGTGCTAGGGTCAATTTATCAATCTCTGCACAGGTTGCTATTTTCTGAATAATCATTTCCTCTGTTGGAATGTCAGCTTGTTTCCAACACTGTGCAAAGGCTAATCTAGCTGCAGTAAGTATGTGCAATATTATATATTTGGCTTTGGGGGGAAATTGTCTATTAAATATCCCCTTCAACATTTCTATTCTATTCTATTCTTTCATTCTTTTTATTACTGTATATTCCATTCAGTTCTATTTTCTATTATTTCTTTCATTCTATTCTATTCTATTCTATTCTATTCTATTCTATCCCTATTCCATTCCACTCCTTCCCCATTTCCCGTTCCCCATCCGCTTACCGCAATTTCCCCCACCCAATACTTGTTCAGATTGTTTTATCCGTTCTTGATTTGAACAGTAATCAACAATTGCAACAGCCTCTTAGAAAACACGCACACACACACACACACACACACACAGATCAGATTTCAAGGTTATGTTTTTTTCATCGCCAATTTGTACCTGAAAGCTTAACTAAAACAAACCCCCATTCCTGTGCCCATTCTCCTTTTTTCTAACAATATTGATGCAGAACTCATCTTGAAGCTCCCTGGCCTTTTCTCTAAACTAAAGCATTCTTCCTGGGCACAAGAGATTCCAGTAGCGTCACTTGGAAGGTCATATGAGCAAGAAAGCAATTGCAGCACCACAATCTGAGCCATTCGTCCCTTTTGTCCCTCCCTCATTCGTTCACTGCTGACAAGTTTGGTATTTAGATGGATGGCCTGTGACCTTTTCCTTCAGATCATCCACAGTGGTGCAAAACAGCATGAAACTCCTCCAGAACTCTGCACCAAGCAAGAGTTGATATAATGCAAGTTAAACGGAAGAGAGCCACCCCCCAAAAGCAGCCAAAAAAGCCGATGCAATCCTAAATTGCATTAACAGAGGGATACAATCAAGATCACATAAGGTACTAACACCACTCTATAAAGCCTTAATAAGACCACACCTGGAATCCTGCATCCAGTTTTGGTCACCACACTATAAAAAAGAGGTTGACACTCTTTCTAGAGTGCAGGGAAGAGCAACCAGGATGATGAGGGGACTGGAGGCTAAAACATATGATGAAGGAACTGGGCTTGGCTAGTTTGGGGAAGAGAAGGACCAGGGGAAACAGGAGAACAGTCTTCTAACACAGGGGTCCCCAACCACCAGGCCCCGGACTGGTACCGGTCCGTGGAACATTTTCTACTAGGCCGCCGGTTTGCTGGGCGCCGCCATCTTGTTTTGATGAGAAAGTGCTTCCAGTGAGCTTTTCTGGTTGGAAAGCAGCGTTTGGGTCCTGAAGGAATCCTCACGCCTTAGTTTCATCGAGGGGGGGCGGCTTCGAACAAAACTAAGGCGTGAGGATTCTTTCAGCACCCAAGGCAAGGTGAGCCGAGTGACCGTCCCGAATCCGTCCCGAAGCCCCTCGACAAAGGTAAAAAGGAGGAGTTGAAGGTGGCGGGGAAAAGTGGGGGACGGCTGGCTGGCTGGTTGCTCGTCTCACCTTGCCATGTGTGCTGATGCCGGTACCGGGCCGCGGATCATTTTGTGATGCCGGTACCGGGCCGTGGCACAAAAAAGGTTGGGGGCACTGTTCTAACATTTGAGGGGCTGCCAAAAAGAGGAAGGGGTCAAGCTATTTTCCAAGGCACCCAAAGGCCAGACAAGGAATAATGGATGGAAACTGAACAAGGAGAGATTCAACCTGGAAATAAGGAGACATTTTCTGACAGTGAGAGCAATCAACCTATGGAACAGAAGTTGCCTTCAGATGTTATGGGAGCTTCATCCCTGGAGGCTTTCAAGGAGAGACTGGGCTGCCATCTTTCAGAAATGGTGTAGGGTCTCCTGCTTGGGCAGGGAAAGGGGGTTGGACTAGATCAGGGGTCGCCAACTTTTTGGACTTCAGGGGCCACCAAACTTATAATTTTAGATCCCAGGGACCACTAACTGGTTCTATGGGTGTGGCCTAATTTGTGGGTGTGGCTTGGTGGTCATGTGACTGGCTGGGCATGGCTTGTATGTAAATATTATAAATATTTATATAAATATTGAATTTTTTATAAGAAAGAGGAACTTTTACCCAAAATCAGGCAAAGCAGGCAGACTGAGTTGCTCATAGAATCATTCAGTGATCTATCTATCTGCCATCGGCTAGCTCAGTCTCTCAAATTTGCTTGCCGTGAATCTGCACTGAATTTGCTTTCAAGCAAACCTTCAGTCCTAAGGGAGGTTTGGCTGTGCTGAGTTGAAGATCTAAAAACTAGCTGTCATGCCCCTGGTGGAGACTGACTCTGAGGAAGAGGAGGAACAGCCAACAGGGAGTGGGAGTGTGGCTCCAGAAGTGGTGGAGGAGGCTGGGGAAGGGCAGAGGCCGGCTGAGCAATCAAGAGGAGGATCCAGGCCCATCCCCTATCCATCCTAGGGCATGCAGAGAGGAGAGGATCAAGGAAAAGCGAGGTCTACTTGGGAGCAGATTACATGATCCTTTTCCTGGCTTGCAGCTGGGAGCTATGTATGTAAGTTTGTAACTGCGTAGTCTGAATTGCTGGAGTCAAAGTTTAGTCTTTCCTTTGAAAGAGGTTTATCTTTGTTGGTGTTCTTCCCATGGACTCTCCCCATTGTCTTCCTGGAATGTATGATTAATTATCTTGGCTTGCTTTGGAACTCTCGTCAATGCGGTTTGTCTTGGTTTTCTTTTTGTCTCATTATTTACTTTTGTGACTTTAAACTGTGCTTAATAAAACAGTGAAGTTAAGTTGAAGGCATTACCGGACTTTAATGTATGTTTTGGGTTATTTTGAGAGACTATGGGTCATCGCACTAGCTAGAAAGCAAGAAATCCAACCATTTCCTGCTTCCTAGCTAATTTAAATCTCCCGGAACAGTAGAACAGATGATGGTCAGAAAAAGGAAAAATAGCAATTTAGCATGCATGTTTACCGGGTAAGGAGTGAGTGGGCGGAGAGGATTCCCGTGGGCCATGTGGATGGCGCAGCCTTGTGTTTCTGTGCAGCCTGGATTAATTGCTTTGTGGGGGTGTACTGGGGGTGAGATTTCTCTGTGGCCCACCAAAATTTTCTCACAGCCCACCAGTGAGCCATGGCCCACCGGTTAGCGACCACTGGACTAGATGACCTACAAGGTCCTATCCAACTCTCTTAATCTTATATCGTTGGCTTGGCACCTCACTGCCATCTTGCCAGCAAATGTTAGGAGAGAGAGGAAGGAGAGCAAAGAGGCAATAAACTTGTATGGGGGGAGATGGGGAAAAGGGAGGCGGTATAAGAGCTGGATGGAGACCAGAGTGGTTCTCGAAACACACATGTGATTCTCCATTGGCCTAGATGAACTGCCTTGTTGGTTGAAGGGCAGGGTGAAGAGGAATTAGGGTTAGGGTTAGGAATTAACCCTGACAGTGAGAACAATTAACCAGTGCCTTCAGAAGTTGTGGGTGCTTCAACACTGGATGTTTTTAAGAAAAAACAGGACAGACACTTGTATTCTTACCTAGGCTTCCCCCAAAAGCACTAAGCAGACTATTTGTCCTGGCAAGAGCCCTTTTATTAAATGAAGGTGAATTTCTTGCATTCACATTCAGCCAAAGGCCTGGCAAATAGTCTTTCAAGGTTTAATTAAGAGCACAGACCTTATCTAGCTTGGAGGGCTGCCAAGTAAATATTTTCAAACACAGTGCTGACAAGGAAGGGCTCAGCACAGAGTCTCTGAGATGCACAGACAGATCTTCACACTGCTGTAACGAACAAATTGTTTCTTGCAAAAGTCCCCTCCCCTTTTGCTCCTCTTTTAATCCCTATGGGAGGGGCCATTCACCGGCCACCTGTGGTTTTACTCCCATGTTGACCCTGAGTTCGTAATTGTTCTTTTCTTTTTGGCAGCTCTGCGCATGCGCATGCACAGGCTGGGAACCAGCTCCAGAAGTTCCTCCACCTCACTGCTGTCCGAGCCCAAAGGCAGCTGATGACTGCCAGCCTGCCCTGGCCCCGTCTCTGCTTCTGACGCAGATCCCTCCTCCGAGCCTTCCTCAGCCTCCAGGACTGGCCCGGTTCCTCTGCTGCCAGTTCCTCCAGCCGCCAGCGGGCCACAACAACTTGTCTGAAATGATATAGCTCCAAAGTCCCTTCCAGCTCTATTCTGATTAACTGTTTTTCAAAGGCAGGGCTTTCTGAGCTATGCCAGGAATCCTGCTTTTTTGTGATGGGGCTGGTGGGGGAGGCCTCTGTGTGTTGAATGATCCCAGTTAGATTCCTCCAGAGATGAAATGGGAGTGGAGGAAGGGCTGCAGATTGTTGGGGAGAGGAAACATATGGAGAAAGGCTGGATGTGAGCTCGTTATGTATTCTTGCATTCGTTAAGTGGTGCGAGAATATCACATTTTACTTGCGAGCATTTCTCGGAAATGCTGTTTCCCTTTGAAAGGAACCTCAAAAGCAAATTCGCTTTCATCAAACGGAATGAGAAATGTGAGGAAATACAGCAATGCTGGCTCCACCTTGAGCTGGTCTAACCTAGCCCTTCGTTGTCCTTTTGGCAAAGGGGGAAAATAAGGTGTCCGTGTTCATCATGGCAGTTAAAAGCCATCCTTGGGTTAAAAGGGAGAGCAGAATGTTGTACGTAGGATAGGGTAGTCCCCAAATTATTAAGGTTTGCTTTGTGGAGAGGGCTGGCTGAGTTTTAAAAGAAGGAAAAAGGGGTGCCTAAAGAACCCCCTCGTCCCTCAATGCTCCAGGGTGATGAGGGCCCTGGTGTTCCAGATGCCTCCAGGTTGCTTCCAGATTCAAGATGTGAAGCCAACAAATATCATACCTTTTCCTTTTGATAAGAGGAACATTGGATGGAAACCGATCCAGGAGAGATTCAACCTGGAAATAAGGAGAGATTTTCTGACAGTGAGAGAACAATCAACCCGTGGAACAGAAGTTGCCTTCAGAAGTTGTGGGAGCTTCATCACAGGAAGCTTTCAAGAGAAGACTGGACTGTCATTGGTCAGAAATGGTGTAGGGTCTCCTGCTTGGGTGGGGGTTGGACTAGATGACCTACAAGGTCCCTTCCAACTCTGTTAATCTGAATCTCCAGAAACCAACAGATCGTTGGTTTCACTTTTGAAATATGATTTAAAATCTGATTTATAGTCTATTTCTGTGCATTTTTCTCTCTATATAATCCCTTTTGTACCAGTATTTTCCTCATATACAAATCTTTGCAATTATTTTGGCTAATGTACATATCTTAGCAAGATTGTCTGTTATATGTGTGTGTGTGTGTGTGTGTGTGTGTGTATACGTGTGTGTGTATCTATAGATATATATGTGTATGTATGTATATATGTGTGTGTATATATATATTTTCTTAAGTTTTCGCGGGTACTTATATGTATGGCATTCGGCTTTGTTCAGGTATTTTCCCACGTCATACGTTTCAGCAGAATTTCACCTGCCATCATCAGGCTTCTGTATATATACATACATACATACATACATACATACATACATATATATATAGTGACTGAAAGGATTGACCCTGCTGGGAGTTTTGACTCTGATGTCTCTGAAGATGGAAGGTTTGAGCCTGCTGTGAATGTGGAGTCTGAATTATCAGAGGACACAGATGTGAGCCAGGAGGATGAGAGAGTGTCGGAGAGTCAGACAGTCCTCTCCAGAACCTTCGACTTTGTTCAAGCCAGCAGCTGATCCACAAAATGAGCCAGAGGCTTCAAGCAAGGAAGAGACTGACGGATGTTGGCTTGATGCTAGGACTAGGAGAAGCTTAAAACGTCAATCACAATCTGAAAGGAGACGTCAAGCCAGGCATTGATTAGAGAGACTGACACGCCCATCCAGGGGATTTAAGGAGGCGTGCTGACTCTCAATCTTTGCTTGAAGCAAAGTGCTTTGTGGATTCGAAAGAATACATTTGATGCGGCCATTGTGATTTATGGACAATTCTGAATTGCCAGACAGATTCCGGGAAGACTGCCAAGGACTGGGAAAACAGTGCAGTTAACTATTTTGGGTCTGGTTTTGTTTTGCTTGAATATTTGAACTCTGGAACTTTGTATTCTCACCTGTGGATACAGGTGAGACATAACGTGTGTGTGTGTGTGTGTGTGTGTGTGTGTATTGTGACTGGAAGGGTTGAGCCTGCTGTGAGTTTTGAATCTGATGCATCTGAACATGGAAGGTTTGAGCCTGCTGTGAGTTTGGAGTCTGATGTATCAGAGGACACAGGTGTGAGTGATGAGGAGGGGTTGGCATTGGAATTGGAGCCTGCTCTAAGGAGAGATGCAGACGTGAGCCAGGAGGATGAGAGAGTGTTGGAGACATGATCATCTCCAGAACCTTCCACTTCATTCATACCTCATGTGTCAGCAGCTGATCCACAGAATGTGCCAGAGGCTTCGAGTGATGACGAGACTGACGGATGTTGGCTTGATGTTAGGACTAGAAGAAGATTGAAACATCAATCACAATTTGAAAAGAAACGTCAAGCCAGAGATTAATTAGAGAGACTGACACGCCCCTTCAGGGGATATAAGGAAGCGTGCTAGCTCTTAATCCTTGTTCGAACCAAAGTGTCTTTTGGTTTGGAGAATGCGTCTGACTCTCTCGGCTGCAGCATCTTGATTTATGGTTAGCTCAGACTTGCCAGACAGATTCCAGGAAGACTGCCAAAGACTGTGTAAACAGAAGCAGTTAATTCTGCCATGTCTGGGTTTGTCTGTTTGAGCATTTGAACTTTAGAACTTTGGATTCTCACCTGTGGATACAGGTGAGACAGAACATATATATATATATATATATATATATGTATGTATGTTTTCTCAAGTTTTCGCGGGTACTTACATGTAAGGCATTCAGCTTTGTTCGGGTATTTTCCCACGTCATTATAGTTGTGCTTTTAAAGTTGTAGCAACATTTTGGCAGAATCTCATCTGCCATCATCAGGCTTCTGTATAGTGTTCATCTGTGAGTCAGGCTTTTACAGTGGTTTCAGATTTAAATTTGGGGCAGCCTATTGCTGTGCCAGAATGGTTTTGGCACCCGATACAGACATTTTGAATACACCGTAAAGCTGTTTGGGTTGACAAACGCCCCCGCGGTTTTCCAGCATTTAATGAATGACATTTTACGGGACATGCTTGATTGGTTTATGGTGGTGTACCTGGACAACATTTTGATCTACTCTCGGTCCAGGGATAGCTACCTTTGCCAAGTCCGTCAGGTATTACAGCGTCTTCGGGAGCATAAACTCTATGCGAAGCTGGAGAAATGCCTCTTTTTCCAGACTTCCATAGAGTTCTTGGGGCATATCATTTCTCCCGAGGGCATTGCCATGGACCTGAGGAAAGTAGAGGCCTTGTACAGTTGGGAACCCCCTCGTTGAGTAAAGGACGTGCAACGTCTCTTGGGGTTCACTAATTACTACAGGACCTTCATCCCGGATTTTGCCAAGCTGATGGATCCCATCACCCAGCTCCTTCGTAAGAAGGTCCCGTTCCAGTGGGGGGCCCTGCAGCAACAGGCTTTTGAGGCTCTAAAGAAAGCCTTCGTTGCTGAACCTATATTGAGGCATCCCGATCCGAATCGTCCATTTGTGGTCGAGACAGATGCCTCTAACGTGGCTATTGGGGTGTTGTTGTTACAAGCCCCAATGGATGGCGCACCTCTTTTTCCATGTGCATATTATTCAAGGAAGCTCACAACTTCTGAGCGCAATTATACCATTTGGGAGAAGGAGTTGCTGGCCATCAAGGCTGCGTTTGAGACCTGGTGACATCATCTGGAGGGGGCTCAGCACAAGGTGGAGGTTCAGATGGATCACCGTAACCTGGAACATTTGTCCACTGCCAAGAAGTTGAACCAATGACAGATCCGATGGTCGTTGTTCTTCGCTAGGTTCAACTTTTCAGTCACATACATTCCCAGTGGACAAAATCGGAGAGCGGATGCCCTGTCTCATAAACCCGAGTACACTGGTCCCGAGGACCCTCTTCCTCCATGTACAGTGCTGCCACTGGAATCTTTGGCCGTTATTCAGGACCCGGTGGATTTGAGTGCTCAAGAAAGAGAGGCACAGCGCTTAGATGCTTGGTCACAGCAAAGAATGGAGGAAATTGAACCTGACTCCCCATGGACTCTAGAGGAGGGCTTACTACGACATTGAGGACTATTGTACGTACCCACCAGGACACTTAGAGCCCTCATCATGACTCAGTGTCATGACAATCCTGCTGCTGGTCATTTTGGCTTCTTTAAAACTCTTCACCTGGTCACATGGACTTTTTGGTGGCTTCGAGTCCGACATGACATCTTTTCTTACGTTGCCTCTTGTATTACGTGTTGACAAGCGAAGGCTGTGTCAGGTGCGCCTCCTGGACTTCTTCAACCAATACTGACTCCGAACCGACCCTGGGGGGCAATCTCTATGGACTTTTTAACACACTTGCCCTCATCATCAGGTTATATGACAGTACTTGTGGTGGTTGACATGCTCACCAAGATGGCCCATTTCATCCTGTGTAGAAGGTTACCATCGGCTCATGTTACTGCCCGGCTTTTCATACAACACGTATTCCGTTTACATGGTTTACTGGACAGAGTTGTTTCAGATCGCGGTGTTCAGTTTACCGCCCAATTCTGGAAGAGTCTATTGAATGCATTACGGGTACAAGTATGTTTAGCATTGGTGTACCATCCAGAAACCGATGGCGGGACTGAGAAAGTCATTGGCACATACATTGGACAAACCAACAGGAGAATAAATGCACGCATCGCAGAACACAAAAACGCAGTCAGAAGAGAAGAAAATACTTCCTCCCTCTTCCAGCACCTTAAAGCCACAGGACATGAAATTAATTTCGAAGGAACTAAATTAATATCCAACACTGAACACTCCAGCAAGAGAATAATTAGGGAAGCCATCGAGATAGAGAAACACCCCCATAACATGAATAGATGGGATGATACCTCCCGCCTACCAGACATCTGGAAGCTAGCCCTCACCAACAAATGAGTCCCAGCCACAAAAACCAACACCAGACCCAAAACAACACGGGACACCACCGCCAATCCCCCTCATCAGATCCATGCCCAAGCCCATCCTATAAACAAAGGACAACCACCATCCAGAAAACAGACCACGGCTGCTTTGCCAGCTGTCGCAGCCCCCAACCCCAAAACCAAACAAGCTGACACATGCCAAGAACACAGACCCAGACCCCAAACTCGAAGCCAGACTAAAACCCAGAATGCTACATCACAGCCACCCGCTCAGGATATCACATCAGAAAACTCAGGAAATTACACCACAAGAACTCAAGAAGTTGCAACACAGCAAATGACCCAGGATATCACAGCACAAGACCAAGGATACCACAGCAATAAGTCTCACAAGGTCATCACATCACACAACCCATTACCCAAGCCATTACTACACAGGAGGCTAGTGGAAAAGAGATCAAAACACAAATGACCCAGGAGATTGATGCAGTAAAAAAGCTGGAACACACTTCCTCACTAGTCCAACACATGAAAGCCACAGGTCATAGCATTGACTTCAATGGCACCAAAACCCTAGCCACTATAGAAAACCCCAGCTACAGAATTATCAGAGAAGCCATAGAGATTGAAAAAAGACCTGAAAGCATGAGTAGAAGAGATGACTCCACCAGACTGTCAATTATTTGGAAGCCTGCACTCACAAACAAAAAAATCTCCACACCACAAGCTAGGCAAACACCTGGGCACAAACAGACTCCCCCTGATACCTCCAGCTCAAACACACCCCAACCAGGCACCCAGATGAAACCTAGCTTCCTAATAAATGATAGCCATCCATTTACTCGGGGCCAAGCTGCACTAAAAGCCTCCAATATAGGAACACAATGTGTGTGTGTGTGGGTGTGTGTGTATGTGGCTGGAGGCATGTTCTGTTCAGGTGGGGGCTTGGTTGTGCTCAGGTTAGTCTTAGTTGCTGGGGGATTTGAGCTGGTGAGCTATGATCCTGCTGTTTGGCTTCGAGTTCGTGGTCATGCCTAACCTGAGCACAACCAAGGCCCCACCTGAACAGAACATGCCTCCAGCCAACCAGAACACAGCCAAACCCCCAACCAATGAGAACACCCCCCCACCCAATCAGAACACAGCCAAGCCCCCACCCAATCAAGTCACACACCCACTAGCAGTTAAAAGGAAGAAGCAGCTGCAAGCTCACATCACTCTGAGAAGCACAGAGCCGAAGACAAAGCCTGAAGATGATGAATGAGACTTCATCGAAACGTTGCCTAGATACTTCCAATCTTACGCAGGAGAAAACCCGAATAACCAAAGATCCATGTACAAATACCTGTGAGAACCTCAGAAAACAAATTTTATATATATATATATATATATATGTTATGACTCCCCTTCGAAATTCAAACGAACAAAACAGAAAGCAGCTGTTTCACAATTAAATCAAACGGAAAGAAGTCTTACAAGATAACAGCTGGCAGAAACCACAACATAAATCTTTACTCTGTCCGGCAAACCAGTCCTGGCAATAAATCTTCAGCCTCAGAGCTCTTTGCTGTAACGTCTTCACTCAAATAGTTATTTTGTTCCTGGCGAAATGTACCAGCCCAGCTGTGTCCTTTTATACTCATTAAGGCAACGTGCTAATTTACTGACTTGCCCTTCTCATTCGCTCCAGCTGATTTTGCCTTTTCAACCGTCTTCTATTTTTTACATTTAACCACAAATTTTCCAAGTTCTCATCTCCACTAGAAGACTCTCTCAAAACTTCCCTGTCAGCCATTCCCGGCTGTTGATCAGATAAGGAACCAGAGGAGGTCAAAGGTCCTGACAATTCTAATACATCAGGTCTGTCATCCTTTGTCACGTCCATCTCCTCATCCTGGTTATCAGTCCAATCAGTAAGCCAGGCTGGCTCATATCGTTCTGCCATGACCTCTTCACTTGAACTCATATCAATCACAGGAGCTGAATCCAAGCCCAGAGCCACAACACTATCCCTCACCGCAGGGCCCTTCCCCCGGGTCTGACGATCCAGATGCGGTTCGAAGGGAAACGTTCATGAAAGTCCCGAATGATGTCTGGAGCATGAACTGCAGGAGAGCGATGGAATACAGGGTGAATACACATGGAGCGCGATAAGGTGAGCCGGTATGCCACAGGGTTGATAACTGCCTCAATCGGGAATGGACCGATGAAACGATGGTCCAATTTCCTAATTGGGCGATCGATCCGAAGGTGTTTCGTGGATAACCACACCTTGTCACCCACAGCCAACAGAGGCGGTGCTCGACGTGACCGGTCCGCAAACCGTTTATAGCCCTCTTTCGCTCGAATCACAGGAGCTGAATCCAAGCCCGGAGCCACAACATACATACATACATACATACATACATACATACATACATACATATATATATACACACACATGCATACATATACATATACATATATACATACATACATACATACATACATACATATATATACATATATATATATTCTTAAGTTTTCACGGGTACATAGCTGAATGCCATATATATATATAATGTCTCATCTTTACAAAGGAGGTGAAAAGTCCAAACGTCCACTGAATACAAACAGGCAAGCAAATCCAGCAATTATAGAGTTAACTCCTTTGAGCTGATAATGTTCTTGGCAGTCTTACACACGCTGTTTGCCAAGTCTGACCAGATAAGAAGAATATAAATCACACAAGCTGCCACAACACAGAATACACACCGAAGCTTCTCTGAATAAGTCACACGTTGTCCCGAATGAAGCTCTCAGAGTGAACACACCCACTTTTATTTCCTGTGGGGTGTGTCAGTCCCTCAGCTCAGTCTCTGATTCATCCCTTCCTCCTGCGTTGCAGCTCACACTTTTGCCTGCGATGCTGCCTCGCATTAAGCCAGCATTCCTCTGCTTGATTCTCAGTCAGAGACTCTGATACGCCCTCCTCCTTTTCCTGATTAGCCTCAGGTCTTCCCTCTCCGTTATCTGCCAACACCTGAGGCACAATCAGGGAGGAAGGCATTACCAAAGAGGAAGGTCCTGTGGAGGAAGGCATTTCCAGATCCTCCTCTTCCCCATTGTACAAGTCTTCGTCCTCTAACAATGCAGGGTCAAACCTCAGAGCCACAACATACATACATACATACATACATACATACATACATACATATATTACCTTTATTGTTAGAATACAACATGTGTACAATGAGATTGGCTGAACCCATCCATCCATCCATCCATCCATCTACTCTATCATCTATCATATCTACCTACCTACCTATCATCCATCTATCTATCTATCTATCTATCTATCTATCTATCTATCTATCTATC